>PYHW01010030.1:188928-203175 GCA_013186435.1 Turdus rufiventris | reverse complement strand
TCCCTGGGCACCCCCAAATCCCAAATGGCAGCTCTGCTGTTGTGTGGCTGTTGCCACAGCACCGCCTCAGCTCTGCCGAGGTGAGGGAGCAGTTGGTTATTTCTAAATGTTTGCATAATTGTTTCAGTGTTTGGAGTTCAGTGGCCTAGCCCGGGCTGGGGGATGGAGGGGACACAGGGTGGGATCCTGGTGCTTCAGAGACAAAGGGACATGGGCAGAGGGACACCCATGGCGTGGCAGGAGTTGGGGTTTTCCTTCCCAGTGAGTTCCTGTCTCCACTGTCACTGGGAGGGTGGCACAGATTCCCAGGAAATGTGGATCCCTGGATCCCTGGCAGTGTCCCTGCCCAGGGTGGGTGGCACTGGAGGATCCTCAGGGTCCTTTCCAGTCCCTAAAAACCTGGGATTCTGCAGAGGAAGCAGGAGTAGGAGCAGTTCCCCTGCCAGGTCAGGGGACCTGGCTGCTGGGAAAGCAGGAGATGAAATTTCTGCAGCAAACAACCATTGGGATTCCCATTTTCTTTATTATCTTTTTTTAATTCTGGCTGTTAAGTGCCCAAACCGGGCTCAGAGGATGCTCCAAGATGTGCTGAGTGCACCAGGATGGGCTGAAGATGCTCAGAGCAGCTCGTGGCCAGGCCTCAGCCTCCAGCTCATCCTGGAGAGCAGGGGGGTTGATGGACAAAACATAGGAATGTTTTCCCATTACTTCCCTCACTGCCTGCTGAGGAAACTCCTTGGAATAAATTCCAGACTCCTGCTCTTTCCCAGCTGCCAGACCTGCTTCTGATGGCTAAAAAATCCCCTCTTTTTGGCTCAGAAATCCTAAAGTGGCTGTAAATGAACATTCCCCCTGTTTATTAAATGCAAACAATCTTTGGATTTTAAGGAAAACATCCCTCCCAGTAATTCCACTCATCCCACACCACCAATCCCAGAGGCAATCCAAGCCTGGAGCAGCTCCTACAAATCCCTGGGCACGTGGGAACAGCAGCTCCTGCTCCATCACCACAGAGCCAAAATTGCTTTTCAAGCCCTGCCTTGGCTCTCCCCAGCTCCAGGAGAATTCAAGAGGCCCTGGAGAGCAATTCCCAAAACCAGTAGTTCGTGGGGCTTGTGACAACCTCAAAGACCCAAACCCTGAGTAACCTTTGAGCTGCTGCTCTTCCCAGGGGTTTGGTGCTGCTCAATCAAATATTAATTAATTTGTAGTGGCAGAATAATTTGGGGCTGCTCCGGTCACCAGGGGCTGCTGAGAGGTGGCAACCATGGGCATTTCTCCCTGGGAATGCTGGCTAATTCAGGAATCCTGGCTAACTCAGGAAATCCTGGCTAATTCAGCAAGCCTGGCTAATTCAGGAATTCTGGCTAACTCAGGAAATCCTGGCTAATTCAGGGAAATCCTGGCTAATTCAGGAATCCTGGCTGGTTCAGAGAATCCTGGCTAATTCAGGAATCCTGGCTAACTCAGGGAATCCTGGCTAACTCAGGAATACCAGCTAATTCAGGGAATCCTGGCTAATTCAGGAATCCTGGCTAATTCTGGGAAATCCTGGTTATTTCAGGAAATCCTGGCTAATTCAGGAATCCTGGCTCTCCTGAGGAAAAGGACACAGCACATTTTAGGTGACACCAAGCAGCCCCCTGAAGGTGCCCTTGCCTTGGCTGGGCTGATCCAAGAGCAGATTTTCCTACTCCATAAAAACCAAGGACTTCTCCTGGCCTGAGCCCCTCTGGGTTATTCCTGCCCCAGGCCCCTTTTCCTTTTTGGCCCCATTTATTCCCATTTTCAGAAGGATGAACAACCCTGAGCCCCTGGGTTTGAGGGTTTTTCCCACTTTTTGCTGCCTGGGAATGCCCAGCCTCTCCAGGAAGAAGGATTTTTTCCTGTGCAGGGAAGGATTTTCTCCTGGGGGTGACTCTTCCCAGCTGATTTTAAACCAAAACTACTTCTCTGGGAATTCCATCCCAGACCCTCCCCACCCTCCCAGGGAACAATTCCTCCCCAATATCCCATCCATCCCTGCCCTTTGGCAGTGGGAGCCGTTCCCTGTGTCCTGTCCCTCCATCCCTTGTCCCCAGTCCCTCTCCAGCTCTCCTGCAGCCCCTTTAGGCTCTGGAAGTTTCCTGGAATTTCTCCTCTCTGGAATTGTCCCAGAATTTTGTTCAAACAAAGGCTGTGAGCACAAATCAAACACAGGAAAATCCAGGGCTGTAGATGCTTCTAAATCCTCCTTTATAAAAGAAAAAAAAAAAAAAAAAGCCTCAAATTCAAGGAAATGTTAATTGAAGGCAAACCTGAAGGAATCCAAACCCTCTTGCTTTGGGAATCTGGAAAAGCCAAGATAAGGCCCTAAAAACCAACAGATGAGGCATTCAAATGAAATCTGCATTTCCAGCTTTCCTTGGAGCTTTGTTGCTGTCAAATGCCCACAGCTGAAATAGGAGCCCTCAGAATTGCAGGAATACTTGGAAATATGTGGGAAAACATGGGAAAAACCTTGGAATTGGAGGTGGTGTCACCAAGGTGGCAAAGTTTGGGGCTGTTCCCTGACCCAGGAGCTCTAAAGGCGTTTGCAAACGTTGGATTTTTATTGCTGCGTTTTCCAAGCACTGAGAGCGAGGTCTCAGAGCCTCGGGTGAGGTTTGGGGATCTCTGGTTGCCTTTGGGAATCACCCAGGTCATTCCCCATCCCCACCCTTCCCTGGCTGGCTCCATTTCCTTCCTGCAGGAGCTCAGAGCAGTTTAATCAACCCCAAGGAGACCCCAGGAGATTTGAGGGCTGAGAAAAGCTTTGGAGGTAAAAGTCTCTTCCAAAGGCTAATTACATTTAATTGGATTAATCCCTTTGGCTCAGGGATCATCTTTTGCTCCTGTTTTGTTCAGTTGGTGCCTGAGACCTCCCAGGTGCAGTTCCTGTGTTCCTGGTGCTGAGGAGGCTGTGGGGAAGGTTTTCCCTCCTGGGAAGATTTCTCCACTCCTGGGAATGGGTTTTCCCTGCTGGAGAGGCTCTGGGAGAGTTTTAATTGTGCTGATCAACAGCAGGACCTGGCAGTGCTCTGTTAAACCAGCACTGCTTGGGGCAGCTCTGGAGGAGCAAAATAATCTGATCTGGAATATGAAATGATCTGTTCTGGAGGAGCAAAGAGTCTGCTCTGCAAGAGGAAAAGGTCTTCTCTGAAAGGACGAAGACTCTGCTCTGGAATGTTAAATAATCATCTCAGGAGGAGCCAAGAGTCTGCTCTGGAAGAACAAAAATCTGCTCTGGAGAAATAAATAATCTGTGCTGGAATATTAAACAATCTGCTCTAAAGGGACAAAGAGTCTGTTCTGGAGGAACAAATCATTTGCCCTGGAGGAACAAAGAATCTGCTCTGGAATATTAAACAATCTGCTCTGGAGGAATAAATAAACAGCTTGGAAAGTGCAAAGAATCTGCTCTGAAGGAGTAAATAATTTGCTGTGAAGCAATCAATAATCTGCTCTGGAATATTAAATAATCTGCTCTGGAATATTAAATACTCTGCTCTGAAGGAGCGAAGAATCTGTTCTGGAGGGACAAATAACCAGCTCTGGAATATTAAATAATCTGCGCTCAGGGAACAACTGAGCTGCTCCCAAGGGCTCCTGCTGGGCTCCCTGGAGGAGTCACTGGCTTGGAGGGGGTGGAGGAGAGGAAAGGAGTCTGTGGGTGTGGGGGACCCAGCTGGGGACACAGAGGGACAGTGCAGGGGGGGTAGGGGAGGAGGATGGCTCTGGGTGTGGGAAAGGCACCAAATCATGGATTCGCCTTTTTCCTCCTGTTGTCCCCCCATGGAGGGAGGGAAGCTGATTCACCCTGTGCTTTGGGGACAGCTGGGGACAGTCCTGCAGAGGGGCTCTGGGGTGGCCTTGGTGGCTGTGGGCACAGCTGCCCTGGCACCCTGGGGAGAGTGACAGGAGCCACGGGTGACCTGAGCTGTCCTTGGACATCTTCCCTGTGTCTCGTAAGCCACATTCCCCACCCTACCTCCTGCTCTGGCCCAGCAGGATGTGCCATGTCCTGGCTGGGGACAGTGCTGAGCTGGGCTGGGGACAGTGCTGAAGCCCTGAGCTGGGCTGGGACAGTGCTGAGCTGGGCTGGGGACAGTGCTGAACCCCTGAGCTGGGGACAGTGCTGAACCCCTGAGCTGGGGACAGTGCTGAACTCCTGAGCTGGGCTGGGACAGGCTGGGACAGTGCTGAACCCCTGAGCTGGGGACAGTGCTGAACCCCTGAGCTGGGGACAGTGCTGAACCCCTGAGCTGGGACAGGCTGGGGACAGTGCTGAACCCCTGAGCTGGGCTGGGGACAGTGCTGAACCCCTGAGCTGGGACAGGCTGGGGACAGTGCTGAACCCCTGAGCTGGGCTGGGATAGTGCTGAACCCCTGAGCTGGGCTGGAGCAGTGTCACCAGTCCCTGGGCACAAACGGGGCTGGCTGGGATGGGTTTGGAATTGTGCCACCTCCAGCACTGCCAGGGAAACCCTTGGGGAAGAGGCTGTGCCTGTGTGGAGTGGAGCTGTTGGAATATCTGCGCTGTGGTTTTGATTTTCCTCAGCTGCTACTCAAAGAGAAGAGAGGGAAGAGCCATGTGCAGGGTCTGGCCAAGTGACAGGGATCCCACACAAGGAGCTGCTCAGAGATTTTGGAGTGGGAGCAGTGGGAAGGGAAGGAGTTTGTGGATGGAAAAGTTTTTTTTTCTGTCCTAGGAAGCTCAGGGTGAGGGAAGGAAAGTGGGGGTGTCTGGGGGATGGTGGGGGGGTTTAATGTTAACCACCCCAAAATGTGCCAGGCAGGGGAGGCAGAATTCCTGGTCTTTGTGAGGAAAGATGGCTTGGAATCCAGAGATATGAAATTGTTCGGGTTGGAAAAGCCCTCTGAGATGAGTCCAGCATCCCCCAGCACTGCCAAGGCCACCACTGGCTCCTGTCCCCAAGTGCCACATCCACATGGATTTAAATCCCTGCAGGAACAAGGACTCCACCACTGGACAAGCCTTTCCATGAAGGAGTTTTCCCAATATCCAGCCTAAGCCTGCCCTGGCACAGCTGGAAGCCATTTCCTCTTGCATGGAATTCATGCCTGGAGAAAAAGGACTTTGAGCCAGCTCTGTTGTTCTTTGGGATCTGCTCACCTTGGATCAAACATGGGGACCTTAAGCTCTCTTGGAAATGTCACTTCCAGGGAAGGATCCGAACTTCCCCATTCTGCCCACATCCAACAATCTCCCCAAACCCAAAGTCTCAATCCAGTCCCAGTCTGGTCCCAGTGGGGAGCAGAGGATCCCCCAATTTGCTCCTCCAGCCCCCAGAGTGTCCCCTTGAGGGCTTCTCTCCATCATTTTCCCAACCTTTTCCTTCAAGTCCTGCAGACTATGGAGACTCCCTGTAATTCCAGGCTGAGCAGCTCACAATGCCCATCCCAAGGGACATCAGAGCTGGCTCTGAGGGGAAGAGGCCAAAGCCCCTCTTTGTTTGCAGGCTGTCCCCTCAGCTGGGGCTGGGATCTGCCTGCAGTGTCTCCAGATGAAGGAGTATCCTGGGATAACCTGTTCCAATCCGGATCCTTTGTTTTCTCCACTGTTTCTCCTGCCAGTGGAAATGTTCTGCTCCCGTCTGGTGTTTGCCTGGGAATATTTATAGAGAAGATCCAGAGCTTTCTCCTTGCCAGACACAACCCAAGCTGTGCTGGACTCCTCCCAAATCCTGCCCTTCCTGTTCCTCTTCCCATCCCAGCCACTCCTGGGGTGCACCTTTCCCTGTCCCCATCCATCCCCCGCTGTGACCAGAGCTGGGGGTGGCATTTCCACTGCCAGGGCTGCTGGAGTCCCCTCCCACCTGGGAAGGTGGATTTGGGAGAGGAATGAGATGAAATCCAGACTGGAGCTGCACCGCCCTCCATAACTGCTTAAAAAGGGATTTTCCATCAAAATAAGTGAAGGGATGGGGTGGATGGATCATCACCATGGTGACCACTGGGCTTGATGGTCAGCTCTGAGGTGGCAGGATGATGAGCAATTCCCTTGTTTGTCTCTGTTGGAATATCCATCTGGATTCAGCTCTGCCTCATTCTTACCCTGCTGCTGGATTTCACCTCCTGCTGTTTTCTCCCCATTCCTTGAAAACCTTCCAATGCCAGCCCCACCATTCCCTACCCGAATTACCATCAGGCTGGCACTGATGGATATTTTGGTCTATTTTCCCTCTCTCCAGTCCAATTCCAGCAGGCTGAGCTGCCTGGAGTTTTCCCAGGTTGGATGGGAAATCCTTCCCCTCCTGCTGCCCCCCAGACATGGGAATGCCCTGGGGGTGGCACCAAAACTCACTGCAAATGTTTTTATATTTCCATTTATTTATCCATAAAATCCTTCATAGGGAGGGTTGCAGGAAGGACAGGGCTGGCGGGATACCTGGGGACAGGGGGGACAAAGGGAGGATACAGAGAAGGAAAATCCCTTCCTGAAGAAAGGAGGCCCCAAGGAGAGCTCAGAACCCCTTCCAGGGCCTAAAGGGGCCTAAAACCCCTAAAGGGGCTCCAGGAGAGCTGGAGAGGGACTGGGGACAAGGGATAGAGGGACAGGACACAAGGAATGGCTCCCAGTGCCAGAGGGCAGGGATGGATGGGATATTGGGCAGGAATTGTTCCCTGGGAGGGTGAAAGGCCCTGGCACAGGGTGCCCAGAGCAGCTGTGGCTGCCCCTGGATCCCTGGCAGTGTCCAAGACCAGGTTGGACAGGGCTTGGATCAACCTGGGACAATGGGAGGTGTCCCTCTGGGTGGGTTGAAAGTCTCTTCCCACTCAAACCATTCCAGGATTCCATCCAGTATCCATCCGTCCATCCATCCATCCATCCATCCATCCACCCATCCATCATCCCAAAGGGGCAGCAGCACTGTCAGGACCCCTCCTCATCCCTGGAATTCTGCTTTCTTCTGGCTCCTACACTGGCCAAAATCAGCAGCAGCTTTTTCCTGTTTAATTTTTCAGGATGTTCCAGGAAAAGTGGTGAAGCTCCTGTCAGGGGAGGGATGAGCAGGGTCTGGTTCTGTGCCTCTCAGAGCTGTTTTCCCTTATTTTGATTGATTTGGGATCATCCCAGTCCCTGGGGGCATCATCTGAACAAGGCTGGCACGCCTGGCTCTGGATGCCAGGAGCATCCCTCCCTCCCTCCCCTCCAGGGAATCTCTGCTCCCTCCCCACTCCCTGTTCCTGCTCCTGTTCTGCCAACAGCTCCCCAGGATGCTGGAGGTACCAGGATGGCTACAGAGATTCTGGTTCTGCTCCCTCCTGCCCCTTCACTGCCATGTGGGATTCCCAAGGGATGCTGAGGTGGAAAGCACATTTGTATTCCTTCCCCAGCATGGAGAAATCATGGAAGCAGCGTCCCAGGATCATTCCTGCCTGCCCTGGGATGACCCCCAGGAGATCATCAGGTCATGGGACACTTGTTCCCTCATTTTAATGATGAAAAATTTAGTTTAATAGGGAGGAGCAAGGAGTGGGAATGTTGAATTCCTGGATCCTGCTCCTCCAGGAAAACCTTTTCCAACCCTGGACTGGAATCCTGGTGCTTTCTCCTACTTCTGGATTATGTAAGGAGCTTTTAAATAATATCTGTTGTGCTCTGGATCTTCTGGCTCTTGTCCCTCCCGTGGTCACCCTTCACTGCCACATGTGATTCCCAAGGGATACTGAGGTGGGAAGGGGATTTTTATTCCTTCCCCAGCATGGAGAAATTGTGGAAGCAGCATCCCAGGAGCACCCCTGCCTGCCCTGGGATGACCTCCAGGAGAGCTTCCCAGACATTTGTTCTCTCATTTTAATGATTAAAAATTAAGTTTAATAGGGAATGAACAAGGAGCTGGTATATTGAATTCCTGGCTCCTGCTCATCCAGGAAAACCTTTCCCAGCCCTGAGCTGGAATCCTGGTTCTCTCTCCTGCTCCTGGATTATGTAAGGAGCTTTTTAATAATATCTGTGGAGCTCTGGCTCTTCTGGCTCTCCTGCCTCCTCCTTTCACTGCCACGTGTGATTCCAGAGGATGCTGAGGTGGGAAGGGGATTTGTATTCCTTGGTCATGGAAACAGCATCACCTGGCAGGAGCATCCCTGCCTGCCCTGGAGTGACCCCCAGGAGAACTTCCCAGACATTTGTTGAAAAATTTAGTTTAATAGGGAAGAGCAAGGAGCTGGAATATTAAATTCCTGGATCCTGCTTATCCAGCAAAACCTTTCCCAGCCCTGGGCTGGAATCCTGGCGCTTTCTCCTGCTCCTGGATTATGTAAGGAACTTTTTAATAATATCCATGGAGCCATCTGGCCCCAGATTTGGGATGCAAATGCAATATGTTCCCTAAAAATAGCACAGTGGCTCCGTGGGGTTGTACAACACCTCCTGCTCCTCGGGAAGGGAGGGAGCTTGGAAAGGAGGGAGCAGGGAAAATCCTCTCCAGGCTGAGGAGGAGCTGGAGGAGCTCTGGAGTCCCAGCTCCTGCCCCTTCCCTCTCCATGACCCAGGGATGGGGTGGCAGGCACCCAAATAAACACACAAAGTGGGAGATAAATCAGGAATTTCTGTCGGGAAGCTTTGGGTCCCAGCCCAGGGTAGGTGGGAGCTGGGGTTTGTCCTGGATATTTATCCCAGCTGTAGGAATTCCTGAACCATGGAATGCTTTGGGTTGGGAGGGACTTTAAAGTCCATCCATTGGGCAGGGACACCTCCCCCTATCCCAAGCTCTCCAAGCCCTGTCCAGGCTGGCCTTGGACACTGCCAGACTGCAATTCCAGAGGTGCCAGAGGGAAGCATTGGCTCTGTGCTCTCATCCCTTGGGATCAGACTGCAGACACCCTTTTGCTTCTTTCCCAGCCTTTGCTCCATCCCAAATTCCCTCTGAGTCTCCTTTTGCTGGCAAAGCCATTTTTATTTCTCTCTCCCATTCCTGCCATTCCCTTCTCTGTGAAGCAAATGGAAATGACATTCTGTGCTGGGATGACTCCAAACCTCTCTGAGCAGCCCCTTCCAGGGCCTGACCACCCTTTCCATGAGAGAAATTTCCCTAAATCCTACCTGAGCCTCCCATGGTGCAACCTGAGGCCATTTCGTCTCATCTCGTCCCTTTTTCCCAGGAGAAATCCCCATCCCCCCCAATCTTTTCAGGGGGTTGTGGAGTCAGAAGGTGCCCCCCGAGCCTCCTCTTCTGCAGGATAAATTTATTCCCTCGAATCGAGCCGGGCTGGGCTCACCCAGAGCCCGCACAGCCCCCAGGATGTCATTCCTGTGTGGCAGACACCTCCCTTTTATCCAGGAGGAAATTCCTTGTCCCTGATTGCTCCTGAGCTCAGCCCACAGCAAAAACACCACCAGGACAAATCTGGAGTGTGTGGTTTCCCTGGAAAAGCTGCGTGGCCTCAGGTGGGATCAGCCTTCAGATTCCAGCTTCACCTCCCTGTTCCCAAGCAGCTTCCAGGGAACTAAAACCCAATTCTGTGGAAATCAGCACACTCGGGGCAGCCAGACTGAAACTGGTGCCTTCACAACTCCACGTTTTCCCAGGGTGGGATTGCAGCTCCTGCTTGCTTGGAGCCACGTTTCCATGGCAATTGGACTTTTTGTTTTAATCTATAAATCTTTGTCTGGGAAAAATATGAGCTCTGGGAGCTTGGTCAGGATTCCTGCCTGGATATGGAGGGATTGGAGGGGCAGGGACTCCCTGGGAGCACAGGGAGCATCCAGGGATCCCCTTGCTCAGCAGGGGCTGGGGGTGAGCTGAGAACACAAATCCAAGTCCTGCACGATGAGGAATGTGGGAGGATTTCAGGAATCTGGTGTTGGTGGGAACAGGGAGCAGAGCCAGAGCAGCTGGGGCTGCTCCATCCCAGTGCTGGGAATTCCTGAACTTCCCAGGGCTCACACAGGAGGTGGGGTGGTTCCTGGCAAGGTGGGGGAGCCCCAGGAAGGTTGGGGAGCCCCGGGAAGGTGGGGGAGCCCCAGGAAGGTGGGGGAGCCCCGGGAAGGTGGGGGAGCCCCAGGAAGGTGGGGGAGCCCCAGGAAGGTGGGGGAGCCCCAGGAAGGTTGGGGAGCCCCAGGACGGTGGGGGAGCCCCAGGAAGGTGGGGGCGCCCCAGGAAGGTTGGGGAGCCCTGGCTCATCCAGGTTTCCATGGTGATACCAAGCAAAGGATGCTGGAAAACCTCAGGATGAACTCAGCATCCCACAGCATTCCTGGGACATGTCTGATCCTCGGCAAGAAGGGAATGCTGATTCCTTGCTCCAGGTCCTTCCTTCCCCAGGAACACTGAGAATCCTGGTCCCAAAGTGCCCCCCAGGGATGCACATCTGGGCTCCCTGCCAGATGTGGCTCCTGGGGGTGCCCCGGGGCCGTTGCCCCCCCTAGGCCCCTCCTGGAGTTTGGGGGCACCTGGGGGTGGGAAGGGCCCTTAGAGACACTTCCAGCCCAAGGAATTCTTGGAGCTGTTGTTCCCGTTTTACAGAAGGGAGACTGAGGCCAAGGACAGTGAAGATCTGGGGAATCCAAACCTTTCCCAGCTCTTTTCCCTCTGCCCAGAGCAGGGCAAGATTTATGGGAATTAACTGAGGAATTCCCAGATGGAGATGTGTGGGACCTGCTTTGGCTTTCTCCAAGCAGGAATTTCCCCCTGGAGCTGCTGGCTGGGGATAATTCCAGAGGATAACAATTCTAGAGCTGGGGATAACAACTCCAGAGCTGGGGATAACAATTCCAGAAGATAACAGTTCCAGGACTGGGCGTAACAATTCCAGAGCTGTAGAATAACATTTCCAGAGCTAGAGATAACAATTCTAGAGCTGTGGGATGACAATTCCAGAGCTGAGGATAACAATTCCAGAGCTGTAGAATAACAACTCCAGAGCTAGAGATAACAGTTCCAGAGGATAATAATTCCAGAGCTGGTGATAACAGTTCCAGAAGTGAGGAGTAACAATTTCAGGCCTGGGGATAACAATTCCACCAGAAACACTCCCAGCTCTGGCTGTATCCTCGCTTCCCAATAAATCAGTGCCAGGATCAGCTGCAGCTGCACATTCCCAGGGGGAATTGGATGTGTTTGGACAGGACCAGGCAAGGTGAGAGGGAAGCTCCCAGTTTTTGGCAGCACTGGAGATTTTAATTCCTGAATTTTCAGGGATGACCTTGAGTCTGCTGGAGCTCCCTGAAGTTTTCCAGGGATGCTCTTCCCTAAAAAGTCATGGAAAGGCAACAGCAGGAGTAGGAAGTTGAGCTTCCCTCTGCAGCCAGCTGGGAGCAGGTGCTAAGTTAATTCTGGGTTTAATTCAAGCTCCTTTAATCCTGCAGCAAAAAGAGCAGCTCAGGATTTGTTGGGAGACACTGCCCTGGGAGCAAGAATGGATTTCATGTGTGGGAAAATGCAGTTCTCAAGGAATTTTGGATTATTCCCAACTTGGAATGCACTAAAACCTGAATTTCCAGGCTCTGAGAGTGGGGCTGGAAATGAAGGAAGTGGTTGGGCTTCCCCACATCCCAAAATAAGGTTTAAAACTGGGATGTGCCAAATCCCAAGGAATTGGGACTGATTTAATTTCTCTGGGCAAATCCAAGGATTCGAGGATTATTTTTCCCCACAGTGATGGGTATTTATAAAAACTGGGAAGGGAAGAGCAGTGGCTCAGCCCCAAAGCTCCAGGAGAAATTCCCAGATAAAGTCATTCCAAATAATGGTAAAATAGGAAAAAAATGGAAAAAAAATCTGTCCATTGGGGAAAAAAGTGTCAGATTGTCAAAAATTTCTAAAATTGGAAATATTTATAAAATCTTGGCTGGGATTTTTGCCTGGGACATTCAGAGCACTCTCCAGTGCCAGGGATTTCCATGAAGCTCTTTGGCATTTCCTGTGTCCAGGGAAAATTCCTTCTGAAATGAATGACCCCAAACAGATTTTTGATGCTACTGGGCCCTCCCTTTTCCCACAATTCCAGGAAATATTTAATGCCCCCTAAAGCTCCTGAATCCCACCATGGGTGTGAAATATTTCAGATGCAGTTAATGAGTTTGGATCCAGGCATTTCCATCCAAGCTGGGCTTTGAACATCCCTCTCTTAGCAGCAAACAGCAATTTTGGAAGGAATAGATTTTTTTAGAAGGGACAATTTTTCCAAGTTAATTCCATATTTTTGGTTTCATCCTTGTGCAGAAAAAACAAGGAAAGCTGCCTAGGGTTGGAAGCTCCTCTTAAAAAATCCTGTTTATTTTGTTTTCCTGGTTATCAGTGATGGAATTCTGCAATTGTGGGGTTTAATCCCAAAATATTCTCCATAGTATGGCCTTTCCCTTCCTTTCCATGAGCACCACTGGCTTAATTCCAGGATTTCCCATCTAAAATTCCCAATCCTGCTGTTTTCAAGATTAATTTGGATACCTGCAGGCTGGATCTTGGTATAGATGGAGAGGGATTTACCCATGGGGACACCTGGATGCAGCCCCTGGGATGGGAAATCCTTGCAACTGGAGCTGGGGCAGGTGCAGAAATGGGCATTGGAGTTTTAGAGGAAAATATTTTGGGAAAATTCTTGTTGCCCAACAAATTAAACTAAATAGGAGTTTTTTCATCAGAGGTGTCAGGGAATTACTGAGGGAAGCAGATGGGATCTCCTCCGGAGTGCTGGAAGGGGATCAACAGCCAGCAGAGCCGTGGGGGTGGGCGAGATTGCAATAACGGGATGAGAGCTTGGGGAGGGTTTGAGCCTGGCCTGGTCTGGCATTTGAGCAGATCCTGGGATGCTGTGGGGCTGCGGAGATGGGATGGGATGGAATTGGGATGTTCCCCATCACCAAAGCATTTGGGAAGAGCTGGCAGGGGTTTGTTCCAAAAACTGTGGCAGTGTGTGGTTTGGGGCTGGGGTTGTCCCTGGGGGTGACGGCAGTGTCTGGCCTGGGGTCTCCAGAATTCCAGACTCCTGCATCAGCTCTTGCCATGGCTGTGCTGAGCTGGGAGGTGAGGCCTTGGAGCAGCTGGAAGGGATGGGATCCGAGCACTAGGATGATCCCATTTATCCAAATGCAAATCCCAACCTAAACCCACCCCCACCTGTGGGGTCTCTTTGTTTGCCTTGGCAGCTCCTGGGTGAGCAGGGTCTGTTTAGTGGGATTTGGGGAAGGAATTTCTGGTTGTGAGGGTGGGCAGGCCCTGGCACAGGTTCCCAAAGCACCTGTGGCTGCCCCTGGATCCCTGGCAGTGTCCAAGGCCAAGCTGGACAGGCCTTGGAGCACCCTGGGATAGTGGAAGGTTGGGAGGGGTGGCACTGGATGGGCTTTCATGTCCTTCCCAACCCAAACCATTCCAGGATTCCATGAAATCCTAAATTCCTGAGATCCACAAAACCTCATCCAGTGTCCCCTCATTGTTCCCTTGTCCCTCGCCCGTGTCCTCCCAGCCCTCTTTGTGCAGACCTGGAGAAGCAACTCCAGAGTTGGCAATGGTTGGGATTCCCTGCTCCTGAGATTCTCCCAGAGCTGTTAGAAGTTGAAATGCACAATGCAGTAGTAGGAAAATCCTACAGAATATAGTGGGAAGCTGAGGAATGATTCATCCTCCAACAGAAACTGCTCAGATGTGGAGGCGGCACTGCTGGCCACCAGCATGGATCCAGATCCAGGAATATTCCAGGTTTAGACCAAACTGGGCCTTGTTAACAATTTCCTCTGTCAATCCTCGGTCCCAGATGGCATCTTGGGTTTGTTGGGGTGTGAGAGCAGCAGCAATCCCGAGGAGAGGAGGTGACAGCCCCGGTGTGTGGGGACAGGAGCCCATGGGGCCGATCTGATCAATTCTGCTTCCAAAGCCGCTTGGTGACTTTTGGCCACTCATTTTAGTGGCAAAGAGGGACTGACCTGGAGTTACTCCTCATGGATTTGGGATGTGGAAACTTCCCATCACCCCAAGCTCTGCTGTGTTGTCTTGGTTTGAAAGACAGGTGTCTGCTAAGGAAGGCAGGACCCTGCCATGTATTGCAGAATGTAAACCTTCTCCCTCTAAATTCTGATAATTTTGAAATTAAGGGGCTCTCAGGTGAAGATATGAGGATAAGAATAACAGTTCTTTACTAGTATGTATAAGAAGGCAAACAAAACAACAACAGCTATGGAATTACAGTAGTTTCACGAATATAAGCCGCACGGACTATAAGCCGCATCTCTGGGTATTGGCAAACATTTCGGTTTTTGTCCTTAAA
>PYHW01010030.1:158986-187813 GCA_013186435.1 Turdus rufiventris | reverse complement strand
CAGGGATTGGGACTCAGGACAGAGACTGGGGCTCAGGGCAGGGATTGGGGCTCAAGGCAGGGATGTGGGGGTTTAGGACAGGGATGAGGGGGCTCAGGACAGGGATGGGGGCTCAGGATTCCCTGTACATGAGCACAGGGGACAGGGCTCTCTTCTTAGTGAGGTCGGTGTTGATGAGGTCCCGGGTCAGTGGTTGCTCTCACGAGCAGAGGCTCATCCCCGCCTGGGCTATGGCGAATTCCTTTCCCCAAGCAAAAAACAGCTCTGAAGCTCCCGTCCCCCTCTGAAGCCACCGAGCCAGAGCCAGCAGCTGCCCCTGCCCTGCTTTTACTTGAGCCCACCAACCCTTTGTTTTCTCAAGTACCCAAAGTACCGGCAGTCAGCGTTTCCCAGCAACTCATGGGGAAAATTCTATAGGTAAGAAGGAACAAGAAAAGAAACCTAACTCCCAACATGTGTCCAAGCCCAAAAGGCTTTTCCAGCCTGGAGCAGCTGCCGAACTCAAAATTCCTTGAAATTTAGGACATTTTTAATGTCGTTTCATGGCCAACATTTCCAGGTGGCCTCGGGCTGTGTCAGGGATGGGACAGCAGAGGGGCATCCATGAATCCTCAGCATGGGAGCCCTTCTGGAGCGTGGGAAGTGCTCGCACTGGGGAAGGCGTTGGTTTGGTTTGGTGATGTGGGAATGTCATCAAAGTGTCCTGGAACCAAATTCCAGCTGGAAAGGGGAGGTCCCCTTCTGGTTTCCCTTCCTTGGAAGTTCAGAGCAGGCTGGAGCTGCTGTTCCAGGGAGGAGGAGCTGGATCAGGAGCCAGGGATGCTCCTGGTACCAACGGGAGGTGATTTTGGATGAGGCCTAGGAGTGGTCTGCTCCCAGCAAATCCTGCTGCTGGATTTCCTCCCTCAGTTACCAGGGATCTGAACATGCCAGCTGTTCTTGAGCTCCTTAACCTCCCACTTCTCTTCCAGAGGACACGACGTTTGAGGCCGGAGTCAAAGTGCAGATCCACAGCCAGTCCGAGCCTCCCTTCGTCCAGGAGCTGGGATTTGGGGTGGCCCCTGGATTCCAGACCTTTGTGGCCACCCAGGAGCAAAGGGTAAGTTCCAAATACCTGTTCCATCCCAGCATCCCTCTGGGCCTTCCTGGGAGAGGTTCCTTCCCCATAATTCACACCCCTTGAGATGCAGCTCCATCATTGACAGGTTTTTGATGCTTGCTTCAAATTTCTTGGCATGAGGGCAGCTTTTCCTGGTTATCTCCCATGCATTTCCACAGTCCTGCATTCCCACATTCCTTAAAGTCCCACAATAATTCCATCTCCAGGAGGGATTTCATCTCTGGTGACTTCCCTGCATTGCTCTTCCATGGTTGGGAGCTGAGCCGTGGCAGCTCCGAGTGTTGGGTCCTGTCCAACCCCCTGGGGTTTTCCCAGAAAAAAAAACATTTCAAGGATATAAAAAGAGGCAGGAGCACAGAGTTTCCTGATGGAGAACAACAGGAATCTTACAGGTGACACCAAATATCCACGTGATTTATGACAAACTCTGTTGGGATAGCTGGGAATCACTGCCTTCCATGAGTCCCAGCAGTGACACATCCAGATGGATGGATGGATCATGGATGGATGGATGGATGATCGATGGATGATGGATGATGGATGGATGGATGATGGATGATGGATGGATGATGGGTGGATGATGGATGGATGGATGGATGGATGGATGGATGGATGATGGATGGATGGATGGATGATGGGTGGATGGATGGATGGATGATGGATGGATGATGGGTGGAGGATGGATGGATAGATGATGGAAGATGGATGGATGATGGATGGATAGGGATGGGAAGAGCCAGAAAGGGCTGGACAGGGCATTAGGTGGTACCTGATGCTCAAAGATTTTGGGAACAACTCCTCAAGTGAGACCCACCTGGCAGCTCCAGCCGTGGTTGAAAAGACTTTCTTCCTTAAAAATCCCATTCTGGACAAGATTTTGGAGCAGGGCTGGGAGCTGGAGCCTTCAGAGAGGATCTCAAGGACTTTGGATTAAATTGGTGCAAACTCCAGGGCTTTGCTGCAGCTGCTGGAATCCATCCCCACCCCATTGCCAGCACTGCCTGTTCCAATATTTCCTTTGAAAAATGAGAATTCCAACCAGGAGAACATCATCCAGATGAGAGAGAGGGACAAATGTCCCTCCCCAAATCCACTTTTCCAAATGGGACATGTAGAGGAGAACAGATTTAGGGGCTCTCAGCTCCAGGGTGTCCCTTTTTCAGGGGGTTTTGCCAGAGTTTTGCTGCTGGGAGAGGGAATGGCTCATTCCTGGGATCTTGTGACGGTTTAAAATCATCTGAGTGCTCCAAAGCCTTTTCCCAGGAGAACTGGAGGGATCTCCAGCATTCAACTCCCATCCCAATTGCTCTTCCCAGAAAGTAATTTTTAACCTAATTACAGCCATTAATAACTTCCTCTAATTAATTATCCCTCAGGGGCCTTCTGGGCTTCCCCCACCTTCCCAATGTGCAGCTTTTATCCTGATCCCTGATTTAGTCTGGGTCTTTCCAACTCAATATCTCTGCCTGTGCTGCTCCTTTAATAAACCAAAGTCAAAGGTGGAACAGCTCCAGGAAAATCCCCTGGGACTGAGCCCACACAGTTATGAACCCAGAGTTTTACACCCTGGGCCATAAAAGAAATGATCCTGCAGCTGGAAAATAACAGGAATGAAGATAAAGTGGAGCTGGTTTCCCATCTCCCAGCTCAGAGCAGCCTCAGGGAGTTAAGAGCAGGGAAGATTTGGGATGGTGGGAGCTGTGGATCCTCTGTGGGACAGAATTTGGGGTGTGGGGGTTCATTCTGACTCTGGAATGATTCCCTGTGGCCCTGCTCAAATCCCTCCCTCCTTTCCCCATCCCACTCTGGAAATCAGAGCATTCCCTGGGCTTTGCTCCCTGATTTTCTGCCTTCCCAGGGCTGCAGCTGCTCGGCACCAGTGAGGATCCACATCTTGAGACCAGGGGATAAATCCTGGCATTCCACCCAGAGCTTCCCAAAATCCTCCTGTCTAGAGCCAGCTCTGGCTCCTTGGTTGGAATCTCGTTAAATCTCCCTTCACAGTGAGCTCTCAGGCTGGAAAAATGAGAATTAAATCAGCTTTGCTCCTCCCCTTGCAGTGGTTGAGCCCCATAGATCCTGCAAGGAGGCATGGGAAATGCATCCCACCTTGGGACTTAATGCAGAAGTGACCTGGGAGGGACCTGGCAATGTCAGGGTTGGAAATGCTGAGTCAGCAACAAAAACTCCTGAGAAAGCAATTCCAGCAGGAGGTTTATCCATAAACTGTGGTGGACGCTTCTGGATGCGTGGCCAAGGGGAAACATTTCCTGGTTAAAAAAAAGAAGTGGGATTGTTCATCCTGGATGAGACACCAGGGGCGACCAAACTGTGACCTTCCAGGACCTGAAGGGGCTGCAGGAAAAATGGAGAGGGAATATTTCCAAGGGACGGAGGGACAGGACACAGGGAATGGCTCCCACTGCCAGAGGGCAGGGATGGATGGGATATTGGGAGGGAATTGTTCCCTGGGAGAGTGGGCAGGCCCTGGATCCCTGGCAGTGTCCAAGGCCAGGCTGGACAGGGCTGGGAGCAGCCTGGGACAGTGGAAGGTGTCCCTGCCATGGCAGGGGTAGCACTGGATGGGTTTAAGGTCCTTCCATCCAAACCATTCCAGGATTCCATGAAATCTCAGACTGGAGCAATCCCTGAAGTTCAGGGGAGCCTGGGCTGAGCTCCCCAAGGGAGGCAGGAGCCAGCACGTGATGGATGATTGGGGTGAAAACAGGAGGGAGGGGCTGGATGGAGAATCCTCCCTGGATCCCCCTCCAGGTCTGAGTGCAGAGGGAGAGAGGCTGGAGTGGCTCCCGTGGGAATGGGAGCCCAGAGCTGCTACCCTGGGGCTTTCACCCCATTTCCCATGGGAGGGACCCACGGTGCCATCCCAGCTCCCACTGGGATGCTCCAGGATCTCCAGGAGTGTTTCCATGGCAATTCCTGAGTGGATGAATGAGCTTTGTTTGCTCGTGAATGGGAGCTGGGCAGGAGCTGGCTCAGGGAAGGATCCATCACCTCCAGAGGGATCCCAAGGGAGGCCAGGACCCCTGGAATTGGGAATTGCCCTTCAGCTGCCACCACTCCTGGCTTTGGATTGATGCCCTTCCATTTTCCCCTTTCCAGGCACTTTGGGGTGAGCCTGGTGTTGGAATCTCCCCCTCCAGACCTTGGGAAGCTGCACTGTCCCTGCACTCTCTCTGCAACATTCCCCCCTTTTCCCTGACCACGGCACCAAGGCTTGCACAGACACACTAAAATCCATATTTTTAAGGGTTGATTCCATGAAGAAAGAGAAATTCCTCTTTCCTTCCCCTTTTCCAGGCTGGTTTTTGCAGCATCCCAGCATTAACTCTTCCATCAGGAATGGGATCAGACTTCTCCACAGAGCTGCACAGGACATTCAGGGAACATGGAGAGTAAAAGGGAAAAGGGTAATTCCTGCCAAGTTGGCCATAAAAATTTCAGAGCCCTGGGTTCCAAACTGGAACAGTGTTGTTTGCTGGGGCTCTGGAGACTTGTCCCCTCCAAAGGTTTTATGGCATAGAGAGCAGAAGTACAGAACTGCAGATCCAGAGTGGGATTAGAGAGACAGCAAAGTAGGATTCAGTGCTGTCAGTGATGGCTTGGAAACCCTTATTCCCAGTCAGAGTGGAAGCACTGGGATTTGGGAGTTAGGAGGAGTTAAAGAACATTTCTTCTATTTGAGTTGTCATTTTACAAGGATGGGATGCCAGGTAATGTGAGTCCAGGAAATGTATATTTCTTCCCAATATCCCATCTATCCCTGCCCTGTCCCTCTCACTGCCAGATGACAGGACTGGATGGGATATTGGGAAGGAATTCCTGGCTGGGAGGGTGGGGAGGCCCTGGGATGGATTTCCCAGATCAGCAGTGGCTGCCCTGGATCCCTGGCAGTGTCCAAGGCCAGGTTGGACAGGGCTTGGAGCAGCCTGGGACAGTGGGAGGTGTCCCTGGGCGTGGAATTGGATGAACTTTAATGTCCCTCCCAACCCAAACCATTCCATAATTCCATGGATTTACATTTCCTAACCCTTGCTCTGAGCATTTTCTCCCGCCCATGGTCTGACCCCTCGTGGATAAAGGTTCACTCCCTGATTTCTTTGTTCCCCTCAATCCCACAAACTCTCCCAGTGAATTCTCTCCCATTTATCCTAAAATTCTGAATTAATTCAACAAGGAGATCCCACAAAACCAATCCATGGAACATTCATGACACAGGAGCAGTTGGAAGTAGGAGATGGAAGAAAACTTAGAATTTGAAGGGCAGGAGAGGGGTTTTGGTTGGAAAACAGGGTTGGGAGGGAATCAGGGATGGATGCAGAGGAAAATGGGTTTGGAGGGAAGGGATGGAGATGAGGCAGAGCCTGGAAGAGGCAGAGATTGGGAAGGGAGTTTGGGAAGAGCCACTGGATCCAAGGATGAGGGAATGGTTTGGGCTTCCTGCTCCTCCTCTACCCTGTGGAAAAGAGGATTTTATAAAAAGGTGGAAAAGTGAGAATAGGGAAACTTCAGAGTCCAATTCCCCCCACTCCCCAAACTGGGCACCTCTACCAGAATTTGGGAATTGAATCCAGCAAATCCAGCAAGAATTTTCTGTGAGAATGAGGGAGGATGTTCCAGGGAATAAGCAGGAGGAGAGACAGACATTCTTGGAGCAGGGCTGTGGGGAATCCCCATCCCTGAGGGATTTCATCCATGTGGATGTGACATTTGGGGACATGGGACAGTGGTGGCCTGGAGGGAACAGCTGGGCTTGATGTCAGAGGGCTTTTCTAACCTTTATAATTCCATAATTCCACAGTATTGGGAATTTTAGGCTGATTTTACTCCTGAGCCACAGTCCCAGCTCATCCAGGGGGAGCAGAAGTGGGAGCAAACCCAGGAGGAGGCTCCAGAGGGGCTGCCCTGGACATTTTATGGACCTGCAGGAGATTCCAGTGCTGCTGTTCCTGTTGGATTTGCAAAGAAGGACCCTGGAGATCCAAAATTAGATTTTTCCCTGGGCACTCGTGGGCCCTGTAACACTCCTGAGCTCTACTCCAGGGGAGCTTCCAGGGGCTGGAAGGGTCAAATTCATCCCCTAAAACAAATTCCTTAGGAAAGGAGCAAATGAGAAGGTACAGCCAGGATAGGAAAAGAGCTGGAGATGCAAAACAGACAATTCCAGCACCATTAACTGGGAGCTGGGGTCAGCCAGCCGTGGGTGCTCTGGGTTTTTCAGCATTTCACAAGGGCTGGAGCTGCCTGGGATGGAAGTTCCGTGAGGTTGGTGCTGTTGGAGGTCTCGTTAAGGAATAGAGTGTTCTGGTTCTGGTTCTGGTTTTGTTGGGAACCCAGCCCAGGTGGGATGTTCAGGGAGGGGTTGGATCCTTCCTTGGATCTCTGGAGTTTGGTGCCATCAGCCATGGGAGAGGATCTGGGCAGGAATCGATGCTGGATCCAATGAAAATGGGGCAGGGGAAGGTTCTTCCCTCCCCCAGAGGGTGCTGGGCACTGCCCGGGCTCCCCAGGGAATGGTCCCAGCCCCGAGGCTGCCAGAGCTCCAGGACAGCACTGCCAGGGATGCACAGGCTGGGATTGTTGGGAACCCTCCCAGCTCAGGATATTCCAGGGTTTTATGAAGCTGCCCTGACCTCTGCTGGGATCATCTCCACCACATTTCCCTGTTGAGAAAATGAAACAGGCAGGAAAAACAGGGATAGCACTTCCAATTAATTGAAGGAATGACCTCTGTGGCTGCAGGCAGATGCTGGCAGCTCCCATGAGGCTCTGTGCCAGGAGCAGTGTGGAAAGGCAGAAGTGTGGCCAGGGAGAGGCTGTGGCAGGAGCTGATCTTCCCCTTCCCCCGGGATCTCTTCCCTTCAGGTTTTCCACACTCATCCCCTCTTTTCCTGGCATTAGGGACAATAAGGATCCATCCAGCTTCCAAGGAGTCAAATCAATTTTTTCCTTCCCCTTTTAGCACCTGCCAGCTGGGAACTGATCCCAGTAATTCTGGAGAAAGCTGGGATCAGGAGGGTTGGAAAAACGTTTAATTCATTAATTAATTATTAATGACTGCAAAAGGGCCAGGCTGGGAGTTTGTCACCCTCAATTAGAGGCTGGAGCTGGATTTCTCTAGGCAGGAGCAGGAGGAGGAGCCCTTGGAAAGCTGCCAGGGAGCACAATTCCTGCAGGATCCCAGGGCAGGGATGTCCCTGCTGCCTTTCCCTGCTTTTCCTGCTGCTTTGATGTGGTTTGTTCCCACTTTGGAGGCAGCAGGGGAGGGTGGAGGGAGCAGCTCCACAGTGCTGGGGCTGATCCAGCTCCAGACCCCTGCACCAACCCTCAGTTGAGTTAATGTGGAAGAAAGGAAAGGGATTCCCTCAGGAGGAGCAGGATCTGGAGAGGCTGCAGGGAGAGGAATCAAACCCAATTACAGTAATTTCACGACCATAAGGCGCACCGGACTATAAGGTGCACTACTTTTTGCAGCGAGGAGCCGCGCAGCGTGCAACGAAGTAGCGAATTACTGGCAGGTTCTCAATTTGCAAAGTTTTTCGCTGCTTTTTCGCTACTTTTTCGTGGCGATTTTTCACCGCTTTTCGCGGCAATTTTTCGACGCTTTTTCACAGCGATTTTTTGATGCTTTTTCGCCGCTTTTCCGCAGCACTTTCTCGCCACTTCTTGGCGCTTCCCCGCAGCCTCACCACTTCCCCCCGCTTCTCCCTGGCCAGCGGCTGTGCCGGTTCCCAGTTTCCCCTGCCTGGTGGCTGCGGCTCCAGTGGTTCCCAACTCCCCCGCATGGCCACAGCTCCTGCGGGTCCTGGCTCAGTTTGCAGACCACACTTCTGGGTTCGCAATTTTCCGAACTTTGTACATCATATAAGGCGCACTGGACTATAAGGTGCACTTCCGGGCTGAGGGCTGGGATTGCCCCATCCCTCCTGTTCCTGGCTCCTTGGGGTGCCTTTCTCAACATTCCAGCAGCTCCAGTGGCACAGAGAGCAGGAGTCCAACTCTGAAATGAGCTCAGCAGTTCCATGGGAGCAAGGCTTGGCATGGAAAGGCTTTTCCTGAGATTTCAGCCCTGATTTGGCCAGGAAGGGATTCATAGGAGCCCTTAGGGTTGGAATCCCCCTGGATTTAACCCGGGATTCCTGTGCCAGGCTGGGAGCAGCAGCTTGGCAAAAACTGCACACACTTCCAGGGAATGTGCACATTTTCCTGCTTGGGGAAAGTTTAGTGGATCTTTTCCAGTTTGTAAAGTGGAGTTTGCCAGGCAGAAATTCCAGCTAATCCTTCCACAGCTGCTCCCACTCCCGGGACATTCATTGTCACCTAGCAGTGTCACTTCCAGGATGTTCATTTTCACCTGGCAGTGTCACCTCCAGGACATTCATTGTCACCTGGGAGTGTTGCTCCCATGGCACCGGGAGAGCCCCTTAGGGACAGCTTGTCCCGAGTGAGTTATCCCAGGAATCTGGGAACTCCTGGGAGGGAGAGAGATGCCCTAAGGGACTGCAGTGGCTGCCCCACAACAGAGGAGCTCCTGTGACAGGGGAAATGTCCTGCCCTGTCCCTGTCCCCATCCCTGTCTCCCAGTTGATGTCCCTGTCCTGTTCCCAGCTGACACCCCTGTCCCATCCCCAGGTGATTTCCCTGTCCTTCCCCAGCTGACACCCTGTCCTGTCCCCAGCTGACACCCCTGTCCTGTCCCCAGCTGACACCCCTGTCCTGTTCCCAGCTGATGTCCCTGTCCTGTCCCCAGCTGACACCCCTGTCCTGTCCCCAGCTGACGTACCTGCCCCCGCCGTGGGGCGAGTGCCGCTCCCCGGAGCTGGGCCTGGCGTTTTTCCCGGTGTACAGCGTCACAGCCTGCAGGATCGACTGCGAGACTCGCTACATTGTGGAGAACTGCAACTGCAGGATGGTGCACATGCCAGGTCAGGGACAGGAACACCAGGGGACACTGGGGGCTGGGCTGGAGGGGCTGGGGTATGTGAGGAAGAAGGTGCCCATGGCCTTTGGGAGAGGCTGGGGGTGAGGCAGCAGCACCCTCGAGCCAGCAGGGCCATCTCTGTCCTGGGGAATCAGGGACAGCAGAGGGGGAGGGAGGGATTGTCCAGCTCTCCTCTGGGCTGGGGAAACCTCACCCAGAGTTCTGAGGCAGTTTTGGGCACCACAAAATAAAAAAGACACCAGAGAACTCACGAGGGTCCAAAGGAGGGACAAGAGGATGGGGAAGGGTCCGGAGAGCCCACAGGAGGAGCAGCAGAGGCCATTTGGGTTGTTCAGCTGGAGCAGAGCTCAGGGAGCTCAGTGTCCTCAGGAAGGGCACAGCAGGGGCAGCTCTGATCTCTGCTCCCTGTGACAGGGACAGGACCCAGGGAATGGCCTGAGGTTGTGCACATGGGGGTTTGGTTGGGGATCAGGGAAAGGTTTTCCCTCAGAGAGTGTCTGTGCAGGAACAGAGGAGGGACTGGATGATCCTGTGGGGCCCTTCCAGCTCAGGATATTCCCTGATTCCCAGTAAAATAGGGGCAAGCCATGGAAGAGAGACCTGGGTCTGATTAAGGCTGGAAAAAACCTCTGAGATCATCAAATCCCACCTTTTTTAGCTCCAGTGCCACGTTGGGTGCTGTTCCCAGCAGTTCCTGCAGGACAAGGCCCCTGTGGCAGGAGAGGTGTGGACAGCCAGGGTGACCTGACTGGGGGAGGTCCCTGGGTCCCCATGGCATCCCCCTGTGATGGCTTTGTCCTGTCCCTGCAGGAGATGCTCCTTTCTGCACCCCGGAGCAGTACAAGGAATGTGCAGAGCCCGCGCTCAGTGAGTACCGGGGCAGTCCCTGCATGCAGGGGAATTCAGTGGCCTGGCTGGGCCTGGGTCATCCAGGCTGGGCCTGGCTGGGCCTGGCTGGGCCTGGCTGGGCCTGGGTCCTCCAGGCTGGGCCTGGCTGGACCTGGCTCCTCCTGGCTCCTCCTGGCTGGGCCTGGGTCCTCCTGGCTGGGCCTGGGTCCTCCTTTCTGGGTCTGGATCCTCCTGTCTGGGTCCGTGTCCTCCTGGCTGGGCCTGGCTCCTCGTGGCTGGGCCTGGTTGGGCCTGGATCCTCCTGGCTGGGCTTGGTTGGGCCTGGCTCCTCCTGGCTGGGCCTGGATTCTCCTGGCCAGCAGGAACGGGCGATCTGCAGCCTGGAGAGGGGTTGGGATTACCCCAAGGTTGTTGGGAAGTGCTGGATGCACCCTGGGATGAAGTTCCTCCTGGTTCTCCATGAGCACAGAAACCCTCGGGATCAGGGGAGCCCCAGGTGCCCCTCTGGGGCTGGGTTTGGGATGGAGGGACCCATTCCAAGTCTGGATTTAGGATTCTCAGCCATGAGTTTTCCAAGCTGTTGTTGATGACAGCGTGGCCTCCAGCAAGAGGCTTCTCCAAGATGGTGAGAACTTGAATGAACTGGGAGAGAAATGTCCAGGACATTGGACATTTTGGGCCCCTTGGCCCCTTTCTGGGAGGGACAATCTCTTCTCCTGCCCTGCTCCATGTCCCTGCTCTGAGAATTCCATGCCTGCCCCCCTGCAGGTCTCCTGGCAGAGAAGGACAGCAATTACTGCATCTGCAGGACCCCCTGTAACCTCACCAGGTACAACAAGGAGCTCTCCATGGTCAAGATCCCCAGCAAGACCTCAGCCAAGTACCTGGAGAAGAAGTTCAACAAGTCGGAAAAATACATCTCGTGAGTGGGGGAGGACCTGAATTCCTTTGGTTTTTGGGAGGGAAATGTCTGGAAAAGGCCCAGTCCTGGCCAATCCATCCCCAGCACAGGGATGTCCTCCAGGGAAGAGCAGAATGAAAACCTGGAAGAGATGAGGTTGACTTCTCAGCAGAACAGCCTGAGTTCCTTCCCAAGGACTGTCCTCATGGGAATCCTCCAGTCCCACCAAAAAAGTGCAAAATTTCCCAGTTTTGTTCGTCCTGTTGGAGATTGGAATCTCTGGACTGAGGTCCTTGGGCCGTGGAGCTCTCCCAGCCCTGGGCATGTGATTGCCATGTGTGGAAAGTGAGAGTCGTTCCAGATGCTTTGGATTCTGCTTCACAGAATCACAGAATCGTGGAATGGATTGGCTTGGAAGGGACCTTAAACCCATCCAGTGCCACCCCTGCCATGGGCAGGGACACCTTCCACTGTCCCAGGCTGCTCCAAGGCCTGTCCAGCCTGGCCTGGGACACTGCCAGGGATCCAGGAGCAGCTGTGGGCATCCTGTGCCAGGGCCTGCCCACCCTCACAATCAGGAGTCACCATTGAATAAAAGAGTTCCCAGCAGAGTGAAATCCAAAATCCTGAGGAATTCTGGGGAAACCTTTCCCACCTGCTCCAAAGGCCCCCAGAGCCCTGAGGGTGCCCTGAGCTCCTGCTCTGCTCCAGCTCCAAGTTCTGTGGGTTCTGAGGACCCCAGAGAGAGGAGCAATCCAGACAAAGGAGAATAAAGCCCCAAAATCCTGGTTTTCCTTCATCCCAAAGGATTGAGCCACCAATGGCTCCTGAGCTGATGGTTTTCCTGTTTCCCCAGAGAGAATATTCTCGTGCTGGACATTTTTTTTGAAGCACTCAACTACGAGACCATTGAGCAGAAGAAAGCCTATGAAGTTGCAGCCTTACTTGGTAAGGGGGGGACTGGGACCAGTTTGGGGTCTCTACTGGTCTGGAAGGGGCAGAGGAGGCTGGGAGGGGTACACAGCCTTGAAAGCCCCAGCAAGGCTCCATCTCTACTTCCCTCACCCCACCATGGCATCCTAGCAATGTCCCCGTGGATACTCCATGGGTTCATGGAAGGTTCTGGAGCTGCTCCATCCCTGCCTGCTCCCTTTTTCTGGAGATTTTGGGGCTGGGTGCTTTCTGTGGTGCAGGGTGTGGAGGGCATCCCAAAACCATCTCCCATCACCTCTCCCCTGTTCCAAATCCATCCTTTCCATCTGGGCCTGAGCTCTTAGCCTTTGGATACCTCAAGAAGGTGCTGGAGGAGACCCATGCAAGGTTCTGCTCCATCCCTGCCTGCTCCCATTTTTGGGAGACTTTGGGGCTGGGTGGGCACTGGGTGCTCCCCATGGTGCCCCCTGGGCAGTGTGTAGAGGACATCCCAAAATCTCGTCTCCATCACCTCTTCCCTGCTCCAAATCCATCCTTTCCAGCAGGAGGTGGAGGAGATCCATGGAAGGTTCTGAAGCTGCTCCATCCCTGCCTGCTTCCAGCCCCCATTTTTGGAGATCTGGGATGGGGGGGGTACTGGGTGTTGCCTGTGGTGCAGGGAACATCCCAAAACCATCTCCCCATCACCTTTTCCCTGCTTCAAATCCACCTTTTCCAACCAGGCCTGGGCCCTTGGCCTTTGGATTCCTCATGGAAGAGCTGCAGGAGACCCTGAGCTGCTCAGCCCCAAATCACCTCCAGCTTTGGGGTCCCAGCTGTAGGTTTGGGATTGGCTCCATTGGATTTGGGGTGGGGGTGAGCCCTGCCCCAGCCCTGCAGCCTCCCTGAGCCACCCCGAATCCCTGGATCCTTCTGGAATGCTGGCAGTGCTCAGCACCTTAGGAAGCTGGAGCTGAGTCACCCCTGGCACACAGAGGTGTCCCCATGCCACCCCACATGGGTGGCCCTGCCAAATGCCCCCTCAGGAGCCCATTTGCACCTCCTGGGGCTTTTCCAAGAATTCCAGAGAGGAAGAGGAGGCTGCTGGGGTCTCTCTGACCCAAACCCCATTTGCACCTCATAGGACCCTCGTTCCCAAGGGTCTGGAGCTTCAAGGAGGGCCTCATCCCAGAATATTTTCCCCATGCTCAGAACCTCCAGGTGATCCTGCCTGGTGTAAATCCAAAGCACTCCCGGGGTCATTCCAGGTTCTCACTTTGCTCCCAAACCTTTTCCCTCTTTCCTCTCTCTGTGTCTGATGGACACCCCTGGAAAAGGCCCCTTCCCCCCTCACCCCTGGGTGCCTTTGCTCTGGGGTCAATCCAGGGCTGTTGCCCAGCATAATCCATGGGATTTGCCTTCCCTGAGCACCACATCCCAGTCACCTTCCCAGCAGATTCCTGGGAATCTCCTCAGGTTCCTCCTCCACCCTGGGACACTCAAGCAGAAGCCAGGAGATGCTTCCCAAAAACCCCAGGGTACCTCCCTTCCCACTTTTTGCTAGGTTGGGGTTTTTCCTTGGCTCCAGGGACATTCATTATTCCCAGCACCTTCCCCAGACTGGGAATTGGGATTCCTAGGGTGCAGCTGGAGCACTCAGGCTCCATTAGCAGGAAAACCATTCTGGGGGGCCAGCCCATTCCTGGGATGCTGCTGATGCCACTGGAGATCTGCTGCTCTGAGGGAAATTCCTCCCAATTTTTGAGGATCTAAGGGCCCAGCAGTGCTGGGAGCCCTCATGGTGCTGTCCCTGCAGGTGACATTGGTGGCCAGATGGGGCTGTTCATCGGGGCCAGCATCCTCACCATCCTCGAGCTCTTCGATTACCTGTACGAGGTAAGGCTGCCATTTCCCATCCTGGAACCCCTCAGGCTGGCATTTCCCATCCTGGAGCCCCTCATCCCAAATTTCCAATCCTGTCGCCCCTCATCCCTGTATTTTCTGCTCCCTGGGGATCCCTGAGCCCCCCCAGAACCCTGGATTTCCAACCTGCCTCATCCAGCTCTCCCACAGCCCCATCCCAGTGGGAACAGGGAGTTTTACTCCCATGGCATGTCAGAGTCATCCACGGCTGTTGATTTAGGGAAGGGAATTCCACAATTCCAGCTCTGAACTCACTTCAAACCCCCTCATTTTCATTTTTTTGGGATGCTGCCTTTATATTTTTGTATTTTCAGACAATTCCCTCCCCATCCCAATCTCTCCCAGGCAGCTCAAGCATTGGTGCCATTAACCAGGAATAAAAAATATGGAAAAATTCCAGGCCTAAAGCTCAGAGAGCAACAAAAACTAAGCCTGAATTTAGATCTTGGCCTGGATCCCCAATTATTTCATTAAATTTGCCTTTTCCTGGATTTCTTGGGGATTTTTCCTAAGTAGGCCCTAAGAAAACTCACAAATTTGGGATTTTCCTCTCTGTTTTTCTCCCTTTTTTGACATCTGCTGATAAAATTTGTCAAATGTGGGGGGTTTGCTGCTCTTTTTATTTTTTTCTTTATATTTGGGCTTAAAATTCATTTAAGCCTCCACACCCCAGCCAGGAAAAAAAGGAATAAAATACCTTAATATTTCCAAAAAATCCACACACTATTTTCTCTCTGCTTGGAGTTTCACAAAGAGGGGATCAGTGCCCCAAAAATTTGAATTTTCAGCCAAAAACTGAAAGAGATTCTGGGAATGAAAGCAATGAGATACTTTGTGGTTGTTTTTTTTTTTTTTTCACGGATTGGCCACATTTGGGGGAAATACTGACCATAAATAGGCTTTTTTGTGGTCTTCTGCTGAGCTCTGTCCTCAAATTCCCACCACACTCCTTGCACCAGCCAGGTCCACATTCCTTAGGAACTGACCCAATTTTCTGGGATTTTGGGATTTCAGCTTTCTTCTTCCTGGTTTTATTTCTCTTTTCTCCCAGTGGAAGTTTTCCAGTAAAACAGTTCCCAAGTTTTATGGGATTTCCCTGGAAGCCAAATCCTGCAGCAGCAGGAAAATGAGGAGGCTGGGAAGGGAAATGGAGCTCACAGAGGTGGGAGCTTTCCCTGAATCCCAAAAGTGTCCCCAAAATGGAATTTTTTGTCGGTTTTTTATTCCTTGTAAGAAAATCCTGAAATGGTTTGGATGGAAGGGACCTTAAAGCTCATCCAGTGCCACCCCTGCCATGGCAGGGACACCTCCCACTGTCCCACGCTGCTCCTAGCCCTGTCCAGCCTGGCCTTGGGCACTGCCAGGGATCCAGGAGCAGCCCCAGCTGCTCTGGGCACCCTGTGCCAGGGCCTTTCACCCTCCCAGGGAACAATTCCTGCCCAATATCCCATCCATCCCTGCCCTCTGGCAGTGGCAGCCATTACCTGTGTCCTGTCCCTCCATCCCTTGTCTCTCCAGCTCTCCACAGCCCCTTCAGACCCTGGAAAGACTCTGAGCTCTCCGTGGATCTTTCTCCTCTCCATCTGAACCCCCCCAGCTCTCCTAGCCTTTCCATGGCAAAGCCCTTGGAGCATCTCCCTCCTCCCACCCCTTTGGAATGCACCCCCAAACCCAGCAAGTCCCAGTGCTCCCTGTCCCACTGCAGCCTCTTCCCACCTTAACCCCAACTGCCTCTTCTTGCAGCTGATCAAGGAAAAATTACTGGACCTTCTTGGAAAAGAGGAAGAGGACGGGAGCCATGACGAGAACGTGGTAAGGAGAGATGGCAGAATTCCCTGGGGATGCTGGAGCTCTTCCCATGTGTGTCAGGATCCAGTTATTAAAATTATAGTTAAAGATGACTCTGCCCCAATTAAGGACCAACCAGGAAACAGGACCAGATGCCAGTGACAACAGTCCGGGGTTTATTGGATAATAAATTTGAGAGAGAGAGAAAAGAGAGAAAAAGCAAGGGAAAGAAATGGAAAATATGTGGGGGAAACAGAAAGAGAGTGACAGAATGAAGAAAATATCATCATCTGTGGATCCCATTGATCCTCCCCAGCTGCTCTTGGTGGTGAAGGTCCCTCCAGGAGCACAGAATGCAATGGTTAATAGATCTCAGGCTGGGCAGGAAAAGCCAGTCACGTCCCCATCGTGGAGTTTGCCTTGGTCTCTGACAGCAGGCTCCAGGTTTGCTGCATGCCATGCAGTCCTGCTGTGCAAGGCTTCAGGAGTGGCTCTGGGGAGCACTCTGGGGGCTCTTTGATGGGTTCTCATGTGCACATCCCATTGATGTACCTTCCCAGGACTGGGGGTTCCACAGCTGGGCCTGTTTGTGTGAGGGAGAATGGCTGTTCAGTGCCTCTGACCAGAGGCTGCACCCAAAACCTCCTCCCTGCTCATTCTGGGGCAGTGAACCTGGCTCCTGAGGGCTCTGATCTCCCCCAGCCCAAACCTCCTCCCTGCTCATTCTGGGGCAGTGAACCTGGCTCCTGAGGGCTCTGATCTCCCCATCCCAAACCTCTCTGCTCATTCTGGGGCAGTGAACCTGGCTCCTGAGGGCTCTGATCTCCCCCAGCCCAAACCCAGCCAGGGCAGAGTCTCTGCTGTGTCTGGCTTTCTTGTGGATGCATTCCTGTCCTCAGCCTTGTTTGTTTTTTCCTAGGCCTGAGATGACTAAAGAATGGATTTTCACTTTATCTAGTTTAGTGGTTTAATTCACAGTCCAAAGTCCCAGCCAGTTGTCTTCAAGGGAGCCTTCTTTGGCTGTAGCTTCTTTACCCAGTTTTTGTTATAATGAGCAAAATTTTATATAAATTATATAAAGGGGGTTTTTTATATGATATAAAACATTATATCAACGTTTGAGGCATGAACTATTTCAGTCTCTGTCAACCCCAAACCCAGCCAGGGAAGTCTCTGCTGCATTTCTTGTGGATGAGTTCCTGTCCCTCAGCTTTTTTTGTCTGAGGTGATTGAAGAATGGTGTGAAAAACAAGGTTCACTTTCTTGGTGGATTTTAAAATGTTTAATAAAAGACAATAAGAGACAAACAATAAAATTAAAAGTTATGGTCAGGTGCTTGGCATTCAGCCAAGGGCACCCCTGCTGCTTTGGAGACACCCCTTGAATTCATCAGCCCCTTGCATTTTCATAGACCCATGTTACATTTTCAAACTTTTTTATAAACTATTTTCCATATTCCAAGAACTGTTTTACATGGCCACTCTTTGAGTTTGCCTTTTTAGACCATGTGTGCTTTTTGTCTGTGGTTTTAATTTATTTTTCTTGTCAGTCTTAGTTTGGGCTGTGGTTTTTAATTTTTACAGATGGTTGGTGCTGGTAACTGGTGTAGCAGTAGCAGGTGGCTTCACTGGGTGTTTTCCAACCAAGCAGAGTGTTCATTTACCACAAAGATACTTTATTAGCCTATGTTACTGTTAGAGAAAACTAGATCTTAAAAACCATTTCAACAGCACACATACAGCATCCACCCTGATATTTGGGAATAGTCAATACCATAATATGCATTTATAACAGCGGGTTTCCCTTTATGCAATCCCAGCAGTTTGACTTCCAGCCCAAAGCTCTCCAAGGAGCTCTCTGTGGTTGTGGCTCCTTTATCCAGTTCTTGTTCCAATCAGCAAAACTTTCTGTCGGTGTTGGAGGCATGAAGTGTTTCAGTGCCTGACGTGGGAGGGAAAGGAGCTGTGGGATAAAGCATTGCCTGGTTTTCCATCGGCAGAGCACCTGTGATCCAGTGCCAAACCACTCGGAGAGCCTGAGCCACACTGTGACCGTGCCCCTGCAGGCCCCGCTGGGGACGCTGGAGGAAATCGCCTGCTGACCCCTCCCACCACAGTGCCCATCCCGAGGAAGGAAAACTGCACAGGGAAAACAGGGACCCAGCTCAGGTTTGCACTGGGGGGGGGAAAAGAAAAAAAGATGGAAGAAAAAAATACTGGAGAAAAAAACTGGAAAAAAAAACTGGAAAAAATTATTTTAAAAAATCTATTAAAAAATAAAAAAAAAATAAAAAAAAAGAAGAAAAACTCACTATGCATTAAAATAATATAAAAATAATATAAAAATATAAATTCTAAATATACTCTGCCCAAAGTGAGAGGCGCCTTGGACCTGACTCCTGTTGTCCTTTCCTCCCGGGGGGGGTTTGGCTCCAGGCTGGGGGAGCTGCAGATGTTCACCTGGAGCAGGGAAGCTCAGAGAAGAGAAACCTCAGAGCCCCTTCCAGTGCCTAAAGATGATCCAGGAGAGCTGGAGAGGGACTTGGCACACAGGCTGGAGGGACAGGACACTTTTTGGGATTGTCCAAGCCTGAGCAGCAGCAGCAGCAGCAAATCCCAAAGGAAGCATCCCAAATATCCCAAGTGCTGCATGCCAGGGCTTTTCCTGCCTCGGGATTCCTCAGCTGCCTCTCTCAGCTCTGTTCCTCTTTGCAGTCCCTGGGTTTCAGTGCCAGAAGGAGCATCCCAGAATTCTCCATTCCCAGCGCCGTAGGCTGAGAGTTTTAGAATAAAAGAGATGCAAAAGTCGCCGCTCTCGGATTCTTCTCCCGGTCGCGTCCTCCGGGTGAGGTTGGGCTGAATCCCGAGCTCAGCCCAAGGTGAGCATCCCTGGAGAGGAGCCACAGGGGCTCCCTATGGATCATCCCAGCCCTGCTCCTCCACCTGCAGAGCCTGCAGAGTCCAGGAGCAGCGGGTGGGGCTGGCTTCATTCATTTATTTTTTAATTTCTGGGGGGGAATTTTTGGAATTTCTTTCTTCTCCCATTCATGGATTCTGTGCTTTCTCCTCGTTCTCCTTACTGATATTAAAGCTGGTCTTGTGGAAATGGCCAGGCTGTGTCATTCCTGCCTTGCCCTCATCCCCAGTGGGAGGGCAGATCCCAGGAAAAGCCTTCCCAGGGCTCTTCCTCATCCCTTACGCCTCCTTTTCCCCTCCCACCGTGTCCTCACACAGCTCAGGATGGGGTGGAAGTGGTGCCATGGCCATGCTCAGCTGCATCCCTCCCTGTCTTCTCTGAGGTGGGGATCTCCAGGATGTTCTGGGATCTCTGGGATGTTGTGGCATCTCTTTGCTGACAGAGGTGTTGGAAACCTCTCCATGAGGTTTTGTTTAGCCTGGAGAGGAGAATCTTTGGGGTGACACCTCATTGAGGCCTTCCAGTGCCTGCAGGGAGCCTGGAGAGAACCTGGAGAGGGACTTAGGACAAGGGATGGAGGGACAGGACACAGGGAATGGCTTCCCACTGCAGAGGGCAGGGATGGATGGGATACTGGGGAGGAATTCCTCCTTGATAGGGTGAGGAGGGGCTGGGATGGCGTTCCCAGAAAAATTGTGGCTGCCCCTGGATCCCTGGGAGTGTCCCAGGCCAGGCTGGAGCAGCCTGGGACAGGGGGGGTGTCCCTGCCCATGGCAGGGGTGGGAATTCAATGATCTTTAGGCTGCTTCCAACCCAAACTGGTCTGGGATTCTGGGATTACAACTTTTCCTTTACTGAGCCACTTTAACTGGCTCCAAAGCATAAGAAGAAAATCCATTTCCATCAAAGTGCGTCCCAAAATGTGTTGGCAGTGGCTTCATCCCTGGATCCAGGCACTGGATCTGCTCTGCCACTTCCCCAGCACTGGGAGAGACCTGGGATTTTAAGAAACACCCTCAGGGAGAGATGAGGGTTTGAGGGGCCCCTGACAGAGAGGGATGGGAGGAGATTTCATTTCCAATTGCAAACCTCCTCAGGATTAAGGGTTCCTTTTCCAGGAAAAAGGGAGAGATGATAAAGATCAAGAAAATCTGTGAGGATTATTTGGGGATTCAAGAGAAAAAACAACCAAAGTTCAAATCCCCAGCAAAGCCCCAGCTCTGCTGACTGTCCCAGGATTTTCCAGGGAAAAGGGAAGCTTCATTCTTTGCAGCACATTCCAAGGAAAAGAGAGAGGAGTGGAAATGGCACCCATGGTTGGTGTTGGATGGATCTGCCCAGGGATAGGAGCAGGGATGAGAACAGAGATGGGAACAGAGATGGAGCAGGGATGGGAGCAGGGATGAGAACAGGGATGGGAACAGAGATGGGAACAGAGATGGGAGCAGGGATGGAGCAAGGATAGGAGCAGGGATTAGAACATGAGTTGGAGCAGGGATAGAAGCCAACCATAAGCTCCCAAAATCCTGATGGGAAAAAATGAAAAACAATCCACCTGGGAAATTAAAATCCCATGGACAAGGTGAGGAGATCCAGAGTGGGATTGACTGGGGAGTTTGGCTGAGCTGGAGCTCAGGAAATTCAATATCAACCACAAATCCATCAAACCAAGCTGGATTTGCCATCCCAAGGGATAATCCCCCATGGAGCTCCAGCAGGGCCCCAGGGCTGGAACAATGAGGAAAATCCCATGAGAATGCTTCAGGAGAATTAGCAGGAGCAGAACCAGCTCTGAGAAGGAATTTCTGAAGTGCAGCTGCATTTTTGGGGAGTGGAAGAGCTCAGCTTGGCATGGAGAGGGCTGGAGCCCAGGCCAGAGCACATTCCCAGGATTTCTGGCCCAGCCACCACATCCCTGACCAGCTCCCACAGCTGTGTTCCCACAAGGAAAACACCCAGGAAATGCTCTTGGAATCACCTCCACTTGCTCAAGGTCACACAAGAACCTCTCCCTATTTCTCCTTCATTCCCAGCATTCAGGAGGTTCCTCCATCCCATGGGATGCTCCAAGGACCAGCACTTCATCATTCCCAGGAATCACCAGCTGTGAAGGACATTCCATGGTCCATTCTCCCTGATCCTTCCCCTGAGCCTGCAGCAAGGACAGCAATTAGAGGCAATTAATGGGAATTTTTAGCAGAAAAATTGTCCTTGTTTTATGTTAGTTTGTGTGGGAAGAGCCCAATTCCAACCCCAACTCCAATCCCATCCCAGTGGGAATTCTTGTGATGGTTCCTCTCTCAACCCTTGGTGGTTTCTGAAGGTTTTGTTGCCTTCTCCACCCCCAGAGCTCAATGATGCTCCTTCAGCTCTTGGAATTTCTGGGGGCCGCAGTCGCTGTTTCCTTGCCTGTGTGAACACATCCATGTTAACAGGCTTTGCCTCTGACTCCAGCTTTAAGCTCTCAGAAGTATTTCCCTCCCCTCTTCCCTGTGTCTCCATTGTTACTCCAGGCAGGAATGTCCCCCAGCTTCCTTAAAGGAATCATCTTCACACTCTGCAGGGTTCCTGCTCCTCCTGAGCTCGGGAGCAGCCCTGGAGCACACCCAGGCCGTGGATCAGGACAGTCCAGGGTTTCATCCAGGAAAACTGTGGAGCAGGGCTGCAACAGGGAGATCAGGTTGATCCCAGCTGCATTCCTGGAAGGATCACTGTTGGAATCCTCAGTGACATCCCTGGGATTTCCTTGGAGCTCCGGGGTGAAGGTGGGGTGGGACCACTCCCAGGTCACCAATTTGGGGAATTCCTGCTCCCAGCTTCGAATTTTCCCCTCACTTAGCTTCTCCACCCCCTCCAAGAATTCCTTTTTCCTTCAATTTTTGTCCCTCCAGCAGCCTTGCCCAGATCTGGGGCTCCCCAGGCCCCCTCTGTACCTACAGCAGAACTGTGCTGCTGTTCCCTTCACTTGGAATAATTCCTTCATTCCTCCCTCCAGGATTCCCGAGGCCCCAGCAGCTGCTCCTGACACGGCTGTGCCTGAGCAGCTGGAGCTGCTGGAATCTGGGATCCCTCCAAGGAGCTCCAGGGGCTGCTCAAGGCTCTAAGGGTGGGTCCTGCTCAGTGCCACCCAAACACGGCCCTGCAGGGGGACAGGTGGGTCCCACATTCCTGTGCCATCCAGGCCGATCCCACATTCCAGAGCCATGCAGGCTGATCCCACATTCCTGTGCCATCCAGGCTGATCCCACATTCCAGAGCCATGCAGGCTGATCCCACATTCCTGNNCCATCCAGGCTGATCCCACATTCCAGAGCCATGCAGGCTGATCCCACATTCCTGAGCTATCCAGGCTGATCCCACATTCCAGAGCCATGCAGGCTGATCCCACATTCCTGTGCCATCCAGGCTGATCCCACATTCCAGAGCCATGCAGGCTGATCCCACATTCCTGAGCTATCCAGGCTGCTCCTGTCCCATTCCTCCACCATCCAAGCTGCTCCAGACAGGATGCTCCCACATTTCTGTGCATTCCAGGCTGTTCCCTCATTTCTGAGCCATCCAGGATGCTCCCACATTTCTGTGCATTCCAGGCTATTCCCTCAATGCATTCGAGGCTGCTCCTGCATTTCTGTTCCATTGGGGCTGCTCTTCCATTTCCGCACTCCAGGCACCCCCAGGACATTTCTGGCGGATTGTGGAGCTTTTCCCAAGGGAAGGGCAGGGCTGGCTCCCTGCAGGGATGAGCTGTTGGCTCCACAGCTGGGATGAAAGTGCAGCAGCTCCTGGCTTTTCCCCCCTGTGCTTCATCCTCCCGTTTCCTCAGCATGGTTGAAATCCCAGTGGGTCCCCTCCAAGATCTGTGCCCTTCCATGGAGACTCCCAGTGCTGGTAGGAGAGACTTGACAAAGAGCAGGAAAACCTCGGGCAGGCAAAGCAGGGAAGTTTGCAGAGCACAAATCCTTTTTTTTCACCAGTCTTCTGCAGAGGAGCAAAGTGGAGCAGGACCAGAGGAGGAGATCCCACCCTCAGCTCTTCCTGGAAACATCCCAGTGATTTTTCGCAAGTCCAGGGCTGGGACTGCTCAGGTGCAGGTTTGTCCCACACTCCAGGGAGGATATTGGTCATCCAAAGGCTCCCTGAGGGGATTTTGGGTAATTAATAGCTGCAATTCCTGAATTTCCAGCTGGGAATTTCACCATCCAACCACAAATCATTTCTCCAGGAGCAGGAGCACTGTGGGCTGTTTCCATGAGCAGGATCTGCAGGAATAACCATGGCAGGGTTTGGGGCTGGCATAGGAATGTCCAGAAGAAGGGAAGCAGCCACTGTGAAAATCCCAGCAACCTGATCCCAAAATAACTGTGGGATGAAGGACTCTGGAGAGGAGCATTGCTCTGCTCTCAACTACCCTCTGGACTGACCCTGATTGGATCCGCCTCTCCCAAATCCCTGAATCCTCAGGAACAGCTCCAAGCCCCTCCAGGGCACTGGGATTTCGAGCACAGTTGCTGAGATTCTGGGAAGCTGCTTTAATTTGGATAACCCAGAAGTGCCACTGCAACAGAAATTTTCACTGAACCAGCCTGAATTCCATTTTCTATCCTCTTTTTTTGGCAAGGGGCTTCCCGAGCCACCCAGAGCCTTTTCCCATCAGGATTCTGTAAATAAGAAATGGGAGCTCTGGAATTTGTCACCTTCCAGCTCATCCATGAATTCCCACCCAAACCCCAACCTCGGGGACACGAGGAGTGCCCAATTCCCATTCCCATGGCACGGCAGTGACAGGAATGGGGCAGCACCCTGGGGTGCCTTGGCTGGACAGAGCTGAGCAAGGCAGTGCTTGAGCAGGAAAAATCCACAAAAACCAAAGTGTGAAAGCAGCCCCAGGCCAGGATTGGAGGCAGCAACCAGGGACGGTGGGAACAGGAAAGGCAGAGCCTTGAGAACACCTTCAGCCACCTCCAGCGATGATTTCTCCAGCTACAGCCATGGAAAAGCATCCCCGAAGGGGCCCTGGCACCACCCAGCAGCAGCCTGAGGAGGGAGGAGCTGCTCCAGGGGCTGGGAGGATCCAGGGGAAAACATCCCTGCAAATTCTCTGTTTGCTGGCTGAGAACAGGATTCGGCTTCTTAATTATGGATGAGAAAATAAGGGATAATGGATGGATTTACAAGCAGCATTTTGTCATGTGAGGCACCCATGAAAAATTCAGGAGCTCGGGAAGTGTCTTTTTCCCTGTGCAGAATTCCCAGCCCTCCCCTCACAGTCAGGCTGGAAAATGCTCTGCCAGACCTGAAAAAAAAACATTCCAGAGAAGCTCCCAGTGTGTAGCTAAACTGTACATTAAATATTCCAAATTTGGGCCTAGTTCCTTATGGGAGAGAATTCCTACGTGGGGTTAGGAATGGGACCTGGGAGGAGGGAATTGTGTGAAGGGATCCAGAGGGGAAGGGGACAGGGATCAAATACTGGGAAAAGGGACAGGGATCTGACACTGGGAAAGGGAACAAGGATCAGACACTGGGAGAGGGAAACAAGGACCAAACACTGGGAAAAGGAAAAGGGATCAAACATTGGGAAAGGAAACAAGGATCAGACACTGGGAAAAGGGACAGGGATCAAACACTGGGAAAGGGACAGGGATCTGACACTGGGAAAGGGAACAAGGATCAGACACTGGGAGAGGGAAACAAGGATCAAACACTGGGAAAGGGAACAAGGATCAAACACTGGGAGAGGGAAACAAGGACCAAACACTGGGAAAAGGAAAAGGGATCAAACATTGGGAAAGGAAACAAGGATCAGACACTGGGAAAAGGGACAGGGATCAAACACTGGGAAAGGGACAGGGATCTGACACTGGGAAAGGGAACAAGGATCAGACACTGGAGAGGGGAAAGGGATCAGACACTGGGGAAAGGGAACAGGGATTGAACACTGGGAAAAGGGAACGAGGATCAGACACTGGGAAAGGGACAGGGATCAAACACTGGGAAAGGGAACAAGGATCAGACACTGGAGAGGGGACAGGGATCAGACACTGGGAAAAGGGAACAGGGACCAGACAGATCCCAAAGGCTGGAGAGGCAGAGAAGCACAAAAGCAGGGACTAGGAAGAGGACAGTGATCCCTTCCCAGTGTTCCATTCACCCCCAGTGCCTAACACTCCAAACACAGAGCGGGACTCTGGGAAGAGCATCCCGGGCTCCTCATCCCTCCCAGCTGGAAGGAGTTTTAAGATCTTTAAACAGGGATCAGCAGCACTTTGGAGCAGAGGAATCTGGCCTGGATCCCCAAAATGAAAGGAGGGAATGAACCCCAAGGGAAGAGCCTGGATCCCCAAAAGGTGGGGAGCTCAGCCCCTCTACAATCAGGACAAGGATGGGTCCAAACCCCCCGGGTGACAGTGACATCCCAAAACCCTGAGGCAGCTCCTGATCCCGCAGGGCAGAACAGCCGTGTTGGAGCAGCAGGGCTGGGATCAGGACACACGTGCAGGGAAGAGCCCCAAAGGCAGCAGGAGAGGCTGCTGGACAGCACCTGGATGTGCCACCCACAGCCTGTGCCCACCCCACGGCGGCAGGCACGGAGCTGAGCGCAGGAATTTGCCGGATCCGTGGACAGCGAGGCTCCTGATTTGTTTTTAATGGCATTGTTTACTGGCAGGGAAATCTCCCGGAGCCAGAACTTGTCTCTCCTAATAAAAAACAAGGAAATAACAACAGGAGCGAGAAGGGAGAACATTTGGAAGCCATCAGGGTTTGATTTGATTGATCCTGGTAATAAAGCAGGAATTGTTAGGCTGGAACAGAGCTTGTAGATCCCCATCCATAATTTCAGAGGGAATGAGAGCTGTGAACGTGCAAAATTCCCACAAACTCCGGGGTGAAAAATTCAGGAAGTGTTGTGGAAAAAACTGGGAAGAGGCCTGGGGGTCCCAGTGCTGGTTGCTGCAGGATCCCAGTCCCAGTCAGGAGCTTGTGGAAATAGGACATGGGAAGAGGAAGGAGAGAAGGACATGGGGAGAGGGAAAGGGAATACGGGGTACAGCAGGGAGAGGGACACATGGAATGGGAACAGACAAGGGGAGAGAGGAAGAGGAAGCTGGGCAGGGAGGAGAGGACTCCAAGCAGTGTCCCTGAGCAGCAGCTGCAGAAACAAGGTGGGATGAGCTGACCCTGAGCCCCATTCCCATCTCCCTGTGCTGCCAGAGGGGTGAGGGAGAGCCTGGGAAGGAGGGAGGGCTGGCAAGGTGCTGGTGTTGAGGTTCATTCTGCTTCTCTTTTTCCTGCTCTGATTTTGCTGGTAATAAATTGAAATAATATCCCCATGCTCTGTGTATTGTGTCCATGATGGGATCAGAGAGGGATCTCTCCCTCTCAGCTCCTGAATCCTTGTTTTTATTTCCTCTCCCTGTCCTGGCTTTGGTGGCATCCAGCCAAGGTCACCCCAACATGTGCAGAAAATCCCCCTGTGCCCCCAGCCCAGCCTGGCCACAGCCCCATCCCTGGATGCTGCTTCCTGAGGGTGCTCAGGCCAGGACAGGAAGGTCAGGAACACGGAGAACCCCATCCCCAGAGATCCCAGAATCCCAGAACCACAGGGATCTTTGGATAGCAGGGGACATTTAAAGAGCACCTGGTCCAACCCCACCTCAATGAGCAACAACACAAATGAGGGACAACACAAAGAGCATCCTAAAAATCTATTTTCGAGGTCCCATGATGGCTCCCCACATCCCAGGGACACATCCCAGGGACACATCCCAGGCTCATTTCTGAGCCTTGCTGGGATAGTGTGGCCTGGCAGAGCCACTGGAGTCTTGAGGGACCACAATCACCCAGGTGCTCCGAGGAGGGGACATTCCCAGAGGGCAAATTCCCCCAAAGCCTTGGGCAAGTCCAGGTCCCCAAGCAGGCTGTGGTGGGGAGGCATTTCCAGGGCTCTCCCATGGTTTCTTTTATCCCATTCCCTCTGTTTTCCACTCGGATTCCAAGGGTTTGGCTGGTTTGCCCCTGCCAATTATTCCCATCACAAACCTGAGGGTTTGATTATATCAAATGTCTCCCAGAACAGCTGCTTTTCCCTGGATCACTCACTCCAAGCAGAACATTCCCATTTTTCTGTGCTCCAGCTTCAAAATACTCTTCCTTTCCATTTTGCCAAAGGATTTTGTGGCAGCTTTGCCCTCATCCCTGTCCCTTTCAGGCCCAGTTGGGCACCAATTCCCTTTCAGGGCCACTTTAGCACCAATTCCTGTTCCCTCCTGCTGGAAGATGAAGGATTTTTCTGACACAAACATTCCTCACATCTCTCTGAACACATAAAACGTTTTCCCTTCATTCAGGACCAAAGGATGGGTTTGGTGTGGAATAAAACAAAGCTGTTTCTTCCCCCCTTCCTTGTCTTTCCAAAGCCATTCCTCAGGGAGTGACATCAGGGCTGATTTGGGGACTTTTGGTGACAGCTCCCTCTCCCTCTCCAGCCCATCCTCATCCCAGTTTTTGAACTGCTTCCCTTTGTTTTCCTTGCATCCAATTTTTTTGAGGAATCAAAGGATCCTCCCTGCCTTCAAACCTTGGGGTTGTGCCTTTGTGCACGAAGCTGATTTCTCCCAAGTAAAAGGAACATTTTTTCCCACACAACCTCCCGTTTTCCAAGTTTTCCACCCAAAACCCATTCCAGAGGGATAGAAGCCAGTGGGAATTTGCTGCCAGCCCCACTGCTCTTGTGGCCTCCAAACCCAGCATTATTTAAGTAAAATACGAATTTTAATCGGATTTCTGAATGCAAATAAAAGCAGGAAGCTCCCATTTCTCCCTCAGGCTGGGATAGCCCTGGAGGGGCTGATCTGGGGACACCTGGAATTGTCCCTTGTCCCCTCACAGGTCAGTGGGAACAAGCCCCTCATGCACCACTGGGGGTCATTAACAGGAATGACCCTCCCAGGCTTGAAGGGGTTTTAATTAAAGGTTCATTGGAGCCTTGGAGGATTCGCCTTCACTCCAGGAAGGATCTGTTCGAGTGGAAAATCCAGGGTGGATTTGGTTTGTGTGCTCTGGGTCAGAGTTTGGGAATCTGGGAGCTGTTCCCCCATCCTCACCTGGAGGCCAAAATCTTCCTTCACCATAAATCCTCCCTTTATCCATACAATAAAGACACCCAGGACACAGAACTGCAGCTCCTGGTGCTCCTCTTCCACTTTTCCATGACCTCCAGGAGCCCAAGCAAAGCTGGAGATCTGGTGGAAAACCAATTCCAGTCTGGCAGAGCTCCCAGCTGTTTGTTTTATTGGGATTTTAACAAATAAATAACAAAAAACCTCATTAAAGAAAAATCCATTTTTCCCATTACTGTTAACTGAGCAAGCCAAAATCAGGAGTGAAATTGGCAGCTCCCAAGGAATCCATGTGGAAACAGGGATGGAAACAGGGAATATTGCTGTGCTGCCTCCACCTGGAATGACCAAAACAGCAGCTGGAACTCAGCTGGGGCTGCAGGAGCTGGGAGGGGGGTCACTGAGCAGATTCCCTGGGATGCTGCAGCTGCTGAAGCAGGGTTGGGCTCCAGGAATTCATCCAGCACCTCCCTGGGGAGAGAGGATATTCCCAAGGGGAATCACCAGGACAGGCAGAGCCAAGGACCAAGCTAGGGCTTTTATTTTGTTATTGCAGAGGTTCAAATCCTGGAATGGTTTGGGTGGGAAGGAGTTTACAGCCCATCCAGTGCCACCCCCTGCCACAGGCAGGGACACCTCCCCCGCTGCTCCAAACCCCACCCAACCCAGCTTTGGATACTGCCAGGCACCACCACAGCTTCTCTGGGAATTCCATCCCAGCCCACCTCCACAACAGAAGCCCTGGAGCCTGACAGAAAAACAACAATCTGCAGAGTTTGGAAGGAGAGGTGATGAAGCTGTTGAAGGGTCATGCAGGTCAGGGCGACAAAAGGCTTCTCCCCACAAGCCTCAGCTGTTGTATGTTAATTCACCCCAGTTCTGTGCCCCCCATTGGCCCGTTGGCCCAGACCACCCCTGATACCCCAACATGGTCACCCCTAGAATGTTCTCCCTTCTCCTCATCCCCACGGGTCCCAGTTTGCTGCATTGTTCCACCCCTGTACCCCATTGCTTCCCCCCGTCCTTTGCCCTGCCTACACACCATTTTCCCTGGTACCCATTGGTCCCTGATGCCCTCTCTGCCTCTCTTTTCCCATATTTAAACCCCAGTCCTTCCATGTTCTGTGGTTTTTGTGCCTGGACCCCTTGAGTGTGGCTCCTTTAAACCCCATCAGAGCTCCATACGGAAAAACCTTCCCATCTTTTCACTGTTGGCCTTTCTCACATCTGGAGCTGTCCTGTGATGTGTGTGTGTGACTGCCCCATCATTACTGCCCTGCCCCATCACTGCCTGCCCCATCACTGCCTGCCCCATCATCACTGCCCTGCCCCATCATCA
>PYHW01010030.1:137068-147770 GCA_013186435.1 Turdus rufiventris | reverse complement strand
CTGGAGGTGGCACTGAGTGCTCTGGGCTGGGGACAAGGTGGGGATCAGGCACAGCTTGGACTCAATGATCCTGGAGGGCTTTTCCAACTTCAGCGACTCTGGGATTCTGAGCTGCTCCATAAATTGAACAAAATTCACATATTTTGAGGATCTGCACCAAAACTTCCCCACAACTGCTCCACAGCCCCTTCCTCATCTCCTGGAGCTGGTGCTGGAGGATCTGATTCCTCTTCTCTATTCCCTGCTCCCTATTTGTTTTCCCTGCTCTCCCCCTCCCATCCCTCCCCACCCCAATGAATTTTAAGGAGCATTTATATCCCAAAGTCCATGTTTACAATTTCTAATTGAGTTCCAATTATGGGCTGGGAAAGCAGCTGGAATTGAGCCTGTCTCCATAATTTATGGGCAGTGCAATCCCAACCCAACGGATCCATTTCAGGAAGAACAAGAACATTTGTCTCCAGGGCTCCAGCAGCAATTCCTCATGCTAATAGAGTCTGTGATCCAAAGGAAATAATCCTGCCCAGGGACAGCACCATCCCAAAGGATCCAGAGGACTGGAGCAGAAGGCAACAGGCTGCAAAAACTTCTGGAATACACCAGGATTGGAGCAGGAGGATAAGCAGGGACATCCATGTCCCACCAGGAGAATGGGGAAAATCCCTGTCCTTCCCTTGCTGACAGATCTCTCCTCTTCCTGTGTGTCCATGGAATATCTGAATTAAAGGATTGACATCCCAGTGCCATCCTAGTTTTCTCCAGGCTTCCAAGAGGAACCAGCCTAGCAAAGATTTGGACGTGGGGCCTGGTGGCTTTTATGACACCCCAAATTCAGATCTCCCCTGGCTGCCTTTTCCAGGCTGGATGAGCCCAGGTCTCCCAACTCTTCCTGCAGAGTCCTAGCAGAGGAATTCCAAAGCCAGCAGATCTCAGGGGCATTTTGGGAGTAGAAACCTTGTCCTGATGTGTCCCTGCACAAACCAATCCATGGCAATATTCCTCTGAGCATTCCCAGGTTGAAGGGACAGTGAATCATCCCAGAATTCCAGAATGGCTTGGAAGGGACGTCAAAGCCTATCCAGTGCCAACCTTGCCATGGGCAGGAACATCTTCCACTGCCCCAGGGTGCTCCAAACTCTCCAACCCTGGACAGTTGTGGGGAGCCAGGGGCAGCCACAGCTGCTCTGGACAACCTGGGCCAGGGCCTCCCCACCCCTGCCAGCCAGGAGTTCCTTCCCAATGCCCCATCTAAACTCTCAGTGTCTCCATTTGAAGGATATAATTTGTGTTAAAAATACATTTTTGACTCAATAGGGCCCAAGAGGAGCAGGATTCCCAAAAACATCCTCCCCACTCTCCTCCAATCTCTCCCCGCAGAGCTCTGCCAGGCTGTGGAAGAGCAGCAGTGCTGGGACATCATCTCCATCTTGATGACCTTGATTTTGCATGACAAGCTGCATATTAATTAATTAAAGAACAAGCCCAGCGTTCCCTGGAAAGGACCATTCTTTTAATCCTGACAGGTAATTACAGCAGCAGAAATGATAAATCTTCCTAGGCACTGTTTGTCTTCAGGAGAGACTTTAATTATGGAGGTTTTAAGGCTGGAGGGAGCTGGGGATGTGTCAGGGGATGAAGGAAGGCTCAGGACCACCTGGAGTGTGAGTCCCTGATCCACCCCCCTCCCTGCCTTTCTTCCAATCTGTGGGAGGAATGCTGTGCTGAAGGAAGCAGGAGGGATGAGAACAAATAAAATCCACTGGAGAAATTCCTAACAGCAGGACAGACCTCTAGAAGTCATTGCCATCATCTGTCACCTGGCAGGGTCTGAGGAAGCATCTCCCTTTTATGGAGATAATGGGAAAATCCATATTTATAGGAAAGAGGGAAAAAGAAAACCAAGATATTCTGTGAGGACTGGAAATCACAGTGTGGTTTCTCATGTACTGCTGCACCCTTAAAATATCCCACAGGAATTCCAGGTCCTCCTTCTGTCCTCCAGAGAGAGAGAGAACCTCCAGCTCGCTCCAAAGTCTTGGACAAGGCATAAATTTGGGGCTCTCTTTATCCAGCCAAGAAGCTCTACAAAGCTGGAGGATCTCCATCGTGCCATTAGGAGCTGCAGGATCTCCTCCAGCCCAGCAGGAGCTGTGGGATCTCCACAAGCCATGGACAGGGAAGAGGTCCTGCTGTCCTTGCATCCCACATCCCATGAAATCCCAAAATTCCAGGTGATTTTTTAAGCTGTCATGGCCAAGTTCTTCCTTGCTTATCACATCCCACTGCTCAGCTATGCGAGGGTATTCACTCTGGAAGATGATAAATCCAAGTCACCAAAGCCCCAGGATCAGCCAGGGGAAGAGCAGCTCCATTGGGTTCAGGTGGGTTCCTGGTGAGGAGCCAAAGCAGCCACCAACACACAGAAAACATGGATGTGTCCAATTAAAGGCTTATTGACATTTTCTGAGGAATATTTACCTGTCCCATCCCTGGAAATGTCCAGGGCCAGGTTGGATGGGGCTTGGAGCAGCCTGGGATAGTGGGAGGTGTCCCAGTGGGTGGCACTGGATGGGCTGTAAGTTCCCTTCCAACTCAAACAATTCCATGGCTCAAAAACCTGTTGAGCATTGCCCCTTCCTGAAAAATATTAAATCCACAAAGATCTGATTTTCTCTTCCATCTTTGCAATGATCACACAGCAGAAAACAGGATCATTCCCTCCATGTGCCAGGACTCGCTTGAATTCCAAGCCCTTGGGAAGACCCCACCCCGTATGCAGACAGGAGGTGCTGCAGGATGGAGCAGGAGCTGGTGGGATGCAGAAATAGCCTCTGGAAAACACCTGGCCGAGGAGGCGATGCTGTCACGGTGATGCTCCCGTTCCCGACCTTCCGACTCCAAGATTCTCAGCCTGGGTGTCGGGATAAGCCAAGGCAGCCGGAACATCCGGAGGAGTCATTAGCGGGGCAATTAGCGCTCGCCCGGCGCTCATTAAGAGCAATCCATCCATCAATCAATCCGAGCTGAGGGGACATCAAAGCCAGGCCTCCCGCGGCGGGAGGTGACAGCTGGGACATCAGTTTAAAACTGGGATTCAACACAAGGATCGAGGAGCCTGTGGTCAGTCTGTACCAGAGCCCCGAGTGCTCCGGGAAGTGTTGGCTCAGGATCAGGATCCAGCATGTGATAATTGATAAAAAATTCGTGTTAATCACAAAAGTATTGGGGTTTGTGTAAACCAGAATACTGAGGTCTGAAGTGACACTTGATGGAGGAAAAATGTGATTAAATCCTTCTGTTTTAAATGCCCTGTTATGAGTATTATGTTTCTAAATAATTTGCATCTACTACAAGTTTGTAAAATCAGACTTTCCAATAGTCCGATAGATTTTGCAAAATCAGACTTCCTGCCTTTGTTTTATCAATGACTGCCTATCTACAAGACCAGAACTTCCCGATTTCAGCCGGTTTTATCTAACAAGACCAGATGCTTATCTATGAGGCTGACTCCCAGAGACTTTTACATGGGTGTTTATTTCGGCCACCACTGCTTGCCTGGCAAAATTATGACAGCAAGAAAACAAAAATTATTGATAACCACAAGAGACCACACGATAAGAAGAAGCCACAAACCAAGATCCAACAGAGTGTGGAGTGGGCAGTGACCTCTCACGTCTCCCCAGTGCTGCTTTGCTCTGTCTATATAAAATAAAGCAATCTAAACTTTGCTAAAAATTGAGACTTTTGTTTCTCATTTATAACAAGCAGCATCCCACTTCCATCTGCGCTGGCTGGGAGAGTTTATCTCGTTCTGGTAAAAGCTGGATTCAGCTGCGGGAAAAGCCATTTTTTCCAGGCTGGCATGGAATTGAAGAGTCATGGATGGAATGGTTTGGTTGGAAGGGACCTTAAAGATCACCCAGTTCCACGTTCCAGGATCCAGGGAGACCCAGACTGTTGGAGGGGCCGCTTGGGTCAGATCCTCTGGAGACCCTTCCTGGAGCTGTGGCTCAGTCCCACTGTGGATTCCTGCAGCTCCATTCCCATGGAGGGCTCTTCCCTGGTTACAAATCCTGGATGCTGGTTCCTGCTGGATGCTGAGCGCCCCACGCCCCTGGAGGCACTGCCCTCCAGCCCCTCCATGTGCTCTGTGGCAGTGCAGGATCCCTCCCTTTCCTCCTCCCAGACACAGCATTGAGACATGCCAGGAAAGCCCAGATTCCCTTCGAACCCCCGGGAGGGTTTCCAAATGGCCAAGATGAGCCCATCCTGATGTCCCCTGGGGCCATGTCCTGCCCTCTGATATTGTCCCACCCACGGATGTGCCAAGGGAAGCATACCTGGATATTTCTCCTGAGCTGTAATCTCCCTGGAGTTACTTCAGTGTTCTTGGAACAGAAACAAAGGGTAAAGGCAAAGTGTGAACCCTCTCAATCCCTCCCTGTCCCCAAGCACAGGGAGGAGGGATGAGGCGTCACCACCCATGAAACCCAACTGAGGCTGAGCAAGGGACGAGCCACCAGCCATGGACACTCCTGCCCTGCGCCTTTGTCCCCAGCCTGGGTGACCACACCAAGGCTTGAGGCTTTCAGGGGGTTTTGGTGGCCACTTGGGGTTTCTGTCCCGAGGAGGAGGGGAGAGCAGTGCTCCTGTGCAGGGACATTCCAGGGATGAAAGTATGGGAGTCTGGAACTGGTGAGACATTGCCATGGAAACCAGGAGCTCCAGCACCTGAGCAGCCCTGGAGGGAGCAGAGAGGGGCAGGAGAACAAGGGAGATGCTCCAACCTCAGCCAGGCAGGAGGAGGAGGGAGGAAAACAGGGAAGAGAGGAAGCAGAGGACAAGGGAGAGGAAGGAGAACTCTGCTGGGAGGGACAGAGGGACACGGGGCCACCTGCAGCTCCTGTGTGACTTCATAGCTGGGAAAGGCACCGAGAAGTGGCTGTCCCTTAAGCAGGTGATGTCTCCACGCTCATCTCCTGCAGAGCAAATCACATCAGCCCAGCAGCACACCCAGGGAAGGATGGATTGGCATCCAGGGGCATCCCGGAGGAAGATCAGGCCTGTCCCTGATGTGAGGACAATCACACCAGGCAGACACATCCCAAGGATTTCCAGTGTCCTTTCTCTTCATCCCAGGGATGTTCAGCCTTGAAACTTTCCCAACACCACTCCCATAAATCCTGTGGGAATGAAGCAGCTCCCAAACCCTCCGGGCTCCACAGGAAATCCCATCCCTTCCTTCAGATGCATTGAACCTCTCCCTGCTGGAATCATATCATTTCTCCCCCCATTCCCTCCCAGACAGCGCTCCCCCCTTGCTCCTTATCCCCGTGGATGTTCAGCTCTTCCAGGGATGCGCCCACTGGAATAAGAACACCTCCCAATCTTCTTTTTCAAGTGCTGAACGCTTCAAATTCTTTTTTCCCCCTATCAGAGCTTTTCTTTCCCCCATCCCTAAAAGTAGAAAATAAAGGGATTTATTCTCCCTTTTCCCAAACCCTGATCCTTATAAAGTTGTTTTTTATTCCTCACCTGCATGAAAATTGTTCCCACAGGTGTTTGAGGGCTCGGAAAAGCAACAACTTTATCATTTAAGCATTGAAGGATTTCAAATCCCTCAATTATCCCCAATTCTGAGTGGATTGAAGGATCCGAGGAGCAGCAGCTCCATAACAATCAAGACAAAAGCAGCTTCCAAGTGTCTCTTTTATGTGGTTTTGTCCATGATCATGGCAGGGAGATAAATTCCAAAATTTATTCCCTCTTATCCAGGCAGGCAGCAATTTATGGGTTTTTTAGGAGGGTGAAAATGGCCGTGGGATGTTCCAATGTTTATGGGCCGCTAAATTTGATTTATAGGGAATTATCAGCACTGCTGTTGGGAAGGGTCCAGGGAGCTTAATATAATTTGCATTGATGAGATTAATATCAATTAAAAGCTGCCAGGTTTGTGGAGCACAGCTGAGGCCTGATTCCCACCGACTCCAATCCTGGCAGGTGAAGGGCATTTTCCTTTGCAGATGTTTGACCTCAAACCCCACAAATCCCGAGGGGTTTGATTGTTTCTTTCTGGTCCCAGCCCCAGAAACCCCAGCTCTGCTTGTGCTCCCCTCATTTAAGGGGACGGAATTCCAGGGAAGGATCCAGGATGGACACGGATTCCATGGGGTGGGGCAGGGGCAGTCTCGGGATGTTCTGCTCTGCTCCGAGCCGGGGGAAGGGGCAGAAGGGGCTCTGTAGCTCTCGATCCTCGTGGTGTTTCAGTGCCCTCTTGTGCCCAAATGTATGGAGGGGCTGAGCCTGGGATGCATCTCCTCGGTGGTTTTGAGAAAGGGGAAGGAGCTTTTCCATTGGGCCCAACCCCCTTAGCATGATCCTGACACTCCTGAAGATGTAAAGCCCCACAGAAGCTCCCCTGGCAGAGTGAGTGCAGCTTCCCAGCACAGGGTACCCAGGATCTGGGGCATTAGCAGGTGATTAAAAGTTCCCCTGCTGCTTCTTTTCCCTTCAAAACATTTTGGCTTAGCTGGAAAAGCCATGCCAGTTCTGTCCCATGGTACCAAATATCACCCACCCTCTAAACCCTGCTCTGTCCCCTGACCCAGGGGATGGAGGGGACGAGGAGGGGCTGTCCCCACTCTCCAGGTAACATAACCCATCCTGAGCCTAGCACACGTGGATGGAGTCTGGGAGGCTCCAGAGCCACCCTGGAGGCTTCTGGTGCCCAGGGACAGCCCTGTGGGGAGACACAAACTCAAAGGGATTCAGGAAATTAATTCTCAGCATCCCTTTGACTGTCCCTGACAGGAAAGCCTTCCCTGCCCTGGGGAATAATTTAAAACCTGGTTGGTAACTCAAAAGTTTTATCGTGTGCCTTGTGTGTCCCAGCTTGCATCGGCTGCAGCTGGGATAGGCAAGGGCTGGATGGAGATTGTCCAGCAGCCAGGCTGGGGATGGATGAAAAGCAAGGAATTTCCTTCCCAAATGTGGAGCACACAAGCCCAGGTGAGGGGAGTGACATGCTCTGAACTTGGAATCTGCTCCACATCACTGTAAAAATGGAATGGTTTGGGCTGGAAGAGATTGAAACCCACCCAGTGCCACCCCTGCCATGGGCAGGGACACCCTTCCACTGTCCCAGGCTGCTCCAAGCCCTGTCCAACCTGGCCTTGGACACTGCCAGGGATCCAGGGGCAGTCACAGCTGCTCTGGGAATTCCATCCCAGCCCCTCCCCACTCTCCCAGCCAGGAATTCCTCCCCAATATTCCATCCATCCCTCCCCTCTGGCAGTGGGAGCCATTCCCTGTGTCCTGTCCCTCCATCCCTTGTCCAAAGCCCCTCTCCAGGTTTCAGCTCAAGCTGTGGAGCCCTGAAATGTCAATGGGCACCACAAAGCCACTTGTCCCACTGGGAGGGGACACTGTCCCTGGAGATGTCACCCCTCCAGAAGGGAAAACCAGGAATTTGTCCATGGATTCATGGAGCTGTCCTGGAAGCAATGAGGTGATGGATGGCCAAGATCTCAGTGTGGAATATCCCTCCCACAAACCTCTCCACTGGTCAGGACCCAGAGCCATCTCAGCCCTTTATCCCCCAAAACCTAATGCTTCTAATGCTTTCCTGATGTAACTGGGTGGTGTTTGCACCACTTAGTTAGGGGTTTGTCTGAAGTTTCTTTTGTCTTCACTCAGAGCCAGGATTAGACATGAAGGAGATGAATTTTCTCCTGTTTGGATTTGGTTGTTTATTAAATCTTATCTAAAGTACAGAGAGTTCAGCAACACTTCCAGCTACCAGCTAAAAGTGAGCAAAATGGAGGTGAACTGAGCTGATTGCAAGGTCTTTTAAAGCTAAACAATCCAATAGAGAACTAACACCTGTATTATTTATACTTTTGACCCAATAACCAAACTCCTGTGACCTGTAGTGCAGCACTAACTGTCCAACCAGAAACTACTGCCTGAAACCAGGAAGAAGGAACAAAAAGGAGACACCATCCAAATTCCTCCATCTTTTCCCATACCTATCTCTATATTACAAAACCCTAAAATTTAAAAAACCCTTGACCATGTGAAATCACACACTTTTATTTAACTGTACATCCGTGATTTTAACTCCATCATTCAAATTTGGAACCCTTCTCCAAGACCTCAGGTTACAAGCAGTGTTCTCCTGGGGGTCAGTGCCAGAAAGCACAGAAAGCTCAAAATCCCAGGTTTCTGGGATCCAACATCCTGGGAGCCACTGGATCCTGGCAAGGGGCTCAGCTCATGGAGAGACATCCAACGCTTGTGCCCATGCAGCTGCTCCAAGAAATAAAGCCTGACATGGAAGCTGCAGAGCCCAGGCTGTGTTGGTGCTTCCATAGCGTCCCTCAATCCTCCCTCTGGAGCACAGCTTTGTTTGGAATCTCTGCAGCTGCCCTGGCCCAGAGCTCTGGGCCCTTCCTTGGCAGGATCAGGGCATCACCAAACAATCATGAGCCTGCTGTTTTCTTCCTCCACCATCTGGGACAGTTTTCCAAGCCCTAGGAGAGCTCTTGTGGAATATCCCCCTTCCATCCCCAAGGTATGGAGTAGCCACAGGTATGGATTTGAAATTACCTCAAAAAGAGAGATTTAAATGAAAAATATGCACAGGATGCTCCTGGTTTTCCATCTGGAGCGGAGGATTCCCTGGTCCCTGCAGACAGCAAAGCACCTTCCCAGGGAAACATTGAACCTCACCTGTGCTGATTAACAGGGTCTGGTTAATTGAGTTTCAGCCTAATGGTAGAGAAGAAGGCAGAGTAATCACCTTTAACCACCAGAAAAATGATCCTTTCATCAGCATCTTCCGGGTTTATCCTGAGCTGGCACCTGCTGGATGCTGGGAAAGTTCCTCATTTCCAGAGGAATTCCACCAAAATAATTTATTGCTGGGGTCTGCACTTCTTGGAAAATGTCCCAGGAGGAGGAGACTGAAACCGGCACCTGAGTTAGGGGAGGGGCTGGAACCTGGTGTTCCTGGGAGCTCCAGAGGCTGCAGGGAGGGAAAATGGGAAGGAAGCTTTTTCCAAAGTGCCTGATGACCCCTGGAAGTGGAGTGGAGCAGGCAGGTGCTGCAACTGCAAAGACGTCCCTGCTGAGGACTGGGAATAGTCCCAGAGGAGTTTTCCTGCTGGGAAAATGGAGCTGTGGTTCTTTGGGAAGCTTTGCCCTGGGCAAGGGAATCTCCTGCTGACAGCAGCATTTGGGATGGAGCAGTTCCCACTCTGGCAGGGGCAGGAAAACTGAGGAGAGAGGCAAGAAAGCAACTTCCTGAAGGTCATTCAGCCAGGCAGGGATGGGAGGAGGATGTCCCTGGGGTGTCCCCAAGCCCCGAGACTTTCCATGGGCTCAGGTAAGACAATAGGAATGACAACGAAGCTGGCAAAGCAATAAACCCCTAATCTTCACAATCCCTGCCTGATTTCCCTGGAATCCCATCCTTTCTGCATCCCAGAAGGATGGCTGGGCCCTGCATGGAGAGAGAAGAGAGAGAGAAATCAGGCTCAGCTCAAGCCTTGTCCTTGCCCACCTGGTTTCCAGTTTATGCTTTGGAAGCATTGCTTCCATTTCCATAAAAGCAAAAAATCCATGAGGAGAGGCTTCTCCAGTTTTTATTTGTTTTCTTACCTAGAAGTGGGAAAAGGAGCTCTGGGTCCCAGAAAATGGTTTTCCTATGGGAAAGGGAAGCAGTGCCCAGCACAGCCCTCTTTGAAGGAAGCAGGAAAAGCATCTCAAGTGACTGAAGAGCAGAGCCCTGTGTGTCCTCCAGGGAATGAACTCTTGTCTTCAGTGCTATCCCACAGAGCCACCAGGAACGAGACTGGGACAAATCCCACTGAGGGTTTGAGCCCTGTAAGGGAGAAATGAGCCTTTCCAACCTTTCATATGCAGGGGTTCTGCCCAGGGGAAGGTTTACAGTGACACCCACGATGGGAAGAGGCTCAGCTGTCACCTGCAGCTGGGCTTTGCCTGTGCCCTTTGCCTGGGATGTTGTGGTGAAGCCACTGCAGGGGAATGTCACTGTCACTTCTCCTGCCCATGCTGGGGCCATCACTGCACGGACAGGGACACAGACTGCCCCAAAATCCTAGAAACCTCCCCAAAACCATGGGAAAACTTGCTGGGATGAGAGACAGCAATTCTACCTGCAGTGAGGGTGTGATGCCAGCCTGAGGATGTACTCTGCAGGTGAGCAATTCCCGGGCACAGAGTGAGCCCTGAGCAACTCGGAGTGCCCTGTGGCAGCAGCCAGAAACTCCAGCCTTTCCCAGGATTTCACTGAGGGTTACCAGCGGCTCAAATCGCCCCGGGACAGGGTTTCGTTGCGTTTATTGAGGTGTCAGCCCTTCTAAAGGGTTTTCATGATGGTTCAAGCCCGCTGTGGGAGCGTCCGGGTGCAGCTGCAGAGCAGGAGGGTTTGGAAACACGGGCCTGAACCCTCATTCCATGCAAGTCCCCGCCAGGACTGCGGAATGTAGCGGGAATTTAACGGGAATGTAGCTGGAATTTAACGGGAATGTAGCGGAAATTTAAGGGGAATTTGGGGGATTTCGGGGCTTTTGCTCCGTCCCGACCGCGGAGCGCGCCCTGCAGCGCCCCCTGGCGGCCGCACCGCGGAACAGCTGAGACAGCCGGGACCAAGGGGACCCCAGAGACCCCCGGGACAGCC
>PYHW01010030.1:81884-136257 GCA_013186435.1 Turdus rufiventris | reverse complement strand
ACACGGACCACACACATGCGTGTCACTCACACACCCGTGTCACACACACCTCGTGTCACTCACACGGACCACACACACCCACCCGTGCCACGCACACATCTGTGTCATATACACGCATCTGTGTCACTCACACGGACCACACAGTCCCGTGTCACTCACATACTCGTGTCATTCACACACCTGTGTCACATGCATCTGTATAGATGCACACGCACACACCTACCTGTACACGTGTGCACACCTGCACACACACACACAGATCCATGAACACACATGTGCACACACACGTGCTCAAACAGCAACGCACGTGTCCGCACACACAGGTGTTCACACACACACGTTTATTTGCACACACACGTGGGCACACACGTGTACATCGCAACATGTCCATGTATATCACACGCGTTGACGTCACGCACACTGTGACGCTAGGGGCGGGGTTACCAGGTGCGCGCGCAGCGCCGTGGGCGTGGCTCCGAGGGACGGGGCCTGCGGAGTGGCTGGAGCGGGGCGGGGCTGTGCCGGGGAGGGCCGANGGGGGCGGGGCTATCCCGGAGCGGGGCTGTGCATGGGGGCGGGGCGCTGTCCGGGGGCGGCGGGCGCGGATCCGTTCCCGTTCCGGCGCCGCCGCTCGAAGCCGCCGCCGGTGCCTCCTCGGCCCGTCCCGTCCGCTACGGCCCCGTCATGGCCGGGCGCGGCGCTTTCCCGCTCAGCCCGCTGCCCCCCGCGGCTGCCCCGCCGGCCCCGGGGCCCGGCACCGCCCTGCTGCGCGGTCCCAGCCCCTCGCCCGCCGCCGCCCCGGGCTACCGCGCCATGGGCCCGGCCGCCGCGCAGTACCAGGTGAGGCGCCCCGGGGCTGCGGGAGGGGCGCGGGGGGTACCCAGAGGCCCGGGCTAGCGCCGGGGGACTTGGCGGGCTGGCGGGGCCTTCGCGGGGCAGCGCGGCCGGGCCCGGCCGGCATCGCCCGCAGCGGCCCGGGACCCCCGGTGGGGCCGTTCTGCTGCCCTTTTTAGTCGGGACATCTCCCTCTTCCCCTGCTTCCACTTTTCACCCTCAAAACCCGGTAAAAGTTCGGCCGGGCCCCTTCCCTCCCGCAGCGGAGCCGGGCCGGAGTCGCTGCCGTGGGGCCGTGAGCCCCATCCGAATCCGCAGCTATCCCGTCCCTTCCTGTCCCTGCTCGTCCTTTCCCCTCCCTTCCTTTCCTTCCCTTCCCCTGGCACGGACCCGCCGGGAACGCATTGGTGTCCTTGGCAGAGGCGGAGGTAACGCGTGGTGTGCAGGTGTAGCCTCGGTGTAAGCTCGGAGTATTCTCGTGTGTCCTCCGGAAGGACGAGGGGTTGGTTGGTGGGGGAAGAGCAGAGCAGGCACTCGGTAGTGTTGGGGAAATCAAAACAACGAGCAGCCTTCAAAAAGCACATGGAATCACTTATTTTTCAGCCTGGCATCTTTTACAAGTAAATTAAGGAAGTAAGAACTGTGTTCGCAAGTGCCTGGAGGGACAGGGCACGGCGAATGGCTCCTCACTGCCCAGGGCAGAGATAGATGGGATATTGGGCAGGAATTGTTCCCTGGGAGGGTGGGCAGGCCCTGGCACAGCAGTGGCTGCCCCTGGATGCCTGGCAGTGTCCAAGGCCAGGCTGGACAGGGCTGGGAGCAGCCTGGGACAGTGGGAGGTGTCCCTGCCATGGCAGGGGTGGCACTGGATGGGCTTTAAGGTCCCTTCCAACCCAAACCATTCCATGTTTTTATGCTGTTCCAGCAGTAAGAATAATTATCCTGAGACACGTTCCTGCTCCCTCTTGCACACCTGGCTTCTCAGTTCCAAGCTCATGGTGATTATTTTGGGAATGAGTTTTCAGGTATAAAGCTCAGTTTTCCAGGCTGGCTGGAAATGGAGGAGCCCAGTTGTGCAACACATTCTCCTGGGCTGCCGCTGCCTCCTCCTCCTGGGCTGCCTGATCTGCATGATTTAAAACTCAGGAAATAAAGCAAGCTCAGGGAAATTCTGGCTCCTTCACACAGGACTAGGAAACAACTTCCTCCTGCAGCCTTCAAAACGCCAGAAAATGGTGTTGGAAGCTGAGCTGGCCGAGTGTGAGCCGCTGGTAACTCGAGGCGGGGGCATTGCCTGACCTTCCATGTGCAGGGTGCAAAATCCAGCTGGGAAGCTGGAGCCAGCCGGGTAAACAGGCTGGCAGATGCTGCTTCCCCCACGGCTGGGGCAGCAGCAGGTGTCGGGAGCAGGGCGATGTCCCCACGGCGATGTCCCCCGGGCGATGTCCCCGGCACCCCTGGCACAGCAGGATCCAGGCCCGAGCTGGTGTTTGAGTGGCCTCTCCCTGAGCCTGGGAAAGGAGAGGATCCAGAGGGTCTGCCCTTTGTTTTGCAATTCCCAGGCTGAGGAAAACAGCCCCTCCCATCCCTGCCAGGCCCCCAGGGCTTGCTTCTGTCCCCGTTTTTAGGAAGAGCTTTGTTGTATGGGCACCAGGAGACAGAAGAGGCCCTGGCCAGGCCAGCGAGGGCTTAGGGGCTCTAATCTCGGGATTATTAAACATATGCTCGTCCTTTGGGCATCCTTGTGTGCCTGCTGGGGATTTCCTGGCAGCCCAGGCGGGGAATCCAAGGGACTCCTTTGGTGGGAGCTGATGTTTCCAGAGCAGCCAGGGGCCGGTGCCATGTCTGGAGCAGGAAGGAGAGGCCTTTTTCCAAGTGCAGGAAGATCAGGTGTGGTGGGGGGTATGGGCAGATCCCACCCTGATCCCTCTCCCTGCCCTTGGAGCAGTCAGGATGCCCAGGCTGAGCCCCAGCAGGCAGGTTCCATGGAAGTTCAGCAGGAAGGAGCCTTCCTGTTTTTTCAGGTGCTGGTTTCAGGTTTAGGAGAGTTTTTCCCAAGTTTTTGGATTAACACCATGGCCTGGAGCAGCATGGATCCATGTGGGATGAGACCTTGGAGTTCAGCACTCTGGCCTTGCAGCTACCCCCAGCTAATGCTTCCCTGGTGCAGAATTAGGTCCCCAATAAATGGATTTTATTGGCACATGTTGGGAAGAAAGAACCAGGAGGGTCAGGTGGCTGCTGCAGCCTGAGAACTCCCAAACCTGGAAGCAGCTGTGTAATCCTGTCCCTGGGCACAAGGCAGTGGGAAGGACAGTTGTCCTTCATGGAGAAATCCATGGAGGCAGCAGGACAGAGGAGCTGAAGAAGCGTGGGATGTTGTGCCAGGTGAAACTGAGGAGGCCTGGACATGCTGGAGAGGGTGTAGTGCAGGAGAAATCCACCCCTTTGGGAGCAGGGAGAGCAGTGTTCTGCTCATGGTGTGGTTGGGACTGGTTTGGAGGGGGCCAGGGGAGAGCAGCCAGGACTGGAGCTGTTCCAGAAAGCTGCTTGTGCTGGATAACCCCACCCTGCCCAAGGGAGAGGCTTTCCAAGGCAGGTTTCATCAGAGCCGGGAGCCTGGAGCTGCTTCCAGCGCTGATCCAAAGCAGATGGACGCTGTCCTTTGGAGCAGGGGGAGGAGGGCAGAGCAGAGCCTGGGCACGCTCTGCTGCTCCTGGAAACGTGACAGGGAAGGGGGGAACAACAACACCTCCGGGACTGCTGCTCCCTCTGCTTCCACAGGGCCTTCCCGGGAGCCCTCGGGGCTGTCCCCGGAAAGTTTGGCCCTGCAGGAGCAGCACGGGCAGGGTTTGGGCCAGGCCCATCTCTGCTCCTCCTCAGAGCCTGCTGCAGCTCCCAGGAGGAGCCAACACCTTTGTTCCTTGTTGGTGCTGCTGTTCCTGCCCCTGTGGGATCTGAATCTCTGTGACCTCTCTTTTCTGTGTCCTGGAACATCCATGGCTCCAGCTGCAGGGCTGTGGACAGGCAGGTTTGTCCAGCCCAGACAGCTCTGCTGCTGCTGCTGGAGACATTCCAGGATGTGTCCTGGATCTGCTGGGGGTTGTGCCTGTGCTGTGCCATTCTCCCTTTGATTTACCACTTCCTCATGTCGGCTTTACAGCTGAGATCTGGCTCCTGGAGCTCCTCCTGTTTTAAAGACAGAAGTTTTGCAAGTGTGGGGGAATTTGGGGGCTTGAAGGGAGCTGCAGCAGCAGCATCTCCATCGCAGCAGCACCTCCCAGCTGAAGGCCTGTGCCAGCACCAACCCAGGCTCTCCCTGGCACCTTCCCAAGAGGGATTTGCTCACAGATAAGGAGGAACAAAGGGGAAAATCACCCTTTTGGAGTGTGCAGGGGGCTCATCTGATCCCAGTCCACTCTGCTGCCCTGGGCAGCAGGGCTCTCCTGGAGCCCAACCCACTGTGGAACTGGAATCCTGTTTGAACAGGGACTGTTTCTGTATCCCAGTGGGAAGTGCTGTTGCCTGGGCACGAGGGGAGGATATTGCAGGAAGAGCTCTTGGTGCTGGGCCAGGCTCTGCTCCAGAGCCCCGGGTGAGGATGGATGTGGGCTCTGGCTCCCTGACTCCCTGTCAGTGTGCAGAGCTGCATCCTGGAGCAGGACGGGACAGGTGTGGGCAGGAGCCTTCTCTGGCTGGGGAGGTGCAGGGAAGAACCAGGATCCTGCGAGGGACATGAAGAGGCTCTGGAGCTGTTTGCAGAATTCCAGCCTTGCCTCAAGTTCTGTCTCCAGCCCAGCTTCTTCCTGCTGATCCATCCTGGGATTTATTGCTTCTCCTTTCTGCTACCAGCCCCTGATTTCTGGGCTGCCCTTCCTCAAGAAGAGGCCTTTGGCAGGCTCAGAAGCTCCTGCCATGCCAGCAAACATCCCTCAGGAATCCTTCCAGCCTCCCGTTGGATTCAGCCGGGGCTGATTCCGTGGAGCTGCCCCAGGGCTGTGCGGTGACCTGGGCTGAACCCCGAGCTGCCCTGTCCCTGGCAGGGAGCAGACACGAGCTGTGTGCTGTCCTGTTTCCAGAGGCTCCAGGGAGGGCTGGATGGGATCCAGGCTGTTCCTCGCGCTGAGCTTGCAGGGTTTGCCCTTTGTCTGCCCCTCTGAGGGGAGGGGACAGGGCGGGCCCGGCAGTGGCAAAGGGACAGGGGGTGCTGGGCAGGAATGAGCTGCTGCTTGGAGCCGGTTTAGTCAGATTTCCAGAGTTTAAACCCGCTGCTTTCTGGGATTTCCAGGCTTTCCAAAAGATGCTGGAGACAGGCTTCACCCTGGGGCTGTGGTGCTGCTTCCTGGCTTGGCTGGAGGTTTAGGCTGGGCTTGTATGAGAAGGGTTTGGGAGCCTTTGGGGGCAAGTCTGCCCCAGGCACTGGTGATTGGTTGTGCCAAGAGGCTTCTTTGTTGTAAATTTGAAAATCCTGAGAGTAAACTGAGAGGAAGAATCCATGTGGAGGATTCTGCCCTCCCCTAATTACTCACCCAGGCAATCCAGTGTGCATCCTTGGTGGGCTGAAAGTCGCTCCCCAGGCAGCTGAGCTGTGGCTGATGGCTCTCAGATGGTTTGGAGGTGATGGTGAAGTTAAAGTGACAAATCTGTGTATCCTCTCCCTGCTGGTGGAATTGTCTCAATGGAGCCCTGGAAAGAGCAGCTGGACAAGAGACTTTGCCCAAGGACGTGGAGCTGTCAAAGATTCTCTGAAGCCTCCAAATGTCTCACTTCGGGATGGCTCCGAAATGTGCTCCATGGAGTGGCAGAGGGACGGAGGAGTGACCTCAGGGGTACCCTGGCCAGAGGACAGGAGCTGGGCATGGCTGGGTCAGCTCCAAGCAAACTCCTGACAGCATTCTCAGGGCAGGGAATGCCTCTGTAGCTGTGGAACCTCTCTGGCCTTCCAGACTCTGAAAAACACCCGGGGCAAGGTTTCCCTGGGAGCCATTTCCTGGTCCTGGTGGCTCCAGGGAGTGCAGGCTCTGCTTCCAGCACTGAGCTGCTCTGGGGGCCCAGAAATTTCAAATTAAGTTTCCCATGTCCTTCTGGGGGTTTCTCTGCTCTCCAAAAGCCCTGGCAGATGTCAGCACAGGTTTGGATCCCACAGGGATTCCCCAGCCCTGCTCAGCTGAACTGCAGAACAACATTTACTGTGGTTTGTTGTGTTACACAGGGTGTGGGCCTGCCCAGGCCTGCCACAACGGATTTCTTGATAAACCCAAAGAAACTGGGTCTTGGCCTTGTGGTTTTGGCACAGAAAGGTGCTTCTGGCCCTGCTTGCTCTCGGTGCTGCTGCCAGAGTCACGAGGAGTTGTGCAAATGGGGCTGAGCAGGACGAGAGGAACATCTGGGAGCTGGGAGGAGGAAAAAGGAGCCTCGTGCCCTGGGGAAGGGCGGGTCAGAGCCCGGCTCTGGGCTTGCTGCTTCAAAGGCTCTGGAGCCTGTGTGGTTGTGTTTGTTGTGTAATGGGCTCAGCCCGGGCCTGGCGGGGTTTGAGCTTCCACGTGCAGCGCTAATCCTGGGGCCCTGCTGCTGCCCTGATCCTGCCTGGAACACACTTCTCCTCTTGGGATCTGTCCCTGGCAGAGGCACCAGGAGCAGCTCAGACTCTTGGGTTTCTGTTTATCAGCTTTTCATGGAGGTAGGGGTGGTTTTTAGGGCTTTTTAGGTTGCAGCTCCATCAAACCAACCCCTGCTACAGCTCTGAGCTGCGGAAGGCAGGCCAGCTGCACCTCCCTCTTGCATCCAGGGCTTGTTCCCTGTGTACAGGGAATGAGGAGTTTCCTTGGCTCCCTGTCCTGGGATGTCCTGGCACGTCAGGAGCCTGGGGCAGGGCAGAAATGTTGTTCTGCTGGCTCGGTGGCTCTCCCAGCCTCCCACCTTGGCAGGGGGAGCTGGGGATCAAAGGACACTGGGAAGCTGCTGCATCAGCTCCAAGGTGTGGAGCAGGGAGGAGCAGGAGGGGTGGCTAGTGGGTTCTGCGGGGCTGGGACCGATTGTCCCCAGAGGGACAACCTGATGGCACCTGAGGCACCAGTGGGTGCTGCCAGATCAGTGCTCTGAGGGTGCAGAGGGGCTGCCAGGGCTGGGACCCCTCGGGGTTGTGTCATGGCTTCCAAGGACAGGAGCTGGCTGCTGACAGGGGGAAGCTCCTGCTTCCTCCATCCCTCACTTCCTTCCTGCCTGTGGAAGGAAGTGGGATTGCCCTGCTCCCCGCTCCTGTGCTGCTTTCCAGAGTGGAACCCACGAGGTCCCCGGGGTGGGGACACTGCTGACAGGGTCCTCGTGCTGCTGCAGCTATGGGGTGGTGGCTCAGGGCCACTAGCCTGGCTTTGGCTCCACAGCTGCCAGGCCAGGCTTCCCTGCACTCCATGGCTTCTCCTCCTGCTCCTGCTTCCCCATCATTTCCTGCTGCTGCAGCTCCTGCTGTCATTCTCTGCTCCCTGCCCTGGCCTGGGATGCAGCCCCAGGAAGAGGTCACGTTGAGGGTGGTGGCATTGAGGGTGGTGGCACATGGCCAGGGTCCTGTGTAACCCCCGTGTCCCTGTTTTCCAGCAGCGCCCTGGGATGCCTCCCGGGGGCAGGATGCCCATGGCAGGGCTGCAGGTGGGACCCCCGGGAGCTCCCCCGTACGGAGCAGCGACCCCGCTGAGGCCCGGCCTGCCCCAGGCCATGATGGATCCCTTCAGGAAGCGCCTGCTGACCCCCCAGGCACAGCCACCCATGGCCACCCCCAGGAGAGGGTAAGGGCTGGGATGTCCCATCCAGGAGGGATTCCCACGGGAGGATGGGGGGTCCTGCTGGGTCCCAGCTACACTTCCTAAAATCACGGAATGGGTGGGTGGAAGGACCTCAAAGCCCATCCAGTCCCACTCCAGGACACCTTCCACTATCCCAGGGTGCTCCAAGCTCCTTGAATATTCCCAGGACTGCCACACTACTCCATGCTGTCAGGAGGCTGCATCCCTGCTGCTCAATGAATCCAGGTTGTGTTTCACCTCAATGTTTTCCATCTGAACTGAGCCAGGAGCTGCTTTGTTCAAACCAGGCACAGCAATTCAGTCCAAACAGGATCTTCTGCTGGAAAACTTCTCCAGAACACGGGAGAGCCATGTTTTGGAAATACCTATTTATAACTATAAATAATATCTGGTATAAATGTAGATATCAGTGAGATGTCACTGCAGATACAGAGCTGTGAAAACATGGATATAAATCCATTCAGGATGTGTGTCCAGGGCTGTGTCCAGTCAGTGTTTCTCTCTCTTTAAGACCCCAAAGCCTCTCCAGGTCCCCAATCAAGTGTGTCTGAAGTGCCACAACTCCTGTCCTGCTGCAGAGGTGGGGGGACCAGGGCTTTCCTCCAGCCTGGCACCTGCCTGAGCTCAGAAATGGGATGTTTTGGGATGGGGGCAGAGATTCCTCAGTTTGCAGCTTCCCCTCGCTCTGATCTCCACACCAGGACCTAAAGAGCCTTGTGGCTGCCCAGCAGCAGCTTCTGGGGGTCTTCCTTGTCCTCCCAGGGATCCCTGGTAGCTCTGGCAGCACAGATGTGGCTGGAAGTGTGGGATGGTGCTGGCAGATTTTAGGGATGTTGCCTGGAGCTGCAGTCAGGGCAGGACTCTTTATTTTGGCTCTGCCAGCAGCTCCTCACTACTTCACAGCCCTGCTGATCCCTCTCTGTGAGGATTTGTGGTTCCTATAATCTCCAGGCAGGATCCCTTGGTGCTCAGGGATTCTCAGGTCCCATTCCCTTCCCTGGCAGCTCCATTGGCTCCCTGATCTCTCCTGGGGCATCCCAGCACTGCACAGCAGGAGTGAGCTGGGGACAGGGAGCAGCCTGGCACCTACAGGGACCTCAGAGCCAGCCAGGACTGGGGACAGGGAGCAGCCTGGCACCCACAGGGATGTCAGAGCCATCCAGGGCTGGGAACTGGGGACAGGGGGCAGCCTGGCACCCACAGGGACCTCAGAGCCATCCAGGGGATTGGGGATCAGCCAGGCTCATCTGGTTGGGCATTCCCTGCTCCCAGCTAGTGGATCAAGGGATTAGGAGCTGCCAGCTGCTCTGGGGTGTCCAGACCCTGCAGGCAGGAGGGCTTGGATGGGGAGGAATTGCTCCAAAGCAGGGTTCTGACCTCTCCTGGAGTGTTCTCCTGGACCATGTAGTGTCCCCCATAGCCCTCCTGCTGTTCCATGTGCAGCTGGAGAAATGGGAATTCCCTGTGCTGCTGGACTCTGCCCCATCTTCTGTGCAGGAAAACAGGAGGAGAGCATTCCCATTGTGCCCAGGCTCAGCAGGAGCTCTCTGGGCACTGGGATGGGCTCGAGGTGATAGGAATCTGCAGTGGGCAGGATTGAATCCTGCCGAGCTGGATTGTCCCAGGATTCCAGCCCCACCACAGCAGGGTTTGGTTTGAGCTGGGTTTAAGGGAGTTCTGGCAGTGGCTTTGGTTTGGACCACTGAAAGGATGGGATGGCTGCTTTCAGAGGGGAAATTTGAGAATTCTGTCTTGCAGCCCTGGCTTTGCCTTGTTATCAGCTCTGCTTGCTCCAGGCTTTCGTGGATTCTCTTCCCTGGTGTCAGGCTCCAACATCCAACACCTTCCCCCCAGGAATATCCTGAGTGGGAATAGACCCCCCAGTCCAGCCCCTGGCCCTGCACAGACACCCCCAACAATCCCACCCTGGGAGTATTGTCCAATGGCTCCTGGAGCTCTGGCAGCCTTGGGCCAGGGCCATTCTCTGGGGAGCCTGGGCAGTGCCCAGCACCCTCTGGGGGAAGAACCTTTCCCAATATCCTTCCCTGCAGTGGGATGTCCTGTGGGAGCTGTAATGTTTCCCTGTTTCCCAGGGTGAAGAGAAGGAAGATGGCTGATAAGGTGTTGCCACAGAGGGTGAGTGTCACCTCAGCCCAGGGGACAGAGCTGGGCTGTTGCAGGGGATGGGGGGTTCCCGCAAAGGGAGGCTCTCCCTGAGTTCCCTCCTGCCCACTGGGAGTTTCTGTTCAATCCCAAACCACCCTGGAAGGTTTCTGTCTCTCCCTCTGGCATGGCAGGAAAGGGTTGGGGTGGGGCTGGATCCTGAGCAAGCAAGGAGCAGGAATGGGGTACCATGGAGATCTCAGGAGGTCTCTCGTGAGATTCCAGGGTTCCATTCCATGCTGGGAACAGTGACAGGCTCCAGACTGGTTTGGGCAGACCAAACCTGGCCCTTTGCAGGGCTCCAGGCTGGGTTTAAAATAAGAACTGGGTGCTGGACTTGTCACCTGGCATCTGCCAGGCTCCTGGGGCTGTGGGGGAACCCAGCCCATGGCAGCACACCAGGGCTGACCATTCCTGTGTCAGATCCGGGAGCTGGTCCCAGAATCCCAGGCCTACATGGACCTCCTGGCCTTCGAGCGCAAGCTGGACCAAACCATTGCTCGGAAGAGGATGGAGATCCAGGAGGCCATCAAGAAACCCCTGACAGTGAGTAGGGGGGCTGGGAGGGGGGATGGAAATCATGGGATCATGGGATCCATAAGGTTGGGAAAATTCTCTAAGGTCATCAAGTCCAGCCATCACCCTAAGCCATGACCCCAGGTGGAATATCCACACCTTTCTTCCAGAGATGGGGGATTCCACCTCTGCCCAGGGCAGCCCATTCCAATGTTTTACAACCCTTTCCATGGATAAATTTTCTCTAATATCCAATCTAAACTTCCCCTGAGGCCATTTCCTCCTATCCTGCCGTGGAGATGGGTGCTGCAGTCCTCTCTCCCTCTGTCCATCTCTCTCTCTGTTCCCATTCCACAGCAAAAGCGGAAGCTCAGGATTTACATCTCCAACACCTTCACCCCGGCCAAGGAGGAAGGAGAGGGGGGGGAGCGTGTGGCCTCCTGGGAGCTCCGTGTGGAGGGGAAACTGCTGGAGGATGTGAGGATCCAGCAGGGATGGAGGGAGGAACTCTGGTCTGTCGGGAGCATTCAGGAACAAGGAGGGAGGGAGGGAGGGAGGGAGGAGGAGCTGGTCTGTCAGGATTCAGGAGGGATGGAGTGGTGGTGGTGGGAGGAGCTGGTCCATAGGATCATCCAGGAGGGAAGGAGTGATGGTGGGAAGAGCTCTGGTGGTCCATGAGGAGGGATAAATGATGGTGGGAGGAGGAGCACTGGTCCATAAGGATCCAGAAAGGAAGGAGTGATGGTGGGAGGAGGAGCACTGGTCCATGAGGATGTGCTGAGAGCACTGGTGCTGTGCTGAGAGCTCTGCTGGATTTGGGATCAGGAATCTCTGCTGCCCTGTCTGCAGCCCAGCAAGCAGAAGAGGAAGTTCTCCTCCTTCTTTAAGAGCCTCGTGATCGAGCTGGACAAGGAGCTCTACGGACCAGACAATCACCTGGTGGAGGTGAGATGAGAAGGGATCCCACTGGGAAATGAGGTGTGGCCCTGCTGCTCCCCCTCTGGATGCTCAGCTCCCAACCCAAGGCCTGTCCTGCTGGGAGAGGGGCCTGAGCAGGTTTTGGGGCTGGGGGCAGTGCCAGGTTCTTCATGGGGGACCATGCTCTCCTGCTTTCCCAGCTCAAGGTTAGGGATGCATTTTGTTCCCTGGCAGGGCTGAGCTCTGAGCCCTCAGCCCAGGCCCTGAGCCCAAGCTGTGCTGTGGTGTGTGGGGGCAGGGGTGGCTCCAGGGACAGCTTCCCCCTAGCCTGGCACAGATTGTCCCCACGTGGGTGCTCATGTGGGAAGAAGGATTTGCCTCCTCCCTGACCCTGTGCTGCAGAGCCCTTCAGGGGTTTAAGCCGTGCCTGGGAGAGGGATCGGATCTTTTTTGGGTACTCTTGCCTAGAGCTCTCTCTGCACCCAGCTCATGCTTTTGCCCTGGGAGATTCTGTGGAGATGCTGAATCCCCTTCCAGGAGTTTGGGAGCAGCTCTGATGCACATTCCCTGCAGGATTGATCCAGAAGCTGTGGGAGCTCTGGATCCCAAGCACTCAGGGCTGGAACTGCCCCAGTCCCTCCCAGTGCTGGAGCACATCCCAAGGATGGGAGGGACAGGGAAAACTCTGGGCTGGGATCAGGAGCTGCCCCAGGCTGTGTGACTGCGCCAGAGCCTGCCCAGAGCCCCAGCCCAGCTCTGCAGACACAGACCCTGCTGGCAGGTGGCTTCCATGGCTTGGCATGAGCAGTGTCCCCGTTGTCCCTTGCAGTGGCACCGGATGCCCACGACCCAGGAGACTGACGGCTTCCAGGTGAAGCGTCCCGGGGATGTCAATGTGAAGTGCACCCTGCTGCTCATGCTGGACCACCAGGTACGGCCTGGGGCCACCTGGGGGGTAGCCAGGGGTGGGGATGGGCTGGGACAAGGGCTTTGGATGAGGGTTTAGGGATGCAGGGATTGAAAGGAGCATGGGGAGCTCTGAGCATAGACCTGCAGTGACACGGGCTGTGGGGAACTCCCAAGGGCCAGACTTGACCACCCCCTCCCCCCTTCTTCTCTGGGCAGCAAGAAGGAATTTCTCCATGAAAAGGGAATTATAAACTGGGACAGGGCCTTGGATGAGGGTTTGGGGGATGTAGGGATCAAAAGGTGCACAGGGAGCTCTGGGCATGAAGCTGGAGTGACACAGGGGGCTGTGGGCACTCCTGAGTGCCTCTTCTTTGGGCAGCAGGAGGAATTTCTTCATGGAAAGGGAGTTAAAAACTGGGACAGGCTGCCCAGAGAGTGGTGGAGTCCCCATCCCTTCAGCTGTCCCAGGAGCAGCTGGCATGCAGTGTACATGACGGGAATGGGTCAGAGGTTGGGCTTTGTTCTGGGAGGGTTTTTCCATCACAGCTGACCCCGGCTGTCCCCACAGCCCCCCCAGTACAAGCTGGACCCACGGCTGGCCCGGCTGCTGGGGGTGCACACCCAGACCAGGGCCAGCATCATGCAGGCCCTGTGGCTCTACATCAAACACAACAAACTGCAGGACAGCCATGAGAAGGAGTTCATCAACTGCAACCGCTACTTCCGCCAGGTACCTGCATATTCCCACCTCGTTCAGCTGGGAAAAGCCTCTCCCCACCCTCCACAGCCCCTCCAGGCTCTGGTTGTGCCCCTTCCCTGGGCTCTGGCTTGTACCACCAGCTTGGGGATGCCCCACCTGGCTGCACAGGTGAGGGGAGACCCTGCCATGGGTACCAAAGGCTCTGCTTGCCCCCCAGATCTTCAACTGTGTCCGCATGCGCTTCTCTGAGATCCCCATGAAGCTGGCAGGGCTCCTGCAGCACCCAGACCCCATCATCATCAACCACACCATCAGGTGGGGGCACAGTATGGGTACAGGCCCTGAGGGGCTCTGTGGGCTGGGCACTGGGTGGGCAGTGTCCCCAGGGCTGGGGGTGCCCCATAGGGTGAGAGCAGGCAGTGTCCCCAGGGCTGGGGGGCTCTGTAGCGTGGGCAGTGTCCCCAGGCCTGAAGGCTCAGGAGGCTTTGAGGTCTCTGGCCTGAAGGACCAGCACAAGTCACCTGGGAGAGGAAAAACCATCAAATTTGAGGGTTCTTGGGGCACTGGCATTGCTGGGGGTCCATCCACTCCCCAGCCAGGTGGGGCTCAGCCGGTCTCCCCAACCCCATTCCCCCAGTGTGGACCCCAATGACCAGAAGAAGACAGCCTGCTACGACATCGATGTGGAGGTGGACGATCCTCTCAAAGCCCAGATGAGCAATTTCCTGGCCTCCACCACCAACCAGCAGGAAATCGCCTCCCTGGATGCCAAGGTGGGAGGGGACACTGCCAGGGGACAACTGTGTCCTGTGGGGGGGGACAGAGTTCCTCTGACTCCCATCACCTCCCCAGATCCACGAGACCATCGAGTCCATTAACCAGCTGAAGACACAGAGGGATTTCATGCTGAGCTTCAGCAACAACCCCCAGGATTTCATCCAGGAATGGATCAAATCCCAGAGGAGGGACCTCAAGGTAAAGGGGAACAATTACTATGGAGATTTAGGTTGGATATTGAGAAAAATTTCTTCATGGAAAGGGTTGTCCAGCACTGGCACAGCTGCGCAGGGCAGTGGTGGAGTCCCCATGCTTGGAGGGGTTCACAGCCATGGATGTGGCCCTTGGGGACTTAGGTCAGTGGTGAACACAATTTTGAAGCTGGACAGAGTGAGGGGCTGGGAGGGGCCTGGGTCCATCTTGGGGAAGGTCTGGATCCCTCATGGGGCTCACTCTGGTGCCCATCCCGTTCGGGTCAGATCATCACGGATGTGATTGGGAACCCCGAGGAGGAGCGGCGGGCAGAGTTCTACCAACAGCCCTGGGCACAGGAGGCCGTGGGCAGACACATCTTTGCCAAGGTGAGCTCGGGCTGGGCACGGGCTTGGGATGGCAGTGACAGATCCCTGGGACACTGGCAGTGTCCCCTGTCTCTCCCTGACCGCCGTGGTGTCCCCAGGTCCAGCAGCGCCGGCAGGAACTGGAACAAGTGCTCGGAATCCGCCTCACTTAAGGCGAGCGGGGCCGCTCCTGCCCCGCTGCCCGAGCCGGACGGTACCGACTGGAAGCCACAGCACTTGCACAAACCCGATGTGCCTGGAGGGATGGGAGCCCGCCCCCCGGGGCTCCCCCGGGCTCCCCGAGCCGAGCACAGCGGGGTCCCCGCTCCCCCCAAGCCCCCGCAGCGCCTCCCTCCGCTTTGCATCGCGCCTCTCCCCGCGCAGCCCCCGCGGGTTTCCCGCTCCCCTCCCGCTTCCAAAAATCCTCCGGGAGCCGGGAAGCGCTGCCCGTGCCTAGGGGAAGGAGCTGCCAGCCCCAGCCCGAGCCCAGCAGGCCCCGCCCTGCCCCTCTTTAACCAAAGTTCGTCATTCCAAATGCCAGCTCCCCCCGGCCCCCGACGTTTTGCACTATTTTTGTGAACAAGTTTTATATAAAAAAAAATACCACGGAAAAAAAAAAGGCAGCGTTTTGTACAGTGGGTTTGTATTTGATTAATTAATTAATATATTGAGTTCCTCTTCCTGCACTGGGCTCTGCAGGGACTTGGGGAGGCTCCCAGGGCTGCTCTGGGGATATGGAACCGAGGGTTGGGGTTCAGTTTGTGACAATCAGTTTATTCCTTCCCCTCCTCCCGCTGTTTTACATAATTCTGTAATTAACCACTTGTCTTGATGAGGTTTGGCAGCAGAGGGGGTGGCTCTGCCCCAGGACCTGTGGCCAGTGGGGGCACAGGGGCACCAAGAACTGGAGATATTGGGGGAGGGAGGGGACCACGGGGACAGTGCCACCACTGCCACCCCCACTGAAGTGCCTTTGCCCCCCTACAGGCTCCTGAGGTGGGGGTGACGTTTACAGATTCCCAGGGTTGGGCTCAGGGGTCCCTGCTCTGCCTCTTGTGTAACCAGTTTTTGTCTATTTTGGATCTTTTCTAATAAAAGCAGTTAGCAGCAGCTCTGTGGGGTGTGTGCTGTGTACTGCAGCTCTGGGGGTGTGCAGTGGCCTGCAGCCCCCACCCTGTCCCCAACTCCATGCCCAGGCCTGACCACAGCAGCTCTTTATTGACAGAACACAGGGAGCAGCTCCAGCCTCACCGTTACTTCCACAACTTCTTGATAGACATGTTCTTCTCACTGTCCTTCTGCATCACCTGGGGGGAAGGGACAGGGGTGGGTCCAACATTAAGTGCCCAAATCGGGTGTTAATTACCCCAAAACCACCCCAAGACCAAGTTTCAGCCCTGCCCAGCAGGGCTCAGCAGCTTCTGTCCATCCACACCCTGTGCCCCAGCAGCTTCTCCCATGTCACTCACGCTCCTGGCAAAAACCACTCAGGACACTTTGTGCCCCCATTACCTGGCACTGTCACCTTTCCCGGGTACCCACCTTGGCCACGGCCATCTCAAAGTCCTCCTGTGTGACGTGCACCCTCCTCTCCCTCAGTGCATACATCCCTGCCTCTGTGCACACACCCTGAGGGGACAGGAGAGGAACATCAGCCAGTGCCCCCCATGCCAGCCCCAGTGTCCCCAGAGTCCCCAGCTCACCTTCACCTCAGCCCCCGAGGCCCCCGGCATCAGCTCCGCAATTTTCCGCAGGTTGATGCCCCGGGTCAGATTCATCTTCCGGGAGTGGATCTTGAGGATGTCCAGGCGGGCCTGGGGTAGGGGCACAGGGAGGGTTGGAGCCCAGCAATGGCTCCCAGGGAGAGGGTAGGGACGGGGCCAGCTGGGGGTGGCTCTGGTACCTCCTCATTGGGAGGGGGAAACTCGATTTTCCTGTCGATGCGGCCGGGGCGCAGCAGGGCTGAGTCCAGGATGTCGATCCTGTTGGTGGCCATGATCACCTGCACAGGCGACAACTGTCACCACCCTGGGCACCATGGGGCTGGCAGAACCCCAGGGAGGGCTGGCCCCCCTACCTTGATGTTCTTGGTGGCCTCGAAGCCGTCGAGCTGGTTGAGGAGCTCAAGCATTGTGCGCTGCACCTCGCTGTCCCCGCCCGAGCCGCCCTCCAGGCGGGATGAGCCGATGGAGTCAATCTCATCCATGAAGATGATGGAGGGCGCGTGTTCCCGGGCCATCACAAACAGCTCCCGCACCATACGAGCCCCTGGGGGGCACAGGGCTCAGCCTGGCCCTGAGCCCACCCAGCCCCAAGGGCTCCCAGAGCCAGCCCCTGCCCCGTTACCTTCCCCAATGAATTTCTGCACGAGCTCGGAGCCGGACACGCGGATGAAGGTGCAGTCGGTGTGATGGGCCACGGCTCTGGCCAGCAGGGTCTTCCCTGTGCCAGGGGGGCCGTAGAGCAGTACCCCCTGGAATGGCCACACAGCACCTCAGAGCCTGCCTGGGGACAGGGGGCAGCCCAGGGACTCCCCCAGAGCAGCACTTGCCTTGGGCTGGGCGATGCCCAGAGCCTCAAAGAGCTCCGGGTGTTTCACAGGCAGCTCGATGACTTCCTTGATCTCCTTGATCTGCTTGTCCAGGCCCCCAATCATCTCATAGGTGGAGTCTGGGACCTTCTCCACCATCATGAGGGACACAAGTGGGTCCACCTTGTTGGGCAGGATCTTGTGCAGAGTGTAGCTGTCATTGCGCAGGGCCACGCGGCAGTTGGGGGTCACCTGAGGGACAGCACGGGGGTATGGGTGTCCCTGCCAGCCCTGGGGACCCCCCACAGCCCCGGGGCACTCACATCATTGATGTCAATGTTCTTGTCCACATCTACCACAAACTTCCCCTCTGGGTGCACCTAGAAAGGAGCAAATACCCCTGGGAGTTGTTTCCCTGGAAATTCCCTGCTGAGGGATAGCCACATGGCCTGGGAGGAGCAGGAGCCAAGAGCTCCAACACCACCGGACACCCCATGGCAGCCCCAGGCCCAGCAAAGCCACCCCAATGAACTCTGGACAAGGAACTCCCACCCCACGTCCCTGAGCTGTCCCATCCCCTGTGGGGACGCAGAGTAGTCCCTCAGCCCTGTCACCTTGGGGCAGCTCAGCCTCATACCTTGACCAGCACCTTCTTCTTATCCATGGCTCTCACCACCTCTCCCACGTAGGATCCCTGCTCCTGCAGCAGCTGCAGCTCCTCCCTCAGCAGCCGCACTAGGGACAGGGAAGGCTCAGCACCAGCCCCAGGGGCTGCAGTCCCCCAAGCCCCAGGTGAGCAGGAGGAGGCTCCAGGCCCTACCCTTGGCATTGAGCTCGTTCCTCTGCGCCTGCAGCCGCCGCAGGTTCTGGCTCTTCTCATTCACAATGAGCTGAAGGGGAAAGGGTTTGCTGAGTGGCTTTGGGATCACCCATACCCAGCATCACGGTTTTTAGCAAAAAATCATGGAAGGCTTTGCATTGGAAAAGATGCTAGAGCTCATCTAATCCCACCCCTTGCCATGGGCAGGGACACCTCCCACTGTCCCAGGCTGCTCCAAGCCCCATCCAGCCTGGCCTTGGGCACTGCCAGGGATCCAGGGCAGCCACTGCTGCTCTGGGCACCCTGTGCCAAGGCCACTCCGCCCTCACAGGGAACAATTCCATCTCAATATCCCCCCTAGCCCTGCCCTTTGGCAGCTGGGAACAGGGACCTGGACGGGGACAGCACCTCAGCCAGGGGCAGCAGTGTCCCCAGCTCACAGTACAGCCCCACCTCGTGTCCCCAGATCCCTCAGGGAGGATCCTGCCTGCCCCCACCCCCTGGCCACACCATCCTGGCTGGAAGCACAGTGACACTGTGCCCTGCTGCTGTGCTCACCTGCAGCTCCTCGATCTTGGACAGGTAATACTGCCGGAGCCCCGAGCCGCCCTTCCCGTCGTCCATCTCCATCTGGGATAACAGAGCTCAGCGGCGTCCGACATTCCCACACCCCCGCCGACTCAGAGCTGCCCTGCAGGGCCCCGACTCCCCGACCACCACCGCTGGGCCGTGTCCTGGCTCCTCTTTTCCCTCTTTCCATGCTCTGTTCCCAGTCTCCAACTCCCGCTCCCGTCCGGGTCCCGAGTGTCCCTTTCCCTCCCCTCACTCCCCGACATCCCCAAGCCGAGTCCTGCGTCCCTCACGTCCCGTGCTCTTAGCGAAGCCCACAGCAGCCCCAGTTCCCGTTCCCTGCGAGCCCCCTGGTTCCAATCCCGATCCCGTCCCGCCTCTCAAGTCCCGCCAAGTCACGGCACTGCCAGGCCCCGAGCAGCCTCGGCCGCAGCGGGGCCCGAGGCAGCACGGACCGCCCCGAGTCCCTTCCGAAGCCCTATCGGTTCATCCCCAGCCGCGTCCCAGCCCGGTCCCGGCCCGTGCACACCTGCTCCGGCCCGTCCAGCGCCATCTTCTCCGCCGGCATCGGGCCCCAACAAAGATGGCGGCCGCCGGCTTCCGCTGCCCGGCCCCCACCTGCTCGGCGTGATGGCGTCACTTCCCGTCCGTAACACGCACGGCCTCGGGGATTACAGTGCGCCTGCGCTATAGTGGATCTCCTGTGTCGGAACTGCGCCGCCATCTTGGACCGGTCAAAGGTGATTTATCCATATTGGAAAGCACCGAAAGGGAATAACAGGGTTGTGATCGCCCTACTGAGTGGGCCCGTTATTGTTTTCTGCAACTCCTAGGAGACCCATACTTCTTCCGCCCTCAGGCTGCAGAGAAGGGAGTGCGCCACTCCTACAATGGTGGCCAGAGCAGGAGGAAGCGGAAGCTGGCTGGTTCGCGCGGGGCACGCCGGGAAGGCGGTGCAGGCACGCGGAGGGAGCGGGAGCGGGTCTGGATCGGGGTCGGGCTCTGCATTGTGTCGGTGTCCCGGGGGCGGCGGCTCGGGCTGGGGAGGGAGGCACGGAAGTGTCAGGGCCGGGGGGGCGTCGAGCCCGGGTGGTCGGAGGCTTCAGGGCAGAACAGCGGGGCCGGGATGCGCCTCGGGGACAGCGGGGTACAGGTGGGCCTGAAGGGGCAATGCTGGGAGCAGTGGAGGGGCGGGCTCTGAGTGAGCACTGTGAGGCCACTGGGAGCACCTGGAGGGGTACTGAGAGGGGTAACGAGGGGTGCACTGAAAGAGAGCTGAAGAGACAGAGGAGGCACTTGAGGGGACACTAACAGGACACTGAGGGAACCCTGAGGGAAGCCTGGGCACCCCTGCTGGGCCTTGGGGACCCCAGGCCGCCCCTCACTCCTGTTCCCCCCTCACAGCCCTGAGCCCTTGGCTGACTGCACATCCCAGTCCCCTCAAGGGGCCACCCTGCCACCACCATGGGCAAGAAAAGCAAACTGGGCAAGAGCCGGCGGGACAAATTCTACCACCTGGCCAAGGAGACAGGTGACAACTATGCCTGCTGGTGTTGGGGACAGGGGTGCTGCACGTCCTGTCACCCCAATAACCTCCCTTCTGCTCCCCCCCAGGTTTCCGCTCCCGTTCCTCCTTCAAGCTGCTCCAGCTCAATCGGAAATTCCAGTTTCTGCAGAAGGCCCGGGCATTGCTGGACCTGTGTGCGGCCCCTGGCGGGTGGTGAGTGGGGACAGGCTGCCCACAGTGCCACCAGCTGCCCTGGGGGGTGTTCTGTGTGTTCCCTGCTTGTTGCGTCTCTGCTCTCGATCCCAAACCCTGGAAACACAGTCCCAGGCTGAGAGCTCTTTTGGGATCCTGCTGCAGCTTTGCTCCTCTCTGTTCTTCCCAGGCTTCAGGTGGCTTCCAAATTCATGCCGGTGTCCAGCCTGATCATTGGTGAGTGGTGGCGTTTGGTAGGAGCTGGGGACAGTCCCTGGCTGTGACAGATGAAGAGGATCCTGGCCTGGGGATCCTGGGAGGAGGACAGGATGGGTGGGGAAGCCACTGGGGATGGGCTGGAGCCCCTTTGGAGAGGATTTGATGTCTTTCTTCAACCAGGGGTGGATTTGGTGCCCATCAAGCCCATTCCCAATGTGGTGACGCTGCAGGAGGACATCACCACCGAGAAGTGCCGCCAGGTACTGTCCCAGGTCCCTGCTGGTCCGCTGTACTGGCAGAGGGGGTCACAGGGGATGGTGTGGGGTCCCTTGGTGAGGGACAAATGGGTGTCCCTGTCCCACAGGCGCTGCGCAAGGAGCTGCAGACGTGGAAAGTGGACGTGGTGCTGAACGATGGAGCTCCCAACGTGGGAGCCAGCTGGGTGCACGATGCCTACTCCCAGGGTGGGACTGCCTGGGAACATGGGGGACAGGGAAATGTCACTGTTCCTGGAGAGTTCCAGGCTGGTTTGGGTTGGGAGGGACCTTAAAGCCCATTCAGTACCATGGGTAAGGACTGCCATAGGTAGTGACACCTTCCACTTTCTCAAGGTGCTCTAAGCCCCGTCCAGCCTCACCTTGGGGATGGAGCAGCCACAGCTTCTCTGGGAAACCCATTCCAGCCCCTCTCCACCCTCCCAGGGAAGGGTCATTGTCTCACTCCCTCTTTTCTCCTGCTGCAGCCAACCTGACCCTCATGGCCCTGAAGCTGGCCTGTGAGTTCCTGTGCAAGGGTGGCTGGTTCATCACAAAGGTTTTCCGTTCTCGGGATTACCAGCCCCTCCTGTGGATCTTCCAGCAGTTCTTCCAGAAGGTCCAGGCCACCAAGCCCCAGGCCTCTCGCAATGAGTCTGCCGAGATCTTTGTGGTGTGCCAGGGTGAGCATTTGGGGACCTGGAGCAGCTGGGGTGGGGCTGGGAAAACCTGCTGGTGCCTCTGATTCCTCCATCCCGGTAGGAATGGTCTTGATTCCTTCATTCTGGGAGGAATGGCTCTGACAGCTCTGATCCCTCCATCCCAGCAGGAATGGTTTTGATGGTTCTGATTCCTCCCGAGACAGTGGAATGACTTTGAGCCTTCTCTCCCTGGAGAAGTAGCTCTGATCCCTCCATTTCAGAGGAATGTTTCTCATGGCTCTGATCCCTCCATCCCAGGTTATCAAGCTCCAGACAAAATCGACAGCAAGTTTTTTGACCCTAAATATGCCTTCAAGGATGTGGAGGTTCCCACCAAGTCTGTTAGTGAGTTGGTCAGCAAAAAGAAGCCCAAGGTATGAGCAAAGCAGACACAAATGGGACTGGGCCTAAAGAGGTTATGGTAATTAGAATAGTTCAGGAGAATGAAATATTTTGGAATGGGAAGTGTTGAAAGAGCCAGTGTGGGGAAGGTTTGGAGCCCTAAAATCACTGCAGCACTGAAATGGGGACTATGAGGCTGGGGCAGTTAAACTCTACGGAGGTTGGGCACGGGGCTTCTGTCTGTCTGAGGTGGCTTTAGGACAGTAAATCTGTGTCAGGGGGTCTCAGCTGAGCACAGAGCTGACACAAACCTGTCATTGTCAGCTGTTGTACCTGAGGTGGGGCTGGGAGCTGCTGTTGGACTGGGACTGGACTGGACTGGTAATTTGCCCTAGCCTAGGTTGAAGTTAGAAATGATTCCTAAAGTCCTCAAGTACAACCCACAGACACATTTAGGTGGTCATTGCACCAAGACATGAGTTAGGTGACCCTATCCGCCCTTCAGGGCTGGTGGTATTTGCCTGTCTGTCACCTGCCTTGGCTGCCACAGCCCCTTTTATCCCCAGGCTGAAGGCTACACTGAGGGTGACACCACCCTGTACCACCGCTTCACCCTCATGGACTTCCTCAAGGCTCCCAACCCTGTGGACTTCCTCTCCAAGGCCAATGAGGTGTGTGTCTGGAAGGATTCCCTATCCCTGTCCTGTCCTGTGGAGGGGAGGCTGGAATTTAAATTTAAATCTAAATTTCTTTCCCTATGCCAGATCACTCTGGGGGATGGGGAGCTGGAGAATCACAGCTCCACCACGGAGGAGCTGCGTCAGTGCTGCAGGGACATCCGAGTGCTGGGCCGCAAGGAGCTCAGGTGCTGGGGCACCCTGGGACAGCCACACCCCCCAGCTGGGCCTGCTGGCTGTCCCTAACAGCTGCCATCCCACCCAGGGCCCTGCTGAACTGGAGGACGAAGCTGCGACGGTTCCTGGCCAAGAAACTGAAGGAGCAGGCGAAGGAGTTGGATATCAAGTAGGATCAGAGAGCAGGGCTGTCCCTAGGCTGGGATGGGGCTGTGCCCAACACAGCTTTTCTGAGCTCCTTCCTTTTGGCAGCCTGAGCTCTGATGAGGAGGAGGAGGGCAGGGAGGAGGAGAAGAAGGAGAAGATGGAGGCGAAAGCTGCAGCTGCTGAGGAGGCGAAGGAGCAAGAGGAGGTGGAGCTGGCCTTGGCAGAGATGAAGGCCAAGGAGTTGGCAGAGCTGAAAAGGTAGAAAGAGGAGGAGAGGTGGGGCCACAGCCATGGAGACAGAGGGTGGCAGTGTCAGCCTGTCCCTCTGCTGGGAGTGTTTGTTGGTTTGGGGTCCTTGGGCTCCTCTGCTCCTCCAAGTGGCTGAGGCAGCTGCTCTTGGCTGTCCCAGCGCTGGGGACCCCTCATGGGGGTTGGCAGTGCTGTGGCAGGGGCTGAGCCTCCGGGGTGTTTGTGTGGGATGGGGACAGTGTGGCCTCATTCCTTTGCCTCCTCCAGAAAGAAGAAGAAGATCCTGAAGGAGCAGCGGAAGCAGCGGGAGCGTGTGGAGCTGAAGATGGACCTGCCTGGAGTGTCCATTGCTGACGATGGGGACACCAGCATGTTCTCCCTGCGCAGCATCCACAGGACCCCGGTGTGTGAGGGAGCTCCTGGGCTGGGACAGGGCCTGGTTTGTGGCTCTGTCACTTGTGTCACATGTGTGACTGTGTAACCTGTGCTGCAGCTGCTAGATGAGCTCTCCCGGGGGGACATGGCCTCGGCCGATGCCCTGCTGGAGATCAACCCTGGGGACGATGACATTTATGTGTCGGATCACGAGGAGGAGGATGACGTGTCCCTGGCCAGTGACCTGGACCCAGAGGAGCTGCTGGAGATCGAGGCCCGGCAGCGGAAGCTGGAGCGGGAGCAGCGTGGGAAGAGGTGAGAAGGGAGAGGTGTCCTGGGGCAGGGGCTGCCCTGGGAGCTCCCCAGGAGCCAGCCAGAGCTGGAGCCACTGATCCTGCTGCTCTGTGTCACAGGCCAAAGTTTAAACAGAAAGCAGAGGAGGAGGAGGAAGGACAGGAAGCAGAGAATCCCCTGCTAGTGCCCCTGGAGGAGAAGTCGGTGCTGGAGGAGCGACAGACCAGCCTGTGGTTCGGGAAGGTGAGTCCCACTTGTGAGGCAGGAATGATGGAGCAGCCTTGGCCCCAGCAGCTTCCCAGGACTGTCCTGGGGTGATACCCCCATCCCTGGGGCTAACTCCCCACCATCCCTGGGGCTAACTTCCCCCCCCCACCACTATCCCTGGGGCTAACTCTCCCCACCACTATCCCTGGGGCTAACTTCCCCCCCCAGCCTCAATCCCTGGGGCTAACTACCCCCCAGGGCTGACCCCACTGTTCCCCATCCCAGGACGCCTTTGCTGGCATCGAGGATGATGCAGATGAGGAGCTGGAGCTGGGGCAGGCCCAGATGTTGGCTGAGAAGCAGCGTGAGGCTCAGAGAGGTGAGGGGATGCAGAGGAACAGTCCCACAGCCCAGTGTGGGGCACTGGGTCCAGCCACAATGGGAATGCTGCCCTGAGCAGCAGCGTGGAATGCTTTGGGTTGGAAAGGACCTCAAAGAGCACCCAGTTCCAAACCTTGCCACAGGCAGGAACACCTCCCACTGGACCAGAGACTGTTGCCAGCCTGTGTCACTAACGAGCTGTTATTAGTGCCGAGTTAATGAGTGGGATCTCTAGAGGATTGTCTGTGGCAGGGTCTGTTGCCAGAGCCAGATGGAGAGATGGAGACTTCAGATGGCTCTCAAGATGCTGTTTATTACATAGACAAGGTGTACAATAGTTGGTCGTGGGTGAGCCTATAACTGATGGTTATAGGCAAGCTGTGTGTTTTGAAGCTTTGTTTCATCCGTGTTACAAAGCATTATATTTATTTCTTTGCAGTGCATTTTATTACATAACAACCAATCAATACCTTTATTACTATCTATAGCCCATCCTAACTACTAACATTACCGTGTTCATGATACTATTTTCCAATCATAAAAGCTTAGTATGTTACAGGTTAAGCTAGATGTTGTTTTTCAGTTTTCTTGCAGTAGAAAATTCTGAGATCTTTCCTCTACTTGTAACGTTAGTTTTCTTGTTTGCCTGTAGAAATCTTTTTGCTTAGTAAAAATGTCTTTTGTTTGAAGTAGATTTATCCTTTGCTCAAAGTCATAAAAGCCTCTTCCAACTCACTCCCCTTTGCCTTAGTTACCCAGTAAGACTGGCTCAACAGTTCTTTTCCTCTAGATCAAAACTTGCTATCATTTCTATACCTTCTTCAAATTCTATATTCAAAAATCTTTCTGTTATACATATGTATCTGTGAGACCTTCCTGTCAAATCCTTACCTTTCCCACAGTGTGCCTCGACTCTGTCTCACCCAATGTTTCCCATTCCCAGACAAAACAGCAAACAAAGGGCAGAAGAAGAAGAAGGTGGCCCAGGAGGAGGCTCCAGCTGAGCCCACCCCTGCAGCAGCCGTGGCTCCCAATGCCAGTGAAGCTCAGGAGGAGCAGAGCAGTGATGATGACAGTAGCAGTGAAGATGAGAGGTGAGGGCTGAGGGGTGTCTGGGTGTCCTCCCCAGCTCCACAGTCCTGGAGAGCTGAGGGACCCCAGCCCTGCCCACTCCTTTCCACAGGCCACTGGCACCAGTGGGGAGGAAGCGGGGCTGTGTCGAGCCCTGTGGCTTCGAGGTGGTGCCCATTGAGAAACCAGGTGAGTGGGGGGCCATGGGGGTCCCTCAGGAGGGACAGGAGATGGGGACAGGGACAGACTGTGGTCCTCAGGACTGCTCCCTGGCTCTTGGGCTACAGCCAGGCCAAGCTTTCCCATCCCACAGTGAAAAGAATCCTGGATGCAGAGGGCCTGGCCCTTGGCTCTGTCATTGCCACCTCCAAAAAGGCCCGGCGGGACCTCATCGACGACTCCTTCAACAGGTACTGAGCTGGGGGCTGCAGGCTTTGTTCCCCAGCACAGACAGGTGAAGGGGGACCCCCATGGCCTGCTCACACCTCACCTGGGACCCTGCAGGTACTCCTACAACGAGGAGGAGGGGGAGCTGCCCGAGTGGTTCACAGAGGAGGAGCGGCAGCACCGGCGCCGGCAGCTGCCCGTGGACAAGCAGACAGTTGAGGCCTATCGGCAGCGCTGGAAGGAGATCAATGCCCGCCCCATCAAGAAGGTGGCAGAGGCCAAGGCCCGCAAGAAGCGGAGGGTGAGTAGGGGTGGGCTCCCAGGGCTGCCCTGACTCCTCTCCCAGCACCTCAGTCCTCTCTCTGACCCCTGTCTCTCCTCCAATGCCCCCTGTCCCATCTCTTGTACCTTATCCTTTTCTGACTCTCCTGTCCCTCCTCTGACCCTCCCCTATCCCACCTCTGACCTCCCTGTCCCTCCTCTAAACCCCCTGTCCCTTCTCTGAGCCCCCCATCTCTCCTCTGACCCTCCCATCTCTCCTCTAAAACCCCTTGTCCCTCTTCCAATTCCCCTTCCTCCTCTGACCCCATGTCCCCCTCTGGCTGCCCCTCAGATGCTGAAGAAGCTGGAGCAGATGAAGAAGAAGGCCGAGGCTGTGGTGAGCACCGTGGACATCTCGGAGCGGGAGAAGGTGGCCCAACTGCGCCGGTGAGTGGCCAAGGCAGGATCCAGCTCCTCCCTTTGTGGCTGGGCTGGCTGGTGGGGCTGTGGCCCTGCAGCCGCTGGGACAGATCTGTGTCCCCAGCCAGGCTGATCCAGGAGTGGCAGAGCCAGAGGAGGGGTGGGACCTAATGTTGCCCAAGCCTGGGTTTGGTTTTTGTCCCATCCAAACTCACTCTGACCTTTGTCCTTCTCCTGCAGCATCTACAAGAAGGCTGGGCTGGCCAAGGAGAAGCGCCAGGTCACCTACCTGGTGGCCAAGAAGGGTGTGGGACCCCGGGTGCGGCGTCCCCCTGGTGTCAAGGGCCAGTTCAAGGTGGTCGACAGCCGCCTCAAAAAGGACGTGAGGGCTCAAAAGCGCAAAGAGCAGAAGAAAAAGCGCCACAAGTGAGGTGGGAGTGGCTCCATCCCCAGCAAGAGACTCAGCTCGGGGCCCAGGGCTGCCACCTCAGGAGAGCCTTGGGGACAGGGCTGAGGCTTGGCCACACCTTGCTTAGTCTGTGCCTTGCTGTGACAGTGCCTCGTGCCCTGCCCTGGGGCACAGAGGGGTCATTTGGCCCCAGCACAGTGGCCCTGGCCTCTGGCCACAGCTCCAGGTGGCACCAGGCTGGCTCTGCTGGGTGACTCCTCTGGGGAGATGACAGCAGCACCCATGTCAGCCCCAGCTGTCCCCAGGGAGGGTATGGCTCTTGGGGACATCCCTGGGCCATAGTTGTCACTGAGGTGGCAGAACAGTGGTGCCTCTGCCCAGAGCAGCTGCTCGGGGACAGCAGAGTTTAACCCCAGTCTGAGGCTGCCCAGGGCTGTGCCATGCACCTGGCTGAAGTGAGGGACCCGTGCTGGCACTGCCATGTCCCCTTGTGCCATGTGACAGGCAGAGAGTGCACTGCTGGGTGTGTTCTGTACACCTGTTCATGCCTCAGGAGCCCACCTGGTTCTGTCTGGCAGGGATTGGCTCTCCTGACCTTCACCTCCTGCCCCAGGCCACAGCAGCCACCCTGTCCTCTCTGTCCCCCCTTCCTGGTGGAGAAGAAAGAACGGCCAAGAGTAAGAAATGCTTGACTATATGGCTTTATTTAGATCAAGGGCAGAGGCTGGGGTCACCAGGCCCTAGCTTCTCTCCAAGAGGCACCTGCCTGGTGTGTGCTGGGATTGCAGAGTGTCCCCAAGTCCCTCGTGGTGACACTGGCACTATGTCCGTGCTGGGGAGGGGACTGGAGTGGCTCTGTGGATCCCAGGGGGGCGGGGTGAGTAGTGGTGAGGACCTGCCAGGGAAGCTCTGGCAGAGGGGAGGAGCTCTGGGTCCCCTTCAGGTGCTGTGGGAAGGGGAGAGGCCAGAGCTGGCACCCCACAGCCCCCCTGCAGGGGTCCCTGTGAAGTTCCCACTGTGGCTGCTCAGCCAAGTCCATCGTGTGGCAGAGCTGGAGAAGCCATGTGTGTCCTTTGGCCTGGAGGAGCCCCTCGGCTGCAGATCCTGGGGTGGGGGGACCTGTAGCTCCGTCCAGAGGGGCTGTGCTGGGAGGGTCTTTGGTCCACCTCCTGCCCCCATGGAGGGTCAGGACCATGGCCAGGGTGGGAGCAGAGACCCTCAGTCATCACTGTTCTTGGTGGCCACAGGAGCTGGGGCAGGGATGGACTGCAGGGATGGGCTGCCAGACTCCAGGCTGAGTTAGATGTTTTCCTTCTCTTCAAGATTGAATATAGGGGTGCAGTGAGAGGAGAGTCCCCACAACCCCCCCCCACCACCCTTGCTTGTCCCTGACCCTCTGGCTGAGGCCCATCCCTTGGAGCTCAGTGTCCCATCCCCTGAGTGACCCCAAACCCCCAGGTGGGAAGCTCCAGGGGTCACTGGAGGAAGGCCAGGGCTGATGGGTGCTGAGCCCCCTCAAAGACGTACAGAACCTCCTGCACCCCCACCCTGGACACCTGGGCCCTACTTGACCTCTGCCCCCAAGCTCTGGCCAGCAAATCCCCAAGAATCAGGGCAGGACTTTGGGATGGGCTCCTCTGTCCCCACTTCCTGCCCTCCTTCCCAAGTTGGGCCTCCAGGGAGGTGCATCCCCATCGGGGTCCCAAGGGTGGCAGGCTCAGCCCCTACCTGAGCTGGGGGGTGCAGCGTAGGCCACATCCACACGGTCACCTGCAATGGGAGGGGTGGTGACCATGGGCTTAGGAAGAGCTGCTCCCTTAACGAGCCAAAGCTCATTAGTGGGAGCTGGGAGCTCAGCCAGACCCCACTGAGCCCCTGGGGCTGCAGGGGTGACAGCAGGGCCAGGGGACACAGCCCTGCAGGGCTCACCTGTCTCATAGTAGTCATATAGGGACACGGTGGCTGGCTGGAGGTTGCTCACCAGGAAATCCTGCTGGGCTCGGAAGAAAAAGGTCGTCTCCTCCTTGTTCAGCTGTGGAGACAGCCCAGGGGCACAGTGCAGCCACTCACCATGGGGAAACCCCCCACATCCCAGGGCTCCTCCTCCTGTCCCCATCTCACCTGCTCCAGGTAAATGGTCACCTGGTCAGGCTCCACCTCCACCTTCTTCACCAGGTTCTGCCTCTTCAGCTGCAGGGACACGGCTCAGGAAGGGCCACAGCTGCTCCATGGGTGCCCAACACCCCAAGCAGGTGTGTCCCTCTGTGTCCCACAGCCCCCAAGGGGCAGGGACCTGTGGGATGGGGTATCCCAGAGGGAGACGGGGGGCTCCTCACCTCCACCATGGATTTCTTGTCTGGGCTGTAGCCTGATGGCAGCTTGGCCTCGATGACAACCATGTTGGTGGCAGGACGCTCCCCACTGTACCTGCAAGTGCAGAGCCACAGGGTGGGCTTGGGGATTCCCTCCCTCCTGGCTGCTCCTATCCTCCCCAAACCCGGGAGAGCCCCAGTCCCTACCGTGCCCAGAGCCGCAGCAGGAACTGGGGGTTCTGTGTGCCAGGCAGCAGCTCTGTCTCCACCCGCAGCTCAAACACCCCCGTGCTGGGAGGTGGGGGCACATTATAGCGCAGGGTCACCTGGGGGACAGCGCAGGGTGAGGCCAGTGAGGGGACAGGGACAGGGGCAGGGCCAAGGACAGGGAGCCCAGGCTGTGCCCACCTGTGCCAGGGCACAACCCTGCCCGCGGGTTTGCAGCCTGTAGGTGCCCGGCAGCTCAGCCAGGGCTGCCCGCTGCAGCACCAGCCGGTTGCTGCTGTCCAGCACAAAGTCCTGCGCTGTCCCCGTGGGTGATGTCACCGTCACCGTGAAGTTCCCGTTGTTGCCATAGGTTAGGGCGGCGTATTTGGCCAGGGCTTGCAGGGCCACCACAGTGTCCTATGCACAGGGACAGTGCCACGGTCACCCCTGAGCACAGCTCCCAGGAGGGGCCGGACTGGAGCAGCCCCTGGAGCCCAGGGCCGGTACCTGAGTGGAGGCAAAGCCCCCATAGGGGTTCTGCTGCTTGCAGAGCCAGCTGACTATCCGGGCTGCTGTCCCCAGGTCAGCAGGGGACACGGAGGGCTGGGACAGGTAGGCCAGCAGGACGTAGGCTGTCATCTCCACCTCAGCCGGTGCAGCCGTGGCCCAGGACAGTTCCAAGGGCTCCTGAGCCTTCCCCTTCCTCTGCCAGTAGAGCTGCCCCTCTGGGAGAGAAGGGGCAGCAGCTAAGCCCCTGCTGCAGGCTGGGCTGGGGTCTCTCACAGAGGTGCCAGTGCCCCCAGTGCCCCTGCCTGGGCTGTACCTGTGCTGACGCTGTGCTGGGCCAGGTGCTGCAGCTGTGCCTGCTGCTGCTCCCGCAGCCCTGCCAGCCCAAACACGTAGGCAAGCAGGGCTTGTGTGTAGGGGTTTTCCGTAGGAGAAGCCTGCAGGCACTTCAAGGCTGAGCTCACCGTTGGCTCCTGGTGTGGAAGTGGAGTCAGGAGCCAGCCCACAGCACAGGACTCACTCGGAGACCCCAGTGCAACCAGCTGTGCCCAGTTCGGGCTGTGAGGTGGCCTGGAATGGCCAATCCCCTGTCCCAGCAGCTGTCCCCACACCACCAGTCCCTGTGGGGAGGAAGGGTCCATGCTCACCAGCGTGGGTAGCCCCAGCTCCAGCATCGCTGCCGTCACATACGCCGAGAGCGAGAGCTCATCGGAGACACCGCCCTGCAAGGGGACAGTGGGACATGGGTCTGGCCGGGCTGTGACAACAGCCATACCAATACAAAGGACACCCCAGTGCCCAGACCACAGTCTGGGTCCCCACCACAGCCCCTGCCCCACCTGCAGGGCGTTGTTGAAGAGTTTGCCCGTGCTGCGGAAGCAGCCGCTCTTCTTCTGGCGCTTCCGCAGCCACTGCAGCGCGTCTGTCATGTGCTGCTCCTCGATGGCCACGTAGGCTCGGGCCTGCCCGAAGGACTTGAGGACAAACGCAGTCAGCCTGCAGCAAGGGAGACATTGGAGGGCTGAGGGTCAACACTGGGGTTCCCTGGGTGGCAGGAGGAGCCCTGGTGCAGCTGCAGAGCACTCACCAGGTATTGCCCTTGTGGTCACTTTTCCCAAAGGCACTGTAAGAGCCGTCATCGTGTTTGTACAGCAGCTCCCGCTGGTACCCTGTGCGAGGACATGGGGACAGGGCATTATTTCTGTGCCCAAGGGACCCCAGGAGAGCCAGGTGGAGTAGGGAGGGAACTGGGGGACAGTGGTGTCCCTCCCAGGTGGGGGTCAGAGTCCCACTGACCGCTCTGCAGGAACCGCTGTGCCTTGGCGCGGATGTCCGGCAGCAGCTGCCCCGTCTTCTCCAGGTACTGCTGGATGTAGATGTTGGGGGCAAAGCGAACCATGTTCTGTTCCCCACAGCCGTAGGGCATGGCCAGTAGCTTGTCCAGGTTCTGCAGTGCATTGCCCAGGATGTCACCTGTCCCAGGGGGACACATCATCAGCTGTGCCCCTGCCCCGTGTCTGCTTTGGGTGGTCCCATGTCCTGCTGAGCCAGGGGACCTCTGCACCCACCCTGTCCTCAGGCCACCCCAGCCTGTCCCTTACCCATCACAGTGACGTGGGCTCTCTGGGAGCTCTCCAGGATGTTTGGGGGAATCTCCAAGGAGACTTCTTCAGCACCTGTGGGGACAGAGGGTCATGACAGTGGGAATGCCCAGCTCTTCCCAGCCTGTCCCATGGCAGCCTCACCCACCCCATTCCTGCCCAGGCACCCTGGCCTTTGATTCCTCTGGGCTGGTAGCCCTTGTGACCAGTGGCCAAGGACCCCTGGCCCACATTCCACAGCACTGCCAGACACCCCTGTGCGGTCCTACCTTCCTGGCACAGCAGGGAGCTGTGAGCCTTCTCCACCAGGATCCCCCCAGGCTGTGAGGAAGCAGCACCAGAGTCAGTCAGAGGGAGGGACCTGCCTGTCCCCTGGGTCACCCCTGGCTTGTCTGGGTGCTCTTGCCCTGCCCCCCAAGGGCTGTTTGCACCCAGCTCCCAAATCCATCCCATTTTCCTCCTCCACAACCCTCTGACCTGCACCAGCAGGGGCTTTATCACAGTGTCCACGCGGCCCTGGGCTGGCACCAGGGGCAGCTCATTGCCACAGGGCTCAGTGGAGCTGAGGGCCTCGGTGCTCACGGTGATGTTCACCTCCCCTGCAGGTGCAAACAAGTTCCTCAGTCCCCAGGGAGCCCCCAAACCTGAGTACAGCCCCCTAGGCTTAGGGTGGGGCTGGCTGGGCTGGGTTGGGGGGTCCCCAGGAAGGGTGGGAGTGGAGTGAGGGAGAACTGCTCAGGTGCCCTGGGGTTCCTGCCCTCGCTGCCCACCCTACCCCATCCCCTGAGAGGGTTCCCAGGCAGCAGGATGGGGTGGTAGCAGCACTGTACCCAGGCTGGTGGCTCGCACGCCCCACTGGAAGGTCTTGGCTTCATCTGCACAGACACAGCCCCGGTAGGAGTCCTCTGCACCTGGTGACACCTCCAGCTCTGCCGACTCTGCCAGTGTCACCTGAACCTGCGAGGCATGGCCACGGCTCCATCAGACCCCACAGCCAGGGCCACCTGCCTGGGCCTCACCTGAACCTGCCAGAGCACAGCCACAGCTTCATCAGCCCCTGCCACACCCCAGGGTCCCCTGCCTGTCCCCGCTCACCCTCAGGCACTGGCGCAGATAGTTGAAGACAGTGGCTCGGAGGGTGAAGGTCTCGTGGCGCACCACGGCGTAGGGCAGTGCCAGCTCCACAAAGAATGGCTGGAAGGCCGTGAGGGTGACAGCAGGGGACAGCCCCAGGCCCTGCGGGGCCGTGCAGAACATCCCAGCCTCCCACTCCGTGATGGTGTCAGGCACTGTCACTGTCACCTCAGCAGAACCGCCCTCCCTGTGGCAATGGAGAATACTGTGAGGCCACCCCACCATGGCTGGTGGCATTGCCTGAGTGGCACTGCTGTGACACTGCTGGTGCCATCCCACAGGGAGAAGCAGTCCTGGGCTCCCCAACTCCCTTCCCTTGGGAACTGTCCTCTCACCCCACAGGGATCAGGTCCCACAGCCACGTCTCTGGGAAATACACCCGGGGTGCTGGGGGCTCTTCCCCGCCCTCGATGTGGCTGGATGCTCCCACACGTACTGGGATAATAGCGCTTACATCAAAGTTAGGGTATCGTAGCAGTACTCCTGAAAAAGGCAGAGCAGAACTTGAGGCCCTCAGGTCTCAGCTGGACCTTGCCTGCAGCCAGCAAAAGGGTGACCAAGACCTTTTTCCATCCTCTTTGATGCCAAGGGTACTTTCTGGATGGCTCCAAGTCCCCCTGAGGACAGAGCAGCCAGGACTGGCCACCAGCTCTTTGCTCTTTTCAGCCCAAGGGATATGCTCACCTGGAGGACCTGCCATTCCAACGAGGGGGAATCTGGACATAGGCGCGCAATCCTCCCTGGTCTTGGCATTGGTGAAGAGCTTCAGTGCTGCACCCTGTGAAAAAGCAGAGGTTGTGTACCTCCCATAGCCAGCAGGAGCAATATCCCCATTCCAGCAGCAAGTAGTCCCAGAGCTTCAGAAAACAAGTGGAGAAGGAGCCTGGGCTTGGCAGGAAAGGGAAGTTCTTTGCCACAAGTGTGACTTCCCCAGCACTTGGGAGAAGCATGGGCGGCTCCTGGGTGGGGAAGAACTGGGAGGCCCAGGCAGACAGGGGCTTCACCTGGAATATTTTGTAGGTTTCCATCTTGCTGTCTCTCCAGTAAAAGTAACAGGATGGTTCATCCTGGATGCTGTAGGGGTAGTTGAATTCAGGCAGTACTTTGTAGACCTGGAAATAAAGACGTGCAAAAACCTCATTTTCAGAGCACAGAGCTCTGCCCAGGAGCCACCACAGTATTGGTTCCATGTGAGCCAATGTCATCCCATGCCCAGCCCAGGCTGCTCCTGGGGCTGCAGGAGGATCCCAGGCAGGGCTAGCACTCACAGCCTCGGCATTGAGCTCAGCCTCAGGCTTCAGGAGGAGCACACTGCGATCCACAGCTCGGACAGCGCACAGGGAGCCTGGGGCAGCGCCCAGCTGCAGCCTCAGTGCTGCTCCAGGCAGGGCCCTGGCCTCTGAAAATGCCATCTTCACCTGCACAGGGACATCGGGAGACAGGGGCAGAGGGCAGTCACCTCCTGTGGAGCAGCTAGACCGAGCCACAGGTAGGGAGGGCTCTTCTCAAAGGGTTTGGGGATCAGGGAATGGGTTGAGAGACCGTGACACTGTGATACACCTGGAGCGGGATGTGTCCCAAGGCAGGCAGCCATGGACAACCCAGTTCCTCTCACCTTGTTGGGGAAGCACTTGGCCACATAGAGCTCGGTGCTGTCAGCCACCATCTCGCCGTTGGGCAGCACCATGTAGACCAGAAGCCTGGCCAGGGGTGCCAGCTCCTGCCCAATGGGCAGCTCCAGGGAGAGGGAGACCCTCTGTCCTGGGCCATGGAAAGGAGAGAGATGTTACCCAGAGAAACTGCAGCTGGAAGTGTCCAACGCTGGGTTGGACAGAGCTTGGAGCACCTTGAGAGAGTGCAAGGTGTCCCAACCCAGGATGGGCTTGGAGGGCCCTTCTAACCCAACCATTCCATGGTTCTGTGAGGAGCAGGAACAGGGAGCAGAGCCCTGCACAGCCCCTCCATGCCATAGGACATACCAGGTTCTGCAGTGACCTCTTTCCTGAAGATGCTGGTAATGGTCCCCTTGGCCAGGACCTGCAGAGGAGGGGGTGAGAACAAAATGGATGCTGAGTATGGAATCCAAGTGCCCTGATGGAGGATGGTTCCATAATGAGAGCTCTGGGATGATTTTTAACCATGCCTAGTCTCCAGCTCCCCATTTCCCATGGGGGTGCAGGCACAACAGTGGCAGCAGCCGCCTCCTCTGACAGGTCCCTCAGTCTCTCCAGGACAGGTTGTCATTGTACTGTCCCTGGGGACACCACTGTGACCATCTGTGGAGATGTGGCCACTCCCACACAACTGCCCAATTGCTGCTGCCCTCCCTCCCTGGGCCGGAGCTCACCATGAAAACCAGATCCAGGTTCTTCAGCTCGCTTCCTAGAGCCTCCTTGCCAAAGATGGAATCCACGTGGAACAGCTGGGAATGGCCGCAGGGCAGCTCCCCCTCTGGGTCACGGATGTGCAGGAAGCTCCCGCTCTTCGACGAGTAGGGCATGACTGTCAAAAAGGCCTCTCGGAAGTTGACTTCTGAGTCCTCCTGGCTCTCAGCTGTCATGTTGACTTGAGCCTGAGGTGGGAATCAGGGGTGAATCCACCCAGCAGCCCCCAAGGCTGGTGCCACTCCAAGGCACCCACTGAAGGAAGCAGTTCCAGGACCTCTGAGAGGGGGACACGGGTGGGGCACTTACCCGCAAGGAGACTTTGTCACTCCAGCCAGAGGCGTCCAGCTGGAAAGAGGCTCTCCCTGAGCTGTCTGTCAGGAAGCTGTGTTTCTTCTCTTGTCCCTGATTTGTGACCAAGAGCTGGACCTGCCTCTGGGGCAGCCCAGAGCTGCCAGTGAGCTGCACCAGGATCTGTGCCAGGAGGGAAGAGGAGATGCCACAGTTTGGGGCTGCAGCCATGGCAGAATAGGGCTGGGGGTGGACAGGACCAGGGCTGGGAGCAGAAGGGGGCAGGTGAGCCCTGCAGGGAGAGGGGACCCTCCATTACCGTCCCAGTGTAGGGGAGGCCGGGCTTGTAGACGTGGTCAGGCTTCTCAAAGGTGACCGAGACTGTTTCAGATAAAACCTCGCAGCTCTTGGTGCTCTTCATCTCCAGCCCTGTGGAGAGTGAGTGAGGAGCTCAGGGAGTTGCAGGGACACAAGACCCAGCTTAGCTCCAGCCAGTGTCCCTGTCCCCAAGCAGAAAAGGTCCCTGGCCTATTGGGATTTCCTCTTGCAGCTCCCAGCATGGTTTGCATGGTTTGCATCTCCTACAAGAGCAGCAGAAGCCCTGTGGAATATTTCACATCTACAACCAGGGTGCAGCTGGAGGCAGACACTTCAGAAAAGGAACTTCACCAAAGCAGCATCACGAGGGGCCACTGGGCATAGGGACAAGCCCTGCTTCTCCTTTCTCTCCAGCCAGGTCAGGCACTCCTGGTGTGGCGAGGTGGCAAGCGAGGGATGAGCTTGGAGGTGAAGCCGGCCCACCAGCCTAGGTGAGCCCAGCCACTCTGCACTGACAGGACTCAGCTCCCAGCATGGCAGAGCTGCTGGATCTTGGAAAGGTGTTTTTCCTTTCCTCTGCTTGGAATTCCAAGTCTTACCGGGCTGACCTGACCCACACCCCACCCAAACCCCATCCCTGCATGTGCACCCCTAAATCCCAGCAGTGCTTTTGGGTATTCCTGGAGAAGTCCAATCCCTTGGGAGCACATAGGGGTGGCCACACTCCCATCCCACCTGTCCCATCCTCCACCAGCAATGCCTTGACTTCAAGTTCCTCCCGCAACTGCAAGGTGGTCTCAAAGTCAGCCAACGAAACCTCTTTGGAAAAGCAGCCGTTCTTCTCTGTCTGGAGGGAAGATCAACCCTGTCAGCAGCATTCCCAGGAAGGAGCCATGCCAGTGACACCCCCAGTCCCAGCCACACTCACCTGCCCAGTAACCTGGGTGCAGATCTTACTCCTCTGGTAAATTGAGAGCTCCCCGCTAAAGCACAAGTCAGCCTGGACCTTCCCCTGGACAGGCTTTCCATAGGTGTAGCTGTGTGGGGACAGTGAAGAGGCTGTGCCATGGTGGCCCCACCCTGCTGGATCCCCCCATCTCCCCCCCGTTCCCTGTTCCCAGCTCACCGCCCGCAAATCTTCACAGGGAACTTCTCGTCCTTCTCCCGCAGCGTGCTGGGGAGATGAATGATCACCTCAAACTTGGGCAGCACTGGTGGACAGGCACAGGGACAGAGGGTGGTCACTCCCAGGACAGTGGCATCTCCTGGGTGACTGGAGGGGGTCAAGACCTGCTGCCCATGGTGAGATCCCACTTCCCAGTCCCCATGTACCATATTCCTCCACGCTGAAGGAATGGCTCTTCCCCTCCACGTTGATGGTGTAGGTGCCCAGGGCCGGCTCCGAGGCCAGAGGGAGGGACAAATCCACGATTCCCTGCCGGGGGGTCACCTCCCGCCACTGTGCAATGCGGTTCCCGCTGGGATCCTGCACAGGGACACGCGGGATCAGCACCCGGGGAGCCCGGCAAACACCCCTGGCCTGTGTCCTGTGTCCCCTCTCCCGGCCCTCCCGAGCCCACCCCACTCCCCGGGTGTCCCAAACTGACCTTCAGGAACACCAGGGGCAGCTGGAAGACAAAGAGAGGATGGTCAGAGGAACAATTCCATTCCTTGGGGTTCCCACCAGGGTGGGCACGGTCGTGGATGGGGGAGAGGGAGGCTTTTCTGTAGGATGCTGTGAACTCCCCAGCCCTCAGGATGCTTTGGGATGGATTTTGCACCTGGCTCTAGCAGGGATGAGCCAAGGGCACTGCAAGCACGGCACAGAGAGATGGCATCTCCCAGTGCCTTAGGAAGGGTCTAGAACCCCTTTAATCTGGGTACATCCTGCACTTCCAGGGACCCCAGTGATTGCTCAGGGGTGCCAGAGGCTGAGCCTGCTGGTATTCCTGGTGTCTGATGCCTTGATGGATATCAGCACCTTCCCCACTTCCCACTCACCAGGGCTGCACCCCTAGCTGGGAGCTGGTGTGGGCACATTCCTGTGTCACACGTGCCCTCTGCTTTCTCCTTCCTGCTCCTGCTGCATCCCTGAGCAGCACAGGGCAAACCTGCCCCGGGGGGGCAGCTCCCCGGGCAGAGCTGGCCAGGGCAGCATTCCCAAGGGGAAAGGTGATTTCCACACCTCTCCCACGGCTGGCTGGGCTGCAGGGAGCCCTTGTCACCTCCCAACATCCCAGCCCTGCTCTCACCTTCTGGTTGCTGGGGGTCAGGTCTTTATCCAAAGAGACGACTCGGAACTTCACTGGGAAAGGAAACTGAGATGGAGGGGTGGCTTCATGCAAAGGGAGGGAATTCCCCGTGGGCAGGTGGATGGAAACCCACCCTGAGCCCTCACTGCCCCTCAAGCAGCACGGCCTCCACCGAGCCTTGGCATTGCCCTGTGCCAGTGCTGGGCATTCCAGGACATCCCAGAATAATCCCTCCCATTTTCAGGCAGTGCAGGAGCAAGGCTGGGCCTCCTCACCTCTCTCCCCCACCAGGGGCTTCCCGCAGGGCAGGGTGGTCCCTCCTGCCCCCCTCACCTTCCTGCCCAGGCTTGTAGACAGCCTTGTCTGTCTGGATGAAGATCCCGGGGTTCAGAGCTCTCAGCATCACCTTCTTCGCCTCAGAGACACTCAGGGAATCTCCTTGGATTGACACATTCAGGGCCACGATTTCCTCCTTGCCTTTGGCAGGGGCTGGGGCCTGCAGGGGGAACAGCAGGCTCAGGGTGAGGGACAAGGATGGTGCCCGGGCTCCCTCCGGGTGTCCCAGGGCACTGCCCACCCCCAGGAACACCTTCCTGAGCCAGGGGCTGGGCAGGGTCCCCCCAGCACCCTGCAGGTCTGCAAACTGGAGCATTGCAGCCATGGGATAACTGACCTGGCCTGGAGGAGCCCTGTTAGTGTGACAAAAGCGGTGAGACTGCCACAAGATGGGGAAGTCACATCTCCTCCCAGCCCTGTGTGGAGCTGATTGAAACAGCCTGGAGACCCCCCTCCCTGCTCCTGGCTGGTTTGGGGTGACATTGGGGTGACACTCACAGGGAAGGTGACGTTCAGGTGCAGATGAGGCTCCAGGACCTCTCTCGTCAGCAGGGTGGTGGGCAGGGTTGTGCTGTCCCTCTGCAGCTGGACACGGACCTGGACAGGCCCCTGGAGGTCACTGAGGTGCACCCAGAGTGTGGCGGGGTGAGGGTGGTACAGCACAGCCGGGGACACCACCACGTAACTCCTGGCAGGGACAAGTGACAGGAGAGTCCTGGGAGTGAGGCACATCCAGCACAGCCCCACAGAGACCTGGAAAAGCCCCTGGGAACACAGGAACCACCCACCCCGAGCCTCCCCTCTGCTCCTGGGCTGCCCTTGGCTCCTCAGCTCAGCTCTGCAGGTGAGGGCACAACAACTCCTCAGAGACACCAGAGACACCAGTGCCATGTCCTCAGTGCTCCTGGGCTGGGAGAACCCCCAGCCTGAGCGTTCCCACCCTGGGCAGCAATCAGGGCACAGGAGGGATTGAGTCCCACCAGGAATTGCAAGGGAGCCAAGGTTAAACCACCCCAATAAGCACAGGAGGGATTGAATCCTACCAGGAATTGCAAGGGAGCCAAGGTTAAAGCAATCCCAGCAGGCACAGACAGACACAGAGGAGACTTACGGTGCTCCAGAGGTCCCGGCTGAGAGGAGCAGGATGGTGAAGAGGATGGGAAGGGCTGGAGACATCATGTCTCCAGCTGGATGTGGATGTTTGGAACAGCCACAACCTCCTCCTGCAGGTCTTGGATTACTCTGGATCTGTGTCTGATCTGCTGCAGGTGCTGAAATGGGATCCTGTGTCCCATCCACTGTGGAAATCAGGGCTGGCAGAGGAACCCTGGGCACTTGCAGATATAGTCCAGGCAATGTTTGCCTTCTGCCCACAGCTTCTGGGGGTCAAGGATCCCAGGGATTTTTGCAATATTGGGAAAGGTCCCTGGAGTTTCAATCTGGGACAGGAGCCAGCTCCACACAGGTTTGCGGGAAATGATTTCAAGAGGCAGCAGGAACACCTGGAAAGTTTAATCCAATCTGGACAGAGGAACAGGATGGTGTTGGGATGGGGCATGTCTCCATCTGCTCCTATTCCACACATAGGAGCTGGACGCTGGCCAGGGCAGGGCTGAGCTGCTTCCTTCTGTCCTGGTAGGAATTTGGGACAGTTGAGGAGCTCCATGACAGCCCCACGGTGTCCTGAGCACATCCCCTGCTCTAGGGCCTTGCAGCTCCCTTCCCTTTGAGGGTGTGGGAACCATAGAATCACAGACTGGTTTGGGTTGGAAGGGACCTCAAAGCACTTCCACTCCTGCCGTGGGCAGGGGCACCTTCCACTGCCCCAGGGTGCTCCAAGTCCTGTCCAACCTGGCCTTGCAGGGAGAACAGCAGGCTCAGGGTGAGGACAAGGACAGGGAGGGGGCAACCCTCAAGGAGGGACTGGGGGCAACCACATCGGCTCTGGGAATCTGTGCCAGGGCCTCACAGGAAGCCATAGATGGGGCTGACCTTTCCCGTGGGATCTCAGATGACCACAGCTCTGTCCCCATGCCTGCCCAGCTCAGGTTGTGCTGGACATGGCTCCATGCCCACCTCCTTGCACTTTGGAGCAGCCCCACAGGCTGTGGGTGGCTGGAGGGGGCTGGACCTGCCATCCCCAAGGACACGAGCCAGGAGCACAAGCCTGAGGCCCTCCTGTCCTGCCAGGATGTGGGTGGGTGTCAGTGCCCTGCCACACAACCCAGCGTGGGTGGATGGGATGAGAAGGTCACAGCTCCCCCAGCCCTGCCAAGGCCACCACTGACCCCTGTCCTCAAGTGCCATATCCAGACAGATGTGAAATCTTTCCAGGAATGGGGACTCCACCACAGCCCTGGGCCAGGGATGGGCAACCAAAGCAGCTGGGCAGGGCAGGCCTTGGAGGACTAGAAAAAGCAAGTTGTTTCCAGAGCACCCATTCCAAGGTTTTTTTTCCTCTCATCAAGCTTTCACCTCCCACTGACAGTGGAAAATCCAGGAAGGGCTCTGTTTGGGCCCTGGCCCTGCAGGCAGGAGAAGGTTCTGTCCAGAGCAGCAGTGGCTGCCCCTGGATCCCTGGAAGTGTCCAAGGCCAGGCTGGATGGACCTTGGAGCAACCTGGGGTAGTGAAAGGTCTCCCTGCCCATGGCAGAACTGGATGGGCTTTAAGGTCCTTCCCACCCAAACCATTCCATGATTCCATTGCCGCTTCACACCCAAACTCAAACTTTTGGGCAGTCAAACCATCCCCAAGGTGGTGGGAGTGGGGTGGGACCCCCAGGCCAGCTCAGAGCTGACAGACTCTGCCACATGTTGGGAATCCTGGGAAGCAGGAAAAGAGTAAAGGGGTTTTCTGGGACATGGGTCCTTCCTGTGCTCTTGTCCATGTGACAGCTCCTGATCCCTGGGGTTGTTCCTCATGGGAAGCTTCTTTGCTGTTTGGTGTCAGATGATTGCAACAGATTTGAAGGATTTCCTCCATAATCCAGCTGCTCCTGAGAGCAGGAATGATGCCAAACCGGCATCCAAACCAGAGTTCTGTGCCCATGGTTTGCACATTTTATCCCAGGATGGGAGGGCAAACCTTTCCCACCCTGCTCCCCACAAGCAGACAGCCACACCCTGCCCTGTCCCTGCCCTGCTGCCACCCTGGGGTGCTGGCACAGGAGCTGCTCAGCTGGGAAGGAGCCAGGAGATCCCAAATCCCTGCCTGGCTGCAGGGAACCATCCACTTGTCAAATGGGTCCAGAGGTGCCTCCAGGCAGGATTGTGTCCAGGTGGGCAGAATCCAGGTATCGCTGGGAATTTTAGGCTTCAGTGGATGCTCTTCTTGTGCATTTAATGATGGAGGGGCAGACCCAGACCAGTGTAACCCTCACCCTGCGATGTTCTCCTCACACCATCCCATGTGCAGGGATGGATCCCCTCCCCTCAGCCCCCTTAGCACAGCCAGGACACAGCACCAGCTCCAGACTCTTTAATGTCCCACCCTTGGCTCACAGCTCAGCACCAAGGATGCTGTCTCCCCCAGCAACCTCCCCTGGGCCGCGTGTTCCCCCCAGGCCACACATTCTGGGTCTCTCCCCAGAGCTGGCTGCACCCCAACAGTATTTCCAGCTTGAGGAGCCTCTGGAAGGAGAATCCATGGGGGAACCCAAAAATAAGGGGAAACAGGGCTGGGAACCCCCAACCCTGACTGGAGAATCCCTGCCCTGCCCAGAGAGCAAGCAGGAGCCATCCTGGGGCACAGGCACAGCTCCAGGTCTGGCAGAGGGATGTACAGTCACAATGAGGGGTTTTATGGGGCCCCTTGCTCTGTTTTGAGGGGCACCTTGCTCTGTTTCAGGAGTGCTGCCTGGTCCACATCCTGCCCTGCTCTGCTCCCCTTAGGGCACCGTCCTGCTGGGGCGGTGGCAGGGCTGCAGGACACCTCCTCAGGGGACAAGGGACATTCTCCTGGCGTCCCTGAGGGATTCACTCCCTCTGCCTATTTGCTGTTCCCGGTTGTGTCCCCCCGGCCCTGGGGGCTGCCCCTGTCCTTCCCCGGCCCCAGCAGAGACTGCTCCATGTCCTGGTCCCCGTGGTCACTCATGGACATCTCAGCCAGGGCCTCAGCCATGGCCTGGCGGACACTCTCAGTCAGTTCAGGGACATCCTTTGGGCTCAGGCCCCGCGTTTCCACTCTGGGGAGGACTCGGATGGTGCACGTTCCTGGGAGAGGAAGGAAAAGCCAGGGATGTGTTAGAGGATCCCACCAAGAACCGGGTATTCCCCTGAGCTGCATCCCCACCCCTCAGCATCCCACAGACACCCCTAAGTGCCTCATCTCCCGCGCCAGCCCTGCCCTCTGCCATGGGAATTCCTGTCCATCCCTTACCGGAGCTGAATCTCTTCTCCTTGGAGCTGAAGAAGTCCCAGTACGGGGAGATCACGATGGGGACAATGGGAACCTGAAGGACATGGAGGGTCAGGGGGGTCCCCCAGACTGAGCCCTCCCCAGGTGGGACTCCTGCTCCTGCCTGTTCCTCTCTGGTGCTGCCCAGCACAATGTCCATCCCTGGGGACCCAACCCCTCATCCCTGGGGACTAAACCAAACCCCTCTATCCCTGAGGGCCAAATCCCCCCATCCCTGGGGACCTAACCCCTCATCCCTGGGGACCCAACCCCTCATCCCTGGGGACCTAAGCCCCCCATCCCTGCGGACCAAACCAAATCCCCACATCCCTGCAAACCAAAACCCCCATCCCCCTGCCCAGGGTTCACACCCACCCCGCTCCATCCAGGGTGAGCCAAAGGGGAAGGAATCATTTTGGAAAAGGCCTCCAAGACCATCGAGTCCAGTCTTTGACCATAAGGGTGCCCTTACCTGGGCCTGCACGGCCAGGTGGAAAGCCCCACGCTTGAAGGGCAGCATGGATTTGCCCGGGTTCCTGGTGCCTTCCGGGAAAACCCAGACGCGGAGCTGCAGGGGACAGGGACAGAGGTGACCCCGGACCTCAGCCAGGTCAGTCCTGCCCACATCCCCTCACACCAGGGGTGTTTTCCCCCCAAACCCAGTTTTGCTCACGTTTTCTCGCCGCATGGTGCTGGCAGTGTGGGAGATGACCTCGATGGCCGCGTCCCTGCGGTGGCGGTCGATGAAGATGATGCCACTGAGCCAACAGGCCCAGCCCACCGTGCCCAGGTACAGCAGCTCCCGCTTGGCGATGGGCACACAGCGCTCAGGAATGACCTCCACCATTCCTGGGGCACGGATAATGTCCATTAACACCTTCCCAACCCCATGGGATTGGCAGCAGAAAAATCACCTGGGAAAATGCTTTGAAGTGGAACCCCCAGGTTGGACAAAGCAGGTAGTTATCAGGAATAAATTTTGCAGCTCAGCCAGCCTTCAGAGGTGATAACTGCAGAAAGGAACTCTCTGGAGAGGCCAAATTACATCAGTGCACAGATTAATTAATAATTTATACCCTAACATAGGACCAAGGTTTTTTTTAGTCTTGACTTAAAGGACTTTAAAGTGTCCCCAATCCCAGGACAACCCTGTGGCATCACCTCCCGTTGTCCCTCCTTCTCCTTGCAGCACAGCCCTGTCCCAAAAGCTCTCCTGGTCCATTCCCACCACACATCTCTGCCCTAACCCCGGTTCTGACTCCCCAAAGCAATCCTGGTGCACTCCTGGAGCCCCCAAAGATGCCGAGGATCCCCCTACCCCACCCTGCACGCACCCATGAGGTCGAGGGAAGCCTGGTGGTTGCAGACGATCACGAAGGGCCCCTGCAGCTGCAGCTGCTCGGAGCCCCGCACCCGCATCCTGATGCCGTAGAGGCGCTTGAGGGGCAGGAGCGCGGCGCGCAGGAGCCTGCAGAGATAAGGGACGAGATAAGGCGGAGGGACACGGGTGGGGAGCGGGTCTGCACCGGACTGAGCCGGCGGGTTGGACCGGGCTGCGGCTGCTCTGCTGGAGCTGGGCTCAGGCATGCTTGGATTTCTCACATTTGCAGCCTGTGAGGCTCAGGACTCACCTGGTTCCACCTGAGCTGGGCCCGGCTCCTGGCTCAGAGCAGAGGGAGCTGCTGGGGAGGGAGAGTGACTAGTGTGGGGCGGTGGGAGTGAAAAAACCAGAATTTTTATGTTCAGGGATGATAGGAAAGCAAAAAGAGAAGTTGGGGGATGGGGATGGGATCTTCACATCCCAACGAGGACAAACTGTCTCTGCCCAGGGGATCCTGCCCAGGGGAGCCTACCCGGGAGCTCAGCTGGATCCGTGTGTGGACGGAAATCCAGATCCCAGACTCATAAAGCCAGAGGTGGATCCCAGCCGACAGGAGCTGAGCTGGGGATGGAGGAGCACAGGGGATGGATGGCAGAGGGACAGGCAGATCCCCAGGGGTGTGGGTGACCCCAGGGACTGCCCCAAGGGAAAACCAGGCCGGATATAGTCCTTAGGGGAATCACAAATCGCTCCAACCGGAGCTGCAGTGCCGGGAAGGGATGGATCTGAGCGGAAAAGTGGAGTCACATCCCTGGAGGGCTGCACAGCAAGGGGAATATCAGGATGGCAGCGACGGGAGATGCTCAGTATGAGAATGAGAGGAATGGAGGGAGGAGGGAGCACCCGGGATTCCAGCAGCCATGGAGATACAATCCTCAAACACGTCCTGGGTGTTGGAATGGGGCACAGAGGGTCTGTGCCAGGGTCCCCACATCGGTCACTGCCCCCAGAGGACAGGGCAGGGGGCAGAGAAGGGCCCAGCACCAGGCAGGGGTGAGAAGGGAGAAGGAGGCACAGTGTCCGTGGTATCGTCCCCATCCCTCGGGAGCCTCAGGCTCGGAGTTCCCTGAGGATCCGAGGAGAAACAGTGCCCCAAAGCCAGGACTAATGACAGGGAAGCGCTCCGAGCCGCAGGCTTTGGGATTCGGAGGAGAGGGAGCTGGGCGTGCTGCGCGGGCACGGAGCTGTCGGTGGGACAAGATAAGGCGGCGCTGATAAGGCGAGTGAGTCAGAGCCTCCCGCGGGGATCCCCGCAGAGCCGAAGCCTTGGCTTTGGAGCAGCCCTGGATGCGGCGTGAGCCCGGAATTCCAGCCGGGAATGGCCTGGGACAGGCGGCACCACCGCTGGGACCCGAACCTCTGACTGGGAACACCGAACCGGCCTGATAGCACCGAACCTGATTGATAACACCGAACTCCTGACTGGGAACACCGAACCTGCCTGATAGCACCGAACCTGACTGATAACACCGAACCTGCCTGATAGCACCGGACCCCTGACTGACTGATAGCACCGAACCCCTGACTGACTGATAGCACCGAACCCCTGACCACGCTCCTGCCACAGGCCAGGATCGATCCGCACGAATCCTCAGTAAATTTCTCAAGCTGGGATATTTCCCCTGTGACATAATTACATCCCTTCTGGTGTGCTCATCCTGCCCAGGAATCCAGCAATGGGATTGCAACACCCTGAGAGCACCCAGACCTTCCTCCGGTGTTGCACGTCGATGTTATCTCAGTGATGTTATCTCCCTGCTTCCCTGCTTCCACCCTTGGGAGCACGAGTCGCAAGTCGGGACATGGCTGTGATCAGGACATGGCTGTCATGAGGACAGGGCTGTGCCCCTGACAGCTGATGACACCAAGACATCCCAAAACCATAAAAACATGGAATAGTTTGGGTTGGAAGGGACCTTAAACCCACCCAGTATCACCCCCAGCTATGGACAGGGACACCTCCCACTGTCCCAGGTTGCTCCAAGCCCTGCCCAACCTGGCCTGGGACACTTCCAGGGATGGGGCAGCCACGAAATCATCTCTGCCAAGGCCTCTCCACCCTCAATCCCTCTGACAAAGTGCTGTTCCCAGGTCTCCCATGGGCAAAACCAGAGCCAGGGACACAGGATGTCCCAGGTGTGTATTTGTCCCTTGCCATGATGATAACTCCAAGCCCCCCTATCACTCACCCAAGTAATGACCCCAACATTGCTATGACCAAGAATGATCCCTTTTATGTTATATCATCCCTCACAAATCCCAACTCCAGCATGGCCTGATGCTCCCTGGACACAGCCAGCACATCTCACACCACAAGATGCACATCACTGTTCCTGGGATGTGACCACAGCACTTGCCATGGCCCCAGGGCTCTGCCAGCAGCTGTGACCCAGCTGTGGGTCCATCCAGGGCAGGACAGAGCCTGTGGCCACAAACCACAGGATTTCCTCCACCCAAGCCAAGACCCAGCCAGCTCTCCCCAAGCCCAGCCCACACTCACTTCATGTTCTCTACGGAGCGGCCCCGGAAGGCAGCGAAGGGGGACAGCAGGGTGGCCAAGGCCACGATCCAGCAGTTGAAAAAGGCCACCTTGCAGAGGTACTGGAAGGAGGGGCTGCACCTGTAGAGCAGCAGCGCTGCCAGGGGCAGGAGCAGCATCCCATGGAGCAGCAGCACGTCCATGGTGCCGCCCTGAGCTCAGCCCACGGCCAGGATGGATGGGGCGAGTGGCTGGGGCTGCCAGGAGCGTGCCAGGTGAATCAGGAGATCCTGCGTGGGCGGCCGGGGCTGGCCCAGGGGAAGGCTCGGTGTGGATTTCATCCCTGGGGATGAAGTGGCTCAGGTGGAAGCAGAACACCCACCCAAGGGTGAAGAGTGGCCATGAGTCACACAGGGACCCTGAGTCACACAAGATGTCACCTCTGACAGGGCTTTCCTGGGCTATTAAAAGCCATTGCAGTCACTCCAGATTGATAAAGTCAGATCTGCTACTCACAAAAGTGTCCCAGGAATCTCTCCTGGCCATGGGGAAGCCAGCCCTGGGAAAGGGAGTCTCAGCTGGTGGGGACAGCAGGAGCTGCTCCTGGTCCATGGCCATCACCCCAGCCAGTTTGGTCACAGTCACCTGAGGCACCCAAACCTCACCCTGCAGAGCATCAGATTATTGGAAGACATCTCCCACCTGGAATGACAGCAGGAATGTGGCACCAGTGCTCTCCATCCCTGCTCAGTTTAGGCAGCAGAAGCCCCATGGGCTTCCCCTCTCAGGGCTCAGCATCTGTCCCCAGGATCCCCACAGTCCTGGGGGCTGAGGTCTGCCACCCCCCGCTGCCATCCCAGGCTGCTGGAGGTGCCAGCCCTTGGCCCAGTTGGCAGCCAGGGGCTGTGTAGCATGAGGTGTTTTCATGAGTGCAATTAGCACAGGCTGTAATTAACATCTTCTCCTGCTCTGGTGCCTTGTACTGTGCACACAGGATCCAGGCCAGTCCCCTGGAAAATCCTGGAACCAAGTCCTCGTCACAGCAGGGACACTGGGCCAGTGTCAGCCCCCAGCAGCATCTCCTGGCCGGGCTGCTCCACGGCCCAGATCAGGGAGTCACAGAACTCCAGGATGGTTTGGGTGGGAAGGACCTCAGAGCCCCTCCAGTGCCACCCCCTGCCATGGGCAGGGACACCTTCCACTGTCCCAGCTGGCTCCAAGCCCTGTCCAACCCGGCCTGGGACACCTCCAGGGATGGGCAAAGAGGGGACATCCCTATGCTGCTGCCCAGAGCCATCAGGTCAGGCCTGACCCCGGGCCAGGGGCTGGGAGCAGCGAGATCCCCTCGTGCCTCCCCATAACAACCCCAGCAGGGTCTCTGGGGGTCTCCCAGCCCCCCAGGCCACTCCTGGGAAGGTGCCACATCCACTGGGACCATCCCAGCCCTCCTGCCCCTCACCTGGCAGGTCCTGCCCCCAGCCCAACATTTCTGCACCATTGTCCCTGCTGTGCCCAGTGCTGCTCTGCTCTTCCACCCACACCTTCCCCTGTCCTCTGGAGGTGACAGAGATGTCCCCAGGCTCTGGCCGTGCTGGAGGGTGCCCCAGTTTGACCAGCAACCCAGCGTTACCTCCACCAGGGATGTTGCAATGCCCATTGCTTCACCCTCCCATTCCTCTCATTATTCTCATATTAAAGGAAAGATTGGGTCACATCTCGAGCCCACCCTTCCTGTCCAGCCCACTCCAAGTGACTCCTCACCTCCTCCTTCCCATTCTGTGTCCATGTAGGAACCTTTGGGCACCAGCCTGGTCTCCCATCAAACCCAGCTTTGCTTTTGGATGCCTCCTTCAGTCCCTCCCAGCTGGAGGAGCTGGACCTTCCTACTGGAATCCAACCTGATCCTCCTGCTCTACATTTGGGAGCTTCTCCAGGAGCCGTGCTGGGGAAGATCTGCCCATTCCAGAGCACGGGGAAGGTAAATCCTGCCTTCCACTGGGTTAGAGGAGAGGCAGGGCAGTCCAAGGAGGGGGTTTAGGGAGCCTCTCTGCATCCTCTGCCCAGAGGTGTCGTGCCAGGAGCTCTGGCAGGGAAAAGCCTGGAACCCCCCAAGGGCACAGCAGGGCTGGCATTCCTCCGTGGGGCTGGGGAGTGACACGGGCAGGGGACAGCTCCCAGCACCCAAAAGCTTTCACCCCGCACTCCCTCCTGCTTCCTGGGGAGCAGACGTGTGGCTGAATCCTGGGGAACTCTGTGATTCCATGATCTCCCTCTTCCAGGCTGCTCTCCCAGCCACGTCTCCACAAAGATCCAGCTCTGCCGGTGCTCAGCCAGGGGATCCCACTCTGGAGCTTCCAGCACCAGCCCCAGCACCCCCTCACCCCCCAGGCTCTGACAGACACCCCCCATCAGCACTGCCAGGCTCTGATAGACCCTCCGGCATCACCCCCCNCCCTCCAGGCACTGACAGACCCGCCCCACCCCCGAGGAGCCCCTGCACTCAGGCACGGAGCCACTAGCCCATGTAATTACACACGCTTAATTAGCGACAGCAGGGCGCTCTCTTAACAAAAAAATTAATTACAGGCAATGCCGCATTGAGAGCTGGAGGGATTAATGAAGGCTGGGACCACCTGGGCTGGGGACATCCCCTTGTCCCCACCAGGGGACACAGCACAGCCTGTGCCACCCCGGCGGGGCGCGGTGCCCAGCTGGGCTCGGGGGTGTCTCTGGGGCTGGTGACAGGGCTGTGACACCCCAAAACGAGAGTGGGAATCGTGGAGCATCCGTGCGGGATCTTTGGGATCTTCGGGGGTCAGAGCTCACAGCCCCCGCTCCGCGCTGTAGAACTCTGCGGGGAACAAGGGGGTGACAGGGATTGAGCCCCAGATGGACACAGGGAGTAGAGAAGCTCAGACTAGGATGGTGGCAGCTCGAGGGAAGGCTGTCCCCGTCGGGGCCATGGGGACAATGTTCCCCAGGTGTCCTTACCCGCTGCCGGGGGGACGCCGGGTCCCACAGTCCCGGTGGCACTGGGGGGCGGCGGGGGCGGCACAGCCCTGCGGGAGAGGAGCGAGCACGGGTAAGGGATGGATCGGAGGTGTCCCTCGAGGCCCGGCTGCGGCTGCAGGAGCTGTCACACGAGGGGCTGTCACACCGAGGTGGCACCGAGCTCCATCCCCGGCACTCACCCTTCGTCCCCAGGCGAGGAGCGCAGGAACTGCACGGGGACCGGGCCGGGCGCGGGCCAGGGCACGTAGTGATGGTGGAAAACCACGGCCTCCTCTTCCTCCGAGCCCTGCGAAGGCCCCGCCAGCGCCTGAGGAGGGACAGGGACACGGACAGGGACAGGGACACGGACAGGGACACGGACAGGGACAGGGCTGGGCCGGGCTCCGGAGTTCCTGCAGCGCCGATTCCCAGGGATCGCTCCCGGCTGCTCCTGCTGGGTGGGCTCGGTCCCACACACAGCCCGGGGGCAGCAGCGTGGGAATGCAGCTGCTGGGGACACGGGGGGGTGGCAGCCCCACAGATGCGACCAAAACCCCGTGGGAAGAGCCTCTTTGATCCGTCTGAGACCCGTTTGAGCAGGCAGGGTCCAGTCCTGGCCAGGGCAGGGGGTGAGTGCCAGGAGGTGCCAGCTGGCAGCGAGCCCAGCCCTGCCCCAAGAGCAGCACTGTTCCCCACAAGGCGATGAAATGTTGCATATGGTTTTGGTTCGAGATGGATTTTTAAGTGGCAGCCCCTGCAGAGCCTTCCTGCCTGACTGGGCTGTGCTTCCAGAGGGTCTTGGCTCTTCCCAGCTGGGCTAAATCTCTGCCTAAGGGCTTGGATGCGTTCTGAGCTGTCAGAGCTGGGGTTCAAACCACCACAGAGAGCACCAAACCCCAAAGGGCTACTCTGAGCTGGGCTGGGACCACCCAGCTGCTGCACCCAGAGGGTTCCAAAGTGGGATGTGGGGATCCTGCTCTCCTGAACAGCCCTGGGAAGGTCCCTCTGCCCCCTTTTTGGTCCCTTTGCTCACCCAGCCCCTTTGAGCCTCACCTGGGCGGGGGCTGGGGCTGGCCTCACACCGAGGGGCATCAGAGCTGCCATGGCCAGGCCGTGCATCAGCAGCTGGTGCATTTGGGAGGTTTGAATCAGCATCAACTCCATCAAATCTGCCAGAGAATTGGAGATTCTGCATCAGCAAGGGAGCAGATGGAGAGCAGGAGGAGCACAGCCTGGGATGAGTGCCTGGGATGGGGTGGTCACAAGGCTCCTCCCTGTTCCAAGCAGTGGGAGCAAAGCCAGATTCCCCCATCCCGGTTTGGAAGCCCTGTGTGGTGTTTAAAAATTATTTTGCTTGGATAAAACTTGAAAATTGCCATATTTGAGCCTTTTCTTCCCTGCAAATGTGACCGAGCATCTGGGCTGGCTCACAAGGGGTGATTACCAGGGACAGAGGCACCAGACTTACCACCTTTCTGGGGAGAATTTCTCCAACCCTGGAAATGCTCAGAGGCTTGGGCAGCACCTGCCCTGGCACCAGCTGGCAGAGACAGCGTCCTTGGGGTGGCCCAGAGCACACCAGAGTCAGCTCTGCTCTGTGCACAGGGGCTGCAAGCCCTGCAAGGGGCAGGAGCTGGGGCTGCACCATGGATCCCCATCTCCCCTCCTGGGAGCTGAATCCAGGTGAGGAGCAGGGTGGGGATGCTCAGTGCCTCCTCAGCCCCCCAGGGCAGTGTTCCCGTTCCTCTGGCTGGATCGCCACACTGGGGATGGATGCTGAGGCTCTGCATCCCCAGAAAATCTTCCCATTTTCTGCAGGTGTGAAATTCCCACAGAAAATTCTCATAAACCTGCTGGATTCCCCTGAGATCCTGCTGGCTTCACCCACCCAGAGCAGCTGTGGCTGCCCTGGAAGTGTCCAAGGGCAGGCTGGACAGGGCTTGGAGCAGCCTGGGACAGTGGAAGGTGTCCCTGCCAGGACAGGGGTGGCACTGGGCAATCCTTAATGTCCCTTCCAGTCTAAACCATTCTGGGATACCCTGGTTCCATGACCATGAGTCCCATGAGTAAAAATGGGTTTGGACCACCCTGTACCCCATGTTCCACGTCCCCAAAGGCTCCAGAGCTGCCAGGCTGGGCTCCCAGAACACCAGGAGGTGGCTGTGCCTCCAGCCAGGAGCATCCCAGCTCATCCTGCTGAGCCGGATCCAGGAGCAGGGAGCACCCAGGAATTGAAGCAGGGCTGGGACACAGAGTGGAAGCTCTGAATGGGTCCCACCCATCCCACGGGGCCCAGGCTGGGTCTCTTTTTCTTTCCATGCTGATTTTTCAGCATCCTTTTTCCTCTCCAGATTTTTAAGGACAGCTCCACCTTCCCCCTCCCAACAGCACAAGGTGACTTTGCCCGTGGCATGTCCCTGGTGACCACAGCCCCTGGCCCTGCTGCCAGCCCCCCTAGCCCGGATTGCTGCAGCCTGGGGGCACAAGGTTGGGTGAGGCCCCTCTGGACAGTGGCCCAGCCCAAGGTTCCAATCCCACGCAATCCCACCTCACAATTCCAAGGAGCCCATGGCATCCTGGCTTTCCCTGGGGATACCCGCAGGAAATGGGTTTTGGAGAACAAAAACCGGTGAATTAAAACAAATAAATAAATAAATAAAAATATTAGAAAAATACAGTCCCCAACTGGCTGTGGGAGCTCCTTGGAGACTTGGTAAAATCCCCCAAAATCGCATCCCGCAGGGCCGAACATCCATCCAAGGACGGGATGGACATTCCTAAAGCCTGGCTCAGCCCCCCTGCCTCTCACCCTGGAAAAGGCTGGGGAAAAAAGGAGCGGCTGAAGTGCAGCCGGGTTTAGCGCTGCCTGTCGCAGCTGTGCCCGCACGCACCTCCCCGCACGGGGAGCTGTGCCCCGGGCCCGGGCAGCTGCTGCACGATCAGCACCGGCGGCAGCGACACCGGCACGGCTCCGGGCGGCGATCCCACGGCGCCGAGCTGCAAGGCAGGAGGGGACAGAGGGGACAGAGGGGACACGGCTGCTGGCAGGCGGGAGAGGGGACAGTGATGGTGGCGAGGAGGAGAAGGGACAGGGCTGGTGGCAGGAGGAGCCGGTGGCCCGGGGGAAGCAGGACTGGAGAAGGGAATGGACGCTTCCCCTCCCATCCTGGGTGAGTTCCAGCCCTGCAGCGTCCCCAGCTCTGGGGACACGTCCCTGTGCAGGGATGGCCTTTCGGGGTCTGCAGGGCGCCGGAGGCCTTTGCAAAACCCAAAACCCCCCGGTGGACACCCAAACCCCCGACCCCAACCCCTCTCCCCTCCCTCCCCATCCCATCTCCACCCTAATCCCCTAAATGCAGAGGCAGAGGCGCTCCGGGGCTCACCCTGCCCGGGACAAGGAGGGTCCCTGCTGGGGGGGCCCCCCAGAACCCGCGGGGGTCCCCGGGAGCTCTCCCGTCCATGGCTCGGGGAGCGGAGCTGCCGCAGGAGCCGGGATCGTCTCCAGGGCTCCCGGAGAAACAAACCCTGCCCGGAGGGAGGCTCGGCCGCGCCAGGAATGTCCCCGGGCTGGTTTTCCCGGCAGGAAATTCCCGGGAAAGCTCCTGTGGTACTTGGCTGGAGTGTTCCTGTGTCCCCACGGAGCTGGGACGTGTCCCCGACCCGTGTGTCCTGGGGAGGGGTTGAAAGGAGCAGTTCATGGGATCTGAGCCTCATTAGGGAATGGGAGGGACACTGGATTAATGAAGTCTCCCCAAAACTGGGGATGGGACCCCTAGAGTCCTCCCTAAAATTTGGGTGGCAACCCCAGAGACCTCCAAAATTCTCGACTAGAATTGGGGTTGGGAACCACAGAAACCTCCTCAAAATCTCCCCAGAACCGGGGATGGGACACCCAGAAATCCCTGTAAAAATTGGGATGGGATCTTAAACAGCTCCCCTAATACTGGGAGATGGGACTCCTAGAAATGCCAAAAAGTCTCCAGAAAATTTGGGATGGCACCCCTAAAATCTCCCCACTGTTGGGGATGGGACCCCCAAAGATCTCCCAAAAAATGGGTTGGCACCCCCAAAAGTCTCCCCAAAACTGGAGATGGTCCCTGTGATATCACTCAGCCCCAGTGCCACCCCAGAATGTCACCAGCCTCGGTGCCACCTGGGTCCCCGGGATGTCCATGTCACCGTGCCAGGTGCCACGGGTGTCCCAGCCCCCTGCACCGCATCCCCATGGATGCAGGTACCAACCCCTGCATTCTCCATGGAAACCTGGGAATGAGCAGGGAGCGTTGGCAGCAGAGCCTGGCTCCACACTGCTGCTGGAGCCTCCCCAAAATTTGGGATGAGACCCTCAGAAACCGCACCCCCCCCTTCAAATTTAGGATAGGAACCACAGAATCCTCATCAAAATCTTCACAAAACTGGGATGGGAACCAAAGGTCTTCCCTAAAATTTGGGTAGGAACCCTAGATACCCCCAAAAGTCTTCCCAAAATTGGGAGTGGGAACCACAGAACCCCACGCAAAATCTCCCCAGTATTTGGGATGGGAGCCCCAGAGACCCCTGCCACGGGTCCTTCCCAGGATTTGTGTCCAGCAGAGCACAACCAGCTCCTGCTTTCCCCCTGGCAGAGCTCAGCGTGTCCCCACTCATCTCAGGAAATCCTGGGGGTGGGGAGTCTGCACGAAACTCCAAAAAAAACTCCAGCAAATCCCACCCTGTGCCCCCAGAGACCCCAAGCGACCCCAGCCTCAGACACCTCCCGCACACCCCAGCCGCTCCCCTGGGAGATTTCCATGGATATCATATCCCAGATCTGCCGTGCCCCAGCGCAGAGCTGGGAACTTTCCCAAGGTTTCAGCCCGCGGCTAGCTCCTCTCGGGAACAGATCTCTCCCAAACCTCTCGTTCTGCCCCAGGAAGGCACCAGAGCCCCTCCCCCAAATCCTCCCCCGGGCTCCGAGCCCGACTGCCTCAGCCCCCAGCCCTTGGCTCCAGTCCAGGCTATTTTCTGCTTGATTGAATTTTTCTCCGTGCTCCTAATTTTTCCGACCCCCTCTGGACTGCTTTTCTGCCTTTTGTTATAATTCTAAATTCCCATTATTTGCCCGTTTAATTACTGTGCTGCTTCCTGCCTGTTTTGGCAGAGCCTGGCTGGGCTGATCCTGATCTTACCTCCCCTTAGGAGGGATTCAAGCACCGGGGTGAGGATTCGATGGGAGCCTCGTGCCAGGGGTGGGACATGAAGGGTGACAGGGATGTGCTCTGAATGTCCTCAGCCCCCCATAGCAGCTTGAGCCCCTCTAGGGGGGTCATTATTGAGAGGGGGGAGGTGAGGAAGGAGAAGGAGAAGGAGAAGGAGAAGGAGAAGGAGAAGGAGAAGGAGAAGGAGAAGGAGAAGGAGAAGGAGAAGGAGAAGGAGAA
>PYHW01010030.1:43719-77231 GCA_013186435.1 Turdus rufiventris | reverse complement strand
CCCATCCCATCCCATCCCATCCCATCCCATCCCATCCCATCCCCATCTGTCGTGCTCCTGACCCAGGGATTACCCTGTGAACCCTCTTGGGGACTTTTCCACAGGTCCTGGGGACAATGTGGTGACAAGGGTGGTGCTGGGGCCCCGTAGGAGTGGGCAGCACTCAGGGACCCCCCAGGTCGAGTCTCAGGGATGATCCCTCAGGAATTAATACTCTATTGCACATCAGCCAGCGCCCTACAACCCTTGGAGGAGCCCTGAACTCCCTGGGGAGAATCCACAGGCACAAGGATTGGGATGGCTGAGGGGTGCAGGGGACAGAAACAGCTGTGGGTGATCCCCACCACAGGCCAGAGCCACGGGAATGGCACCAAATCCCTGCGGGAATGAGGGGGACGTGGGCAGGTTGTGCTGCTGGAGGGAGTGAGCTGGTCAGGCTGCCCTGGGGGAAAGGGAAAGGGAAAGGGAAAGGGAAAGGGAAAGGGAAAGGGAAGCTGGGCTGTGGGAGCCCTGGAGGCTTGGAGGGTTTTAGAGACTGATGGCATCAGGCCTTGCCAGGGGGGAAACTGAGGCACAGCAGGAATTCCCTGCCCTGCAGGGAGCTCAGAAGGGAGCCCTGCACATTCACTGTTCCTGCTCCAGCATCCTGGCCCTGCTGCCATAAATAACAAACCAAACCCAGCAGCCCTGCAGCTAAAAAGGGGTGAGAGAAACCCCATCCATGTCCAACATCACTAGCACAATGGAGGAGGAGAACTCCTGGGCCTTCCTGGTGCTGTGCCCAGCGCCATCCCCAAAATGCCTTTTCCAGGGTCGAAATTCCCTTGAAATCTTGTGTTCAGCAGGAAAAGGAAACAAAATCTCCTGGGGGACGTGAAGGAACCTTGAGGAGTGGCTGCAGAACAGTGCAGAGCAGGGCAGAGCAGGGCAGGGCTCATCCAAGGGATGCTCCAACATCCCACTCTTCCCTCCCTTGGGAAGTTCAAGGGTCCACCCTCATCCCTCTGTTTCTCCAGCTTTTACATCTCTGGCCCCTCACCTAAAATAATCAGCAACCCAATCCCAGGTCTTGGCCCCAGATCCCAGATCCTGAATCCAGATGCTGAGGGATGCGTGGGAATGGGCAGAGATTCGTGGGAATGGACATAGATGGATGCTTGACAATGGTCATGGATGCTTAGGAAGAGGCACAGACACCTGGGAATGGATTTTGGGAATGGATGTTTGGGGATGGACAGGCAGTTCCTGGACTGCTTTCAGTTCTCCACTGGGAGCCAAGGAGGCAAATCCCAAAGCAGGGATTCCTAGACAATGCAATCCCTGCACACTGAGCCACCACAGCTCTCACATTTTTGGGATCTGGACATTCTCCTAGTGATCCATCACCTCTGCTGGCGAATTCCAAAGCTGGGGATGTGGGGTTTGCTGTGCCCACATCCCAGGAGGTGTCGGTGCCATGGCAGGGGGAGAACAGGATGGGCTTTGTGGTCCCTTCCAACCCAGCTCCATGATTCCGTTTCCACAAGTCCATGAACCCAATTGCACAGTTCCATATTCTCCTGTCCCAAGGTGCGAGGGACTCATCCGGACTGCTCCGTCATCCTCCAGTTCCAGAGGCGAGAAGCGGAATGTCTGGAGAAGATCCGGAGTGAGAGCCAGACACCAGCTCTGCCTGGGCAGGGAGGTGAGGCTGAGCCTGGGATCAGCTCCCTTGGGAGCAGGGGAGCAATTCCTGAGGGGTCCTTGGTAGGGGATTGCAGAGCAGGCATGGAAAAGCAGGGATCTCCAGGGAAATGGAGAGCAGCACCAAGGCAAAGGGCAAGGAGAATCCCTGGAGTGCCCCAAAAATGCTGTTGGAATGGGATAGAGGGGATTGAGGAACACAAACAACAGTGGGAACTCAGTCCTGGTGGATGTAGATAATCATGGAATGGTTGGGATTGGGAGGGACCTTAAAGCCTACCCAGTGCCTCCCCTGCCATGGCAGGGACACCTTCCACTGTCCCAGGCTGCTCCCAGCCCTGTCGAACCTGGCCTTGGGCACTGCCAGGGATCCAGGGGCAGCCACAGCTGCTCTGGGCACCCTGTGCCAGGGCCTTTCACCCTCCCAGGGAACAATTCCTGCCCAATAGCCCATCCATCCCTGCCCTCTGGCAGTGGGAGCCGTTCCCTGTATCCTGTCCCCCCATCCCCTGTTCCCAGTCCCTCTCCAGCTCTCCTGGAGCCCCTTTAGACCCTGGAAGGGCTCTGAGGTTTCTCACCCCCACAGGGAGGGATTCATGGAATATGGCAGTGCTGTATTGGTCCATGCTCCTGGCAGAGCCCCCTTCATCACCAATACCAGGGCTGCGGCCACTAGCACCAGGCTCACTCTGTGGAGTCACCATCTCACATCTGCTCCCCTTCCTAATTCAGTAAATTTTACTGCCAAACATTTTTTGAGCAACTCAATTTTCACATATCTGAGATTTTAAACAAATTAACTGCTTGAAAAACCAATTTTCAAGTGCTGCTTTTGGACATCCTTTTTAAAATTGCATCTCAGTTTCCATCCAAAAGTGGAATAGCCCAAATCCTGGGCAAAAATTGTCGCCTGGAGAATAAGGAATGTGTCATTCAAGGGGTTTCATCTCATAGCAGTGGAAAAATTAAGCAATAAATGCATATGAAGGTGCATAATTGCTTAAGTAACTCTGCAGAGATGTCATTTATCCTTCAGCTTAGCAGGGCAAAGCCAAATTGATTGGAAAAGGTCCATTTTGTAACCTGAATTGTGCCAACCAAGGGGAAGAAATCTCACTCCAGGGAAATATCTGGGAAGGAGGAATGCATAATTAAAATCTGGATTTAATCCTGGGCTTCCTGCTGCCCCCTGTCCACCTGAGCTGCATTCATCCCTTTCCCGGTTTGCACCACTGTGAGGAGTGTGACTTGAGGACAGGCTCAGATCCCACGGACAGGGTGGGAGGGCTCTGGGATCTCCTTATTCCTCCCAATATCCCATCCATCCCTGCCCTCTCTGTGTCCTGTCTCTCTGTTCCTTGTCCCAGTCTTTCTCCAGCTCTTCTGGAGCCCATTTAGGCCCTGGAAGGGGCTCTGAGCTCTCTCTAGATCCTTCTCTCCAAGTGAACACCCCCAGCTCTGCCAGCCTTTCCTCATGGCAGAGTTCTTCCATTCCTTGCACCATTTTCATGGCATACTCTGGACTATGGGGGCTACAAATTCCAGAGGAGGCCTTGGAGATGCTCCAAAGGCTCCTCTGGAGCCAGGCTGGGGAAACTGGGGATGTTCACCTGGAGAGGAACAGCTCCAGGGAGAGCTCTGAGCCCCTTCCAGGGTCTAAAGGGGCTCCAGGAGAGCTGGAGAGGGACTGGGGACAAGGAACAGAGGGACAGGACACAGGGAATGGCTTCACTGCCAGAGGGCAGGGATGGATGGGATATTGGGAAGGAATTCCTGTCTGGGAAAGTGGGGATGCAATTCCCAGAGCAGCAGTGGCTGCCCCTGGATCCCTGGCAGTGTCCAAGGCCAGGTTGGACAGTTTGGAGCAGCCTGGGACAGTGGAAGGTGTCCCTGCCATGGCAGGGCTGGCACTGGGTAGGATTTTATGTCACTTCCAACCCAAACCATTCCATGATTTTCTGCTTCCATGACCCCAAGAAACGAAGTGAGTGCTCTCAGTGATGATCCCAATTCCGTGCTCACTTCCCTGATCATCCAGAGCAAAAATCAAGCCCCACTTTGGCACTGTGGATGCAAATCCCTCTCTGTCTGGACTGACAGCCCCAGGCTGAAATCAGAGGAAACTCATCAGACTCCAATTCCACATTTCCTGGCTGGGAATGGATGTGGCTCCAGGTGAATAATGTGGATCTGCAAGGTTAATGATGGAGCAGTGCTGGGACAGGAGCTGGCCTGGAATGGGATGTCCTTGTCCCATCCTGGGCTGCTGAATCACGAATTCCTCCAGGCCCTGAGTCTGCCCAGCCGTGCTCATTCCCAAGAACATTGGAGAATGATTTAAACAGGAACTCAGTGTTGGATAGGGAAGCAAAAGTTGTTTAAACTGATCCGTTGCAGCAATGTCCCTGGGGACACATCCCGAGCTGAGCCTCCAGGTGCAAAAATCCAGCATAAATCTGGTTATTTTAGGAGCCACGGGCAAATCCCAGCCCAGGGTATTCCCACATCAGGTCGGTGTCAGCAGCCCCAGGAGCTCCCATGTCCCGCTCTAAAAGGGGGTCCCAGCGCCGGGAGAGGATGTTCCAGGAGCAGAGCCAGGATGCTCCCGGTTCCTGGGGGCCCGGCCCGGCCCTGGATCGGGGGCAGCAGCGGCGCTCCCGTGCAGGGCCGGGGCTGTGCTGGCAGCCGCTCGTCCCCTCCTGGTGTCACCGCTGTCCCCTCCCTCCCCAGGCTGCCCGGACGGACGGACTGGGACGGGGTGAGCTGCTGGCCCGCCCTGCCCCTTGGACAGTCCCGGGCTGTCGCCTGTCCCGACATCCTGAACATCTTCAAGAAGTCCAAAGGTCTGAATGCAGAGGGGATCGCTCATCCCATGGAACCCACCCACCCCTCCAGGGACCCCTGTGCCACCCCAGCCCTTCCCTGTGCCCCACAGCTCCTGCCTTTCCAAAACAAATGTCCTTGGTGCGAACTGCAGTCCAAGCAGGGGACAGGAAAAGCAGAGATTCAGGGAACTGCCACAGCAGGACCCAAATCCTTTCATCCCTCTGTGGGTGGAGCCCTTGGGGACCTCATCCTCCATCCTGGTGACACCAGAACAGTCCCCTTGCTGCTCGGTGTCCTCCTTTCCCCCACACCATCCCAATGCTCCCAAGCTGTCTCCGTCCCTCTTGGACGGCTGGGAAGGAGAGCTCCCACCCGGAGCATTCCAGCCCTTCCTCAGACAGAAGTAATTTGGAAAACGTTGAGAAATGTTTTCTTTGGGGCAGGAACAGGAGAGGCTCGATGGAGCACTCACAGGATGAATGAACACTTTTATAGCCTTCATTCTCAATTCCCTTTCACTGGAAGGATCTGTGCTTGTTTTCACACCCTGCCCAAAGTTTTCCTGGCAGCTCCAGGCACAGGGACAGAGGATGCGATGGGATCCAGAGGGGTTGATGAGATCCAGAAGGGATGGGCTAACAGAGGGATCTGGGAGGGAGTGATGGGGCCTGGGAGGGAAGGGGCAGTGATGGGATCCAGCAGGAGCAATGAGATCTGGGGGGAGGATGGGACAGCCAGGCCACTCGGGTACCACGCTGCTGTCCCTGTCTATTCCAGGCTGCTAGCTTGGGGGTGCCATCAGAGGGGGCACCCATGGCTCCCCTGAGGTCCCTCCTTGTCCTGCAGGGCTGATCCAGAGGAACTGCACTGAGTGGGGCTGGAGCCTCCCCAGCCCCCCCTACCACAGCTCCTGCCAGCTGGAGACCCTCAGCAGCAACAACGACACTGAGGCCAAGGCATGTGGGACCTCTGGGGCTGTGGAGAACTATTCCATGTCCCATGTCCCATCATGTCCCATGTCTCCTTCCCCACACTGCCCACTGGGCAAAGAACCACAGAGGTGCTCCCAGGGTTATCTCATCCTTGGGGGGGAGGGGTTATCCCTGCTTGTCCAACACTTCCCAGTCCATGTCCCCTCACCCCGCTGGTGCTGTCCTTTCCAGAGAGGCCATTTTGTCACCATGAAGGTGCTCTACACCTGCGGCTACTCCACGTCGCTGGCAGCGCTGCTCCTGGCCATCGGCATCTTCTCCTGCTTCAGGTAGGGCTGGGAGCTGCCCCTGCTCCCTGGGCTGCAGGGACACGGGGTAAATCCCAGCAGGGATGGCTTCTCTTGGCCTGTCCCCTCCTGGAGCAGCCAGGACCCACCCCTGCCACCAGGAAAACTGGGAAGCCAGGAGAGGAGTGGCAATGCTGTCCTTTCCTGGTGTCCCTCTCCAGCTCTGGTTTTGTAGATCTCCCTGTGCTGCAGATTTGGGCTCTCCAGAGGTATCTGGGATGTTCTCTTTTCCCTGAGCAGCCCTAAGCACAGCAAGACCATGCAGAAAAGCTTCTCCAGGGTTTTGTGACCATCAGCAGCAGTGATCCATGGGCTGGGCTCCAGCCAGGGAAGAAGACACCAAAGCACCTTCTCTGCCCCTGTTTGGGCCCAGCCCATCTCTCCCTCCTGCAGGAAGCTGCACTGCACCAGGAATTCCATCCACATCCACTTCTTCACCTCCTTCATCCTGCGGGGCACTGCTGTGTTCATTAAGGACAGTGTCCTCTTCTCGGACGAGTCCATTGACCACTGCACGATGTCCACGGTAATCCCAAATCCCAGCCTGGGATTGGGCAGGGAGAGCAGCAGGGGCTCTTTGGGAAGGGGTTGGTGGGACCCAGGTGGATTTATCACTGCAAAGAGGAGAGAGAGAGGCTGCGAGATGGAAAAAGTTCTGTCATGGGTAGCATTGGGGAAGTTCAGCATTTCTGCATTTCCCTCTGTGCAGGGAACATGTTCTGTCCTCAAAGCTGCCACTGACCTCAGCTAAGTGTCCCCAGTGGTGTCCCCAGTGGGGCTAAAGCTCAGCACAGCTCCACCAGCACCAGGTACTGCTCAGATTTGAAGTTTTCAATTAAAACAGGAACCCCAGAGTGAATATACAACACTGAGAACACCACGGACACAACCACAGGGTTTTTAAAGGTCCTACAAAACCAGCCCATGGTCACCTCCTCATTGGGGCACAGGCAGAACCTGGTGCAGGTGATGTAAGGAACTGGGGCAGAGTCTCTGGGGCTGCACTGAAAGGTCATCACTGAAAAGTCATCACAGGAGTCCTGTGGACAGGGAGGTTGACAGCCCCTTGTGGCCCCAGGACAGGGTGTGATGCACCCTGAGCTAGGGGTGACAATCCCCTGTGCCCCCAGCACACAGGGGCAGCGCACCCTGAGCCATTCCCCTCCTCTCCTGGCAGGTGACCTGCAAAGCAGCCATCACCTTCTTCCAGTACTCAGTGCTGGCCAATTTCTACTGGCTGCTGGTGGAGGGGCTGTACCTGCAGACACTGCTGCTGCTCACCTTCACCTGTGACAGGAGCTACACCTGCGGCTACATCCTCATCGGCTGGGGTGAGCCTGGGGACATCCCAGATATCCACAGCCAGAAAGCACCTGGGAATGGCCTGACCTGAGACCCACCTGGCCAGAGGTGCCCAGGGCTGCTCCCAGCATGTCCCCACCCCAACATCTCCTGCACAGCCTTGGTGGGCACCCACCTGCTCCTGCCAGAGCCCAGAGCTGCTGGGGAAGTGTGGCCTGATCCAGGACAGGTCCTCCTGGGAACACCCATCCGAGCTGCCTGGGTGGGATGTCAGAGCACAGGGGCAGGAGGGTGGCCAGGAGGTGACACAGGCACAGCACCATCTGTGATCACCATTTCCTTCTCCTGGACAAGGTGGGAAGGTTGTCACCTTCCTGCCACATCCAGAACTGAGCTAGACATGTGTTTCTGGGGACAAGGGACAGAGGGGTGGCACAGGGGCTTCCCAGAGCACTGGAGGGACCATCCTTGTCTGTGTCCTGTCCTTGCAGGTGTCCCCATGGTCACAGTCGGGGTGTGGGTGCTCACCAGGCTGCGCTATGATGACCACGGGTAGGAGCAGAAGCCCCTTGGCCATCTCCAGACCCCTCAGCCATGTGTCCCAGTCCAAGTGCTGGAAAATGAACCTTTGCCATGGGATGCTCAGGAGGGGAGGACTGGGCCAGCACTTTATTTAAATGTTATTTCTGTTTCCTGGTGGGTCCCATGGCGGGAGGGGTGCAAAGGGGTCAGGGGGCTGGCCGAAGAAATGGCAGGGGGACAGCTGGGTCCCAGTGGGTGCCAGAGCCACCTCTCCTTTCCCATAGGTGCTGGGATGACTACTCCAGCCCGTACTGGTGGGTGATCAAGGCTCCCATCCTCCTGGCCATATTTGTGAGTGTGCTCCCTGAGAGTCCCACCCCAAGGCCAGGGGTCCCACATGGCCAGGGGACCCAGCCAGGGGCTGTGCAGAGCCTCAGATGTGGCTTCCTGGGGCAGGTGAACTTCCTCATCTTCCTCAACGTCACCAGGATGTTGGCACAGAAGATCCGGTGCCCAGACCTCAGCAAAACCCACAAGCAGCAGTACATGTAAGGGGACAGGGCTGTGCCCACCCTGGGGTCTGGGGTCTCGGGTCCCAGGGCAGAGGGACCCTCCTTGGAGGAGCACAGAGACCTCAGGAGCCTCCAAGGACTGCCTTTCACAGAGAACCTACTTGGGGTTAACACCAAGATTTTGGGGAGGTCTCCTGGGGCATTGGGAGCACCCAGACCCCTCTCACTCTCCACAGGAGGTTGACCAAGTCCACGCTGCTCCTCATCCCCCTCTTCGGGGTGCACTACGTGGTGTTTGCACTCTTCCCCGAGCACGTGGGCGTGGATGCCCGGCTCTACTTCGAGCTGGTTCTCGGCTCCTACCAGGTGAGATGGGCAGGAAGAGTCCCCATGGTGCCCCCCCAAATGCCACCAGGAGTCCCTGGGATGTGGGGCTTTGGCCTCTTTTGGGAGAGGGTGCCCCCAAACACCTGGGGCAGGGCACAAGGGTTGTGCCTGGAGAACCTGGCACTGACTGGCTCTGCCCTGGGTGGCTCAGAGGTGTGGGAGGAGGTAAAGGCAGGGAGAACATGAGCACAGAGGGGTCCAGCCCCTTCCTCTGGCTGGAAATTGTTCTTCCTGTCCTCTCCAGGGCTTCCTGGTGGCTCTGCTCTACTGTTTCCTCAATGGGGAGGTGAGTGTGTGTCCCCACCCCAACCCTGGGCACCACAGCGGGCACAGGGACACCCCGAGGCTGCCCCAAAGCCACATGTGGGACAGTTCCCCCACCCCCTGCCCCCCCCAGTTCCCTCTGTTTGGTGCTGCCTGTGTCTCGGGGTGCCAGCACCACCCGTGGGGTTGGTGCAGGTCCAGGCTGAGATCAGGAGGAACTGGGGCAAGTGGCAAAGGTCCATGGAGAGCAACGTCTTCAACCTGGCCACCCAGGACTTCACAGCATGACCAGGACAGCATTCCAGGGCAGTGGTGTGCTGGAGGAACAGTCCATGGCTGAGGTCCCAGAAAGACCCAACCCCCTGATATTGAAAGTTCAGTTCTGGGTCTAACACCCTCAGAGGGTGGTGAGAACAACCATGGGAGAGGCTCTGCCTGCTCAGTGCTGCTGGATCTTGTACCCTGTGCTGGCACCTCACCCCCATGAGCTCTCACTGCTTCGGGGCAGAGTTTCAGTCAAAGGGAAGTTCTCCACTTTTCTGCCTGAAACTCAGAAGGAAACACAAAAATCCTTTGCAAAAGGACAGCTGGTGGTTGTTTGCACTGAAGGGAAACAAGCGGCACCAATACTGAAAGGATTCACTGATGGATATTTTCCCCCTTCCTTGGTTTACAAAATCATTTCCCTCCTGGGAAGATTCTCAAACATAGCCAGCAGCCTCCCTGGGGATGGAGGAAGGACACAGAGGAAGGCAAAACCCCTTAACTCTACAAGAGACCCCAATGGCCTCAGGACCGAGTTCCTCCCCAATTCTCAAAATGTTTCCCTTTTTCCTGTATTGGTTGATTGAACTGGAGATGTTCCAGAAAAGCTCTCCCAGTCCTTTGCACTGAGAAATGGGACTCACCTGGATTCTCTGGGCATTCTTTTTCCCAGGAATAGGAAGGGTTTTGACAATAAAATCTCATTCTCAACTCCAGCCTCACTTTTCAGAGGGTTGGTTTGCTCCACAAACCTGGAGAATTTGGGACTGGGGGTGCTGCAGGATGAAAATCCTGCCCATGATGAATGCCTTGAAGTACCCCCCAGGCAGTCTCTGCTTTTCCCCTGCCTGGTGAAGCTCGCAGAGCGGAGATGGAGGAGCAAGGTGAGGAAGAGCTCATGGTGGGCCCACCACAAGCTGTCCCAGAGGCCCAGGGGTGACCTGTCCCCTCCCCACCACCCCACAGCTTGTTCCACCACCATGAACATCCTTCATCCTCCCAGAATGAGTTCCTGCCCTGGCAAATGGTGCCTCCAGGATCGAGAGAGGCCCCAAATGCCCTTTTGCCAAAACTTCCTGGCCTCTCCCATGCTCCTGAGACCGGAGCCACCCAATCCCGGCCTTGCTTCTCACTCTGCCTGGGTTATCATTTCTCTGTGGTGCCACATGTCCTTCCCTAAATAAATCCCACTCACTGGCCCCTGTCCAGACTGCAGGATCTCCAGAGATCCCATCTGGGAGGGCACTGAGAGGGAAACAGAGCCCCAAAGCTGATCTGAGGTGAGATGGGAGATGTTCCATTAAAACCCTCCAGAGCCAGCACATCCTGAATCATCAGGAGCCCTCCAGAGGAGCTCGGGAGCTGCCAAGTAAATCTCTGTCTGAAGCCAAGAAGGGACCAGCGGTGAAGAGAATCTTTCTCCATCATTAGTGAGGATGGAATGATTGGCAGGGATGAGGCAGCAGCAGATTGAGCCAGAACTGGGGATGCTCAGTGGGAACATCTGTTTCCATAAAACTTTGAAAAACTCTGGATTTGCATCTATTTCCATCTGCAAATGGATTTTCAGGGTGATAAATGACCCCAAATGACCCTTTGGGGTTTGCTGGGCTTTGAACCCCATGGGCTTCATGCAGGACAAGAGCCCAGTGTGGGTCCAGGAGGGAACTGGGAATTGCCCTCAGCCTGCAGGAAAGGTTTTTCAAAGGCTCCCAGCATGGACCATGCCTTGCAGCTGCAAAAGATCATGGAAAGGGATCTTAAAGTGTGGAAAGAGACCTTAAAGATCATGGGCAGGGACACTTTCCATTATCCCAGCTTGCTGCATGGCCTGTCCGGTCTGGCCTTGGACACTTCCAGGGATCCAGGGGCAGCCACTGCTGCTCTGGGCATCCTGNGCCAGTGCCTCCCCACCCTCACAGGGAAGAATTTCTTCAAAGATCTCATGACCTAAACGGTCCCAGGTCTGCGTTCGGGAAGGCTGAGTTCAGGCAGGGCAGGGTCAGGTTTCCCACACCCCTTCTCCAGCACGGCCGGAGTGCCACAGCCTGGCATCCTCCTCACCCAGCCTGTCCCCGAGGAGCCGTGTCCCCGGCCGGAGCTGTCCCCATGGTGGGGACGGGGGTGTTTTGCCTGCAGCCGGAGGGTGGCACTGCGGCCCCTCCACAGCGCAGCGGGGACACCCCCGGGTGACAGCGGCACCGAGCCCGGCTCCGAGAGCCCCAGAGAGTGAGGTAGGAGCCACACTGCTCTGGCTGCTCGGCAAGGGCTTGGACAGCCCGGCAGCTCCGGCCACGCGCGGGTTAATCCGCGATGGAAGGGGAATAGAACCGAGAGCTGGGAGTGCGGTGCCTGATGCTGCTCTCCGTGCCTACATTCCCGATCCTCCGGAGCTGCCAGGACTCCCTGCCTGGGAGCAGAGGGTTCCCTGTGCTTCCATCTGCTCCTTCATCCCGTTCCGGGATGGTCCCAGCTCTGCAGCTCGGGGAATTGGCCCTCGCCGTTTCTCAGCACACTGGGAGCTCCCACCTTTCCCTGGGCGGCCAGCTCCGGCTCTGCCCAGTCCTGCCTGCCCCGAGGACAGTCCGGTGCCCATGGCAGGGACAGCGCTGGCACTGCAGGAGAGCTGGAGAGGAACTGGGAACAAGGGATGGAGGGACAGGACACAGGGAATGGCTCCCACTGCCAGAGGGCAGGGATGGATGGGATGCTGGGCAGGAATTGTTCCCTGGGAGGGTGGTGAGGCCCTAGCACAGGGTGCCCAGAGCAGCTGTAGCTGCCCCTGGTAGTGTCCACGGCCAGGCTGGACAGGGCTTGGAGCAGCCTGGGACAGTGGGAGGTGTCCCTGCCATGGCAGGGGTGGGACTGGATGGGCTTTGGCATCCCTTCCAACCCAAACCATTCCCTGATTCTGTGATCCAGCACCACTAGCCAGGGCATCTCAAATACCCCAGGGTCCCCGAGGCCAAGCACTGCCCTCATTCCATCCTGGAAACCCAAGGACACATTTTTTCCCATCCAGATCAGTGCTGTCAGTACCTCTGGATGCCAAGGCTCCGATTCCCATTGGGATTTACTTGGTTTTGCAGACAGAGCTGTGCCCCTGTGCCCTGTTGGGGCCCTTGGTGTTCTTACATCCCACAGGGCAGGACACATATCCCAGGGTTTCCAGCCTCACTCCAGGCTTGCTCTTGGTCTGGGAAAACCAAAAATGGACCTGTGAAGCTTGAAAAGTCTTCCCGTGGTGACAAGGCTGGGCTTGGGACAGCTGCTGAGAGCCACCAAACATCCCCTGAATCCCCCGGTGGGACAACAGAGCAAGTGGAAAATCCCCACAGCCACAGAAGGAGGGTGTCCCTGTCCCTTTTCTGTCACTGCTGTCCCTACCAGCCAACCCCACTGACCATGGGATGCCCAGGGTATGCTCCATGCTCCTGTGGGATGTGTCTGTTGTGTCAGACTGTGGCTGTTGTTCTGCTGCTGAGCTCTCAGTGCCAGCCTTGCCTGTAGCCATCCCTGAGCTGATCTGGGCTTTTCTCTCCCTCCTTGCTTTGGCTTTATCCCCTCTGAGCCTGTTCAAGGCTCCTAGCCAGCCAGAAGAGCCCTGATTTTTAATCGAAGAGTTCCAATTTATGCCTCCCAAAGCACACCTTTGGCATCTGCTGCATGGAACTCATCCTGCACCAGTTTTCCCTGAAGAGCTGAAATCCTCCTGCTCTACCTTATTCCCATAGCCTCACACCGGAAAGGAAAATCAGTCACAAGCAGAATCAATCCAAGGAACTTCACTGCTCCCTGGTGGCAGGGCTGCAGGCCTGGCCGTGGATATGTTGATTGTGGAGGATGCTGGAGAGGACGGGGGTGAGGGGCTGGGCAGGGAAGGGAAGGGGCTTCCCTGGGAAAGGCAGGGCCTGAAGCTCCACTGAAGCCACCCCCAACACTGGGAAGTTTCTCCAGAGTGTTTTAGGACTGGAAAAGCAGAAATTATTCACAGGAACAGTGGTTTTGGGGAGGTGATGAATCGCACTGACCAGACTGAGTGCTGGGGTGGCTGCTCGACCCCCGGCACAGCCCTGGGCACTCCAAAAGGCTGACCCTGCAAGCTGGGTGCTCCTCCACCCTCTCCTCCTGGCGCCGGGTGCACCCCGAGCACCCCACAAAGCCCAGAAGTGCCTGGGCTTGGCAGGAACACCCAAAGGCCCCGTCAGGAAGCACAAAAGGGGCAACAACGCCACGGCAAATCCTCCTTCCTATGTCACCCCGGTTCTGGCTCCTGGGGTCCCCGTGGGCAGGACAGGGCCAGGGCCATTGGATGGTGCAAGAGCGTGGGCGGAGGGGACAAAACGGTGACAAAACGGTGACAGACACCCCTGGTTTGCCAGCAAGGGGAGGAGCGTGGCTGCTCCCGGCTGCTGAACAATGGGAATGACGCTCCCCAAGAGCCACGGGCTCGGGGACAGCGCTGGCAGCGGCGTTGGCACCGAGTGTCCCCCCGCCCTCGCAGTTGTCCCGCTGCTCTTTGCAGTCGCCGTCAGTGCGGGGGAGGCGCTGGCCAGGGTCGCTGCCACCTCCCCTCCACCTCCCCGCTTCCCATCGGGTGCCAAAGCCGGCCCGGAGCCGCCTCCACACCTGGGCCGCTCCGCTGTGCCCGGGCAGGGGGGTCCCTTCGGGGAGGAGCCGGGGCCAGGGGGGCCATGAGGGCCAGGGGGGCCATGGGGGCAATGGGGGCAATGGGGGCCATGGGGGCCGTGGGGCCGCGGGGGCTCCGGCCCTGCCAGAGCCGTGATTGGTGCGGCGGGGGACGAATGCCACAGCTGAGACGGGCCAGGCTACCTGAAGGACCCCGCATGTCCTCAGGTTTCACTCATGACCATCTGACAGCAGTAGCAGCTGCTCTGCCAACTCGCCGAGCCAAAGCCTCCAGGAGTCGAAGGAGAGGGAAATTCTGGCCCTAAAAGGTCTCTCCTTGGGATTTCGCACTCTCCACCCAACAGTAAGTACTGGGGTAAGCCCTGGGCTGCTGCCAGGCCACCGGGCAGGGGCTGCAGGCTCTTGGATGTGCCCAGGTTTGTTGTTGTCGCTGTGCCTGGAGCAGTACCAGCAATGTCCCGGGATTTGTGGTCCAAGCGCTGGAGGTGGATGGAACCAGGATGGATTCTGTTGTCTCTGGGGAAGTGTTTAGGGCTAGAGGCACCTGCTGGACCCCCCTGGATGGAAAACTGTCTGGGACAGGGGACAAAGTCTCCACAAAGGTGCAGGCACAGCAAGGGGACGAGGGTGGCAGCAGCCAATGGGCTCTCAGTGGCCACAGAGCTGTGTGAGGATGAGAGGGGACAGGTGGGGACGTGGTGGGCAGTGGGTTCCTGAGCCACCTTCCCCGCTGCCGTAAAGGAGCCACAGGCAGGGCTCACAAGGCTCCTTTCTGCTGGCTTCTCCTCCTGGAGGTCTAAATATAAACCCAGGCCTGGCCAAGCCAAGGTTGCAGGAAAGGTCTGCGGGTGCTCCCGAGTCTCCTTTCGGGAAGGGCCCTGTTCCTGCCGAGCCCCGTCCCCCGTGGGGTAGCAGGGAGGGACCCCAAGGGCAGAGAGGGGGAGGTGGGACCCCTGTGCCTTGCAGAATGTCTGGGATGGGCTGGCAGGGAATGGGGGGCTGTTCCCGCACTGGGGCTGTGAGAGCAGCCACAAGCACAGCCAAAAGGGTGCCAGGGTGAGGTTCAGAGCTGGACCCCTCATGGGAATCAGGCAGTGCCAGGCAGGGATTCAGCTCAAGGTTTTTGGGTGCTGTATCCCCCCTGTGCCAGGTCCCATCACTCACTGCACAGGCAGGGCCTGCTCTGCACTGCCAGAACCATTTTGGGGTTTATCCAGGGGCAGTCAGCCCCCATTCCCCTATTTCCCCTATTCCCCCCATTTCCCCCATTTCCCCATCCCTCATTCCCGGGGCCGTGTGAAGATGCAGAGGGAAGTTTGCCAAGGAGTACAAGCATTTCCTCCCCTGCCCTCACGGGCACTGATGGAGCTGTCAGGGATCAGCCTGCAGCAAGCGAGGGATGCAACTACGGCTGCCAGCAAAGCACAACAATTCCTTAAAGCCCTGGGGACAGCAGGGCATCCCAGTCAGTCCCATTATCCCAGGGAGATCCTGTGTAGGTTGATGCTATGCTGGAGCTGCCCCCTCTGGTACTTTCCAGGAATATGTCAGATTTATAATGGTTTGAGGGGGGGAAGAGCATATTTACAGGAACTGATTAATGAGCACAAAGTCCTGCCTTGACTCTGCTGTGCCAATATTTAAATAGCATTTTCTATTTTCTGGTGTGTGCAGAATGGTCCAGTTCAGGCAAAAGGGCTCTGTAGAGTCCTTGGGCAGCTCCAGCTCCACTCAGGGAAATTTGCTGAATTTGGGGTAAAAGCATGAGCGGCAGAGCCACGAGGACACGGCCAGCACTGTTTGCAGCAGGTTGGACTAATGAGGTTCTATTTGCAGCAGGTTGGATTAACAAGATTCTGTTTGCAGCAGGTTGGATTAACGAGGTTCTGTTTGCAGCAGGTTGGATTAACAAGATTCTGTTTGCAGCAGGTTGGATTAATGAGGTGGTTTCTGTGCAGGGGAGAAAGGAGGAAGGTGGTGGATACTTCAGGGAGTTGTGAGGGAAAAGGTCCCAGTGTAGCTCAGGAGAGAGCAGGGAGGATGCTCAGCCTCTGTGCCTGTCCCTCTGCCTCCCTCGGATTCATAAAGCCCTGGGAACATCTTGTCTTTGAGACTCCCTTCTCCATTTCCAGGTGGATGTGGATGAGATCCCTTGGGCTGTGCGGCTCAGTGTCTGTGACAGCTCCAGGTGCCCCATACTGGGGCTGGTTTGCAGGTGTCTGCTCCAGGGAATTGGGATCCAGAGGCTGCCATGGGAAAAGGGGCATCCTTCAGCCCTGGGAAATTTCAGGGCTCCCAGTATTGCCAATCCCATGGGAGCAGCAGGTCTGGGACCTGCTCCCGGGGCCGTGCCGGGATCCCTGTGGGAGCTGCTGTCTCTCCTGGCATCCCCCGGAGGTGGGGACATCCTTGCCCCCCGTGTCTCCGAGGCTGGGGGGCTCCGGTGGGCCAGCAGGTCACTCCAGCCCTACGCCACTCTCCCCTCCCCCACAGTGTCCCCTCGCTGTCCCTTCACTGTCCCCCAGCACGGCTCAGATCTTTTCCAAGCCTGACACGGGAGCTGCTGGCAGGGAGGAGCCGCAGCTCTGGGTGACATCCGAGTGCAGGGTGGGCAGTGGGTAAGCTCAGGGTCCCCACTTTAACCCTTCCCTGGCTGCTTAAGCCTCCAGCACTGCCAACCCCCCAAAATAACCCCGAGCCGCCACCCAGCCCGGTGTCCCCTTTCCAGCAGGGACAGCAGGAGTGGGGATGGGGTGGCATCCCCGGCTCCAGGCAGGAGCGGGTCAGTGCGTGGCTGCAGGATGGTGCAACCTCCTATTTCCATCTGTGGCCGGGGAGAATATCCCAGGATTTCACAGCTCCCGGGCTGTGTGTGCCACCCCCACCCTGAGCACAGCAGGTACAGCCTCAGGGCACCGAGCCCCAGGAACTCCACGGCAGCAGCGATCCGGGAATTGTAGGGAATCCATCCTGAGGGTTTGATGCTGTTGCAGGACAGGAGGCGCCTCTGCAGGGCTGGATTTTTGGCGCTGACGTCTCTGGAGGAGCTGTGCCCCGCTGGAGGTTCAGCACGGAGGATTTGGCTCTCAAAGGGAGGCAGCGCTGGGATGGGCTCGCCTGAGTCTTTGTAAGGAGCTGGAGGAGGGAGCAGCACCGTTTTTGGCAGGTGCAGAGCACCCAAAGCAGCGGAGAGCCCATGGGAGGTGCTGCTGGAATGGGACACAATTCCAATGGAATTGTGCATCCTGTCCCATGGAAATCCCCCAGCACAAGCACAGCTGCTGGCTGTGCTTGTCCCAGGGCAGCACCAGCATAGCTGCTTGGTGTGCTTGTCTCAGGGCAGCACCAGGCTGGACCAGGCTGGCTGTTGCCAGGAAAAGGCTGCAGAGCCTTGAGAGGGCTTCTCTTTGCTCGAGACAGGCAAAAAGCAGCAGAGCTGCCTTGCTCCCTTGGCAGGGAATTCATTCTCTGTGTGCTTAAAATAATTAAGTCAGGGACTGGTTTGAATGGGAAAGACCTTAAAGCTCGTCCCATTCCATTGCAGGGACACCTTCCACAATCCTAGGCTGCTGCAAGCCCCGTCCGACCTGGGATCCAGGGGCAGCCACAGCTGCTCTGGGAAATCCACTCTAGCCCTTCACCACGCTCACAGGGAGGAATTCCTTCCCAACATCCCATCTAGCCCTACCCTCTAGCAGTGGGAAGCCGTTCCCTGTGTCTTTTTCCTCCAGTCTTTGTCCCGGGTCCCTCCCCAGCCCACGCAGCCACCCCACTCCCTGTGCTGCAGCCCTGGAGGAGCTGTAGGTGACACGCAGTAGCCCTGGCTGGGGTGGCACCTGAGGAGCAGGAACTGCTGCAGCATCTCAGTGTGCCTGCTCTGGCAGGGAACAGACATCCAGCAGTGCTGGGCTGGCTCTGGAGTAATTCCCCAAGGGCTTTCAGCAGATCTTCCCTTTGGCTGGGTTCGGGGTGGATTCCAGGCAGCCCTGGGGTGACGGATCTGCTTGGAAACATCCCACATTCCTGCTGGCACACTTGGCTTGCACCACGCTGCAGGCAGAGCAACAAACCGCACCCAGAGCAGGGTAAAGAGCCGGGGTGGTGACAGCAACCAGCACTGGGGACGTGCCACTCACGGGAGCCACCAGTGCGAGAGGTGTCTGAGCCACACAGCCCCGCCCGGCGCTTAAAAACATCAGGAATACAAAGGATAATGCTGGAAAATTAAAAATTAATTATTTTTCTTACTCTCTTAAGTCTTCTGGGCCCACTACTATTTTAAAATAGAGTGGGGAAAGGCTTGGGGTGACTTAATTTTCTTAAGTATTGTTTTCTTGTGAAAATCACCCACCCTCTGCCTTTAAAGCTGCCTAAAAACCCAGCAAGTTTCCAGAACCACTGTGGTGATGGAATTCCAGCATCCCACAGCAATGTCCTAAGAGCCATTTGTGTGTAAAAGGAAATTCTGGAGATTTCCTGCCTCTTTCCAGATGGTTTTTGTAATGGAGATACAGCACAGAATTAAGGGACTTCAATTTATCTGGGGACAGAGCAACAAACTCTTCAATGGAACAGAAAGGGATGTGAGTTTGTTTATAAAATGGTTGATTTTGTCTGGCACAACTGAGGGTGCTTATCTGAGTTCCTGAGAGAAACTCCAATAATCCCGAAAATTCCATTGCCCTGCTTAGGCTCTGGGAAATCTGCAGGAGCTGAGGTGAATCTCCCCCTTCTCTGCAGGTGAAGTTCTACACCCCCTGTGTCACTTGTGGATAAAAAAATTCATTTCATGTCAGATTTTTTCAATCATCCCACATTTTTTTCCTGAAACTTGTTGGAAATACAGTTGGAACTAAACAAATAAACACCCCATAAGACTTTTTCAGCCCGTGGCATCCTAGAACATTCCAGCCATCAGACTTTCCAACACAGCTTCTGTCACCCTGCAGCTTTTTGCTGCCCTGGCTGTGTTTGGAGAAAAATTGTGTATTCCTGGCAGCCTAATCCATGGAATTTGGGTTTTTTTTAAACCTATTCAATGCATGCAGGAGTGGGGAGGGGATTTCATGGACACACAGCAGGGTTGGGAGAGCATGGTTGGGAATGGCTCAGGGATCCCAGAATCATGGAATGGGTTGGGTTGAAAGGGACCTTAAAAACCATTTAATCCCATCCCCCCTGCCATGGGGGTGGAACCCTCACTGTCCCAGGCTGCTCCAAGCCCCAATGTCCAGCCTGGCCTTGGACACTGCCTGGGATCCAGGGGCAGCCCCAGCTGCTCTGGGCACCCTGTGCCAGGGCCTTTCACCCTCCCAGGGAACAATTCCTGCCCAATATCCCATCTATCTCTGCCCTTTGGCTGTGGGAGCCATTCCCTGTGTCCTGTCCCTCTGTTCCTTGTCCCAGGTCCCTCTCCAGTTCTCATGGAGCCCCTTTAGGCCCTGGAAGGGGCTTGGAGCTCTCCCTGGAGCTTTTCTCCAGGTAAACACCCCCAGGTCTCCCAGCCTGGCTCCAGGGGGACTCCAGCCCTTGGAGCAGCTCCATGGCCTCCTCTGGACTCATCCCATGTCCCTGTGATGTCGGGAATGGATGAAGAATCCCCATCCTCCCTTTCCCTGCTACCCTGGGAATGGAGCCCAGGACAGGACTGGGAGGCAAAGCTGCTCTTGGAGCAGCAGGGATGTGCAGGGGAGGGGGGATGGTGTCCATGGCAGTGCTGGGGACATCCCCGAGCTCCCAGGGATGACTCAGCCCCAAGCCCTTCATGAGCAGCTGGGCCCTGCTACCCCACCCTGCCCCACCCCGGGCCCTGCTGGGCATGCTCAGGATGTAAAGGAGGGTTTTTCCTGTGGGCATCAGCCCTGGGCACTGTTGGGATGGACCTCCAGGAGGCTCTAGGAGCCACGGGGAGGGTGCTGCAGGATTCTGCTGGGCTGCTTTGGGCTGGGGTGAGACAGGCTCTGGTTTCCTAGGTGCTGGGTGCTAACACAGCTCCAGAGCAAGCTTGGCAAGCCTGTGCCCTCTGTGCCCTGGTCACACGAGTCCCTTGTCCCACACTAATCCCTGCTGCATGGCCCCAGGCCTGGCTCTGCTGTTCCTGCTGAGTGAAGCTGATTTACACCTGCTCAGGGCTGTTACACGGGTTTTCACTCTCAGACCTGTGTCCTGCTTGGTCTCTGTGAGTTTTTTCCAGAGTGTCTCAAGAGGATGAGCCTTGCAGTGCAGGTATACTGGGAAACAACTCTTAGAGCTGGTCAGGGCAGCTCCTGTGTTTGAATGGTCAGGGCATCCCAGTGCTGTTCCCAATGTCTATAGGTCTGGGATCTCCCAGGAGCAGCATCCACCCTTGGCACACACCCAGTTGTGCCTGTCCTCACTCATCTAGCTCTGAGTGTTGGGAGGTGGGGGGAGAAACTGCATCTGCCTGGGCTGATTCCATTCATCTCTAGGGCTGCAGATGCTCCCCCAGAACACAGGAGACTCCAGGTTTGCAGGTGGTTCCCCAGAAAAATGCCTTAGGGAGGGAGAGGCTGGAGCCTGGGTCAGGCAGGTGCAGGGACATGCCAAGCCCCTGTGTCCCCCAGAGCCAAGAATGTCCTCAGCCCATGGGAGGTTATTTTCTGGGCAGAATGAAGTGCCTGGATGAGGTGACTTTTCCAGCAGCCTGACAGGACCTGCCACCCTCTGTCTTGTTACACAGAACCTCTTACACCGCATGCCTGGGAGCTCCCAAATAAGTCCTACTATTTTGGTGCCTGATTCCTTTGAGTGTGCCCTCAGAGCAGCAAAAATATTAGAGGGAACTGAATTTCTCTCCAAGTACAGTCCAGGCTCTCCTGAGCCAGAAGCTGCTCCCAGTTCCCTGCTGGCAATTCCTGATGCAGGAGCTGGGAGCTGAGGTGCTCATCCAGGACATGCCATGGGCAGTGTCCCAAAGCTGCAGCTCACCTGTGTCACAGCAAAAAGGAGTCATTCAGCTTAGCTGTGTGGCCAAAATTTAAGAAGCAAATAAATCAGTGCTCTGTAGAGATATTTTAAGTGATTGATTTTCCAGCAGGAAGGATGATGGGGCAGGGATCTTCCTTAATCAGGGACTCTTGGAGGACTGGAGAGTTGGGCCAGAGCCCCAAGGGACCTCATGGGTGATTTGTGCCCTAGGCAGCACCTGTCACTGGGCCTGAACTGCTTTTACCTATGGAGGTGCAAAGAGTTTGATCTGGGTTATTTATAGGAGCTGCTAAAAATGTGCCAGGATGTGCCAGGCCGGGGCAGGGGCTGCTCCTCCTGCTCCCATGGCTGGGGGCTGGTCCCAGGGAACCCTTCCCCTGGGCTGGGGGGACCCGGCCCTGTGCCCCCAACACTGGTGTGGGACTGGGCTCACTGGGGACAGAGGTGTGCTGGGCTGAGCCCTCACAGAGCGTGGGCTTGGCTTTGGCTCCGAATTTGGGAAGCAACCAGAGATGCTGGTGGCTTCCTCACTGTGGCGTGTCAGATGTGGGCATGGGATTATTCCTACTCCTGCTCCCTGGAGCCATCCCATCCTCTCTGTGTGGCTTCCGAGGGCTCGGAGCAGGACCAGCAGCTGCAAAAGACCCCAAAAAGCCACAAAGAATTCCCATGCCAGGGGCAACACCCCCTTTGAGCCTCCCAGTGCTCTGCTGCGTGCCCCAGCATCTCCCTCGGTGGCTCCAGCCCCGCTCCCGACGCTGGGCAGCGGCTCGGTGGCTCCAGCCCAGCGCCAGGGAGAGGGACCTGGGCAGGAGGAGCTCTGGGGCTGTCGCTCGGCTTCTGCCGGCCGGGAATGAGCAGAGTCATGGGCCTGCGGAAACCCGAGCCCGGCGCTGATCGCTGCTGGCAGCTGGAGGCAGAGCGGGGACAGGCCGCGGAAAGCGCCGCAGATCGTGCCCTAGGGCTGGGACAGCAGCGCTCCGGCACAGCCCAGGCTGGTCCTCACAGCTCCGCAAATCCCCATTGCCAGGGAAACTGAGGCTGCCCACAGCTCCTGCGAGCCCTGGAGCTGCCAGAGATGAGGTGGAAGGTGGTCCACAGGCACTGGGGGTCCTGCTGGGGCATGGCTGCTGCTCCCTCTGATGGTCCCGATGGATCCATTCCCAGCTGGAGGTGTTCTGTGCTGCCCTGCACCAGCGCATTCCCACTGGGAATTGGAGTGATAAAGCCAGACACAGCCCTGTGCTTTTTGGGTTTTTTGAGCTCCCTGCTATTGAGGGGAAAGTTCCAGAGCTGTTCAAGTGGAGCAGGAACTGGGTTTAAGCCCAGAGTAACTCCATGAGAAGAAGCACTTGTGGTGCCTCTGCCCCCTGCTTGGCCATTGTCCCCTCCCAGAGACACCTGAGGCCCAAAATTCCCTTTTCATTTGCTTTGATGAGATCCCACCTCTGAGGTTCATTCCCCCCCACCACCCCTCCACGGGGACCTTGCTCTGGGCTCTGTTTTGCAGCAGCTGGGGCAGCAGGTTGGACCAGGGCCAGACTCCACTTTGCAGTGATGTGATTCAGTCTGTGCCATTAAATAACCCCGTTCAGCAAGGACAAAACTCCCTAAAATACATGGAGCCCGAGAATCCTTCAGATTGGAAAAGTCCTCAGAGATGATCAAGCCCAACCAATTCCCCCAGCACTGCTGAGCCACCACTGGCCCCTGTCCCCGGGCTTCACATCCATATGGCTTTTAAACCCCTCCAGGGATGGGGACTCCACCACTGCCTTGGGCAGCTGTGCCAAAGTCTGGCCAAGTTTTCCATGAAGAAATTTTCCCAACACTCAATTTAAACCTCCCCTGGCCCAGCCTGAGGCCGTTCCTTCTCCTCCTGTCCCTGTTCCCTGGGAGCAGAGCCCGACCCCCCTTCACTGCCCCTCCTGGCAGGGAGTTGTGCAGAGCCAGAAGGGCTCCCCTGAGCCTCCTTTTTTCCATCAGGGCTGGAAATGTCCTGTTCTCCTTAATCCCAAAGACCTGAGGGCTTCCAGCTCTCAGCACAGCAGGGTTGGAGCTGTGGGGCGTACTGATCGTGGAAGTTTTTTGGGGGCACATGCTTGGCAGCTTCACAGAAAGTTTGGGTTTGCCAGTGGGATGCTTGGTTTGGGAGGGTGAGGCACAGAGGCACAGCTGTCCTAGTGTACAAGAGAAGCAGGGTTGAGTTTTATGGAATGGTGGGCTCATAACCCACACAGTCTGGTGCTTATGGGACATTATCAAGGCACAGTGGCTCAAACCAAGAACCTCTGTGGTGTTGGGGGAGCCTCTGCCAGCCTCTCCACCTCTCCCAGAGCACAGCAGCCCTATATCCCAGGTGCAGCCACTCCTCTCCTCCACACTTCCCTCTCTCCAACCCTTTTTGTGCAGCAGAACATCCTTACCTCTCCTATGCCACCCACCCTACCCCTTCTGGGAAGTCACCCTGATCCTTGTAACATTCAAAAGTTCTGCTTCTCTTTTTGGCTCAGGATAAGCCTTTAACTCTTTCTGGGAGCAGAGCCACCAGCAGTGCAGGCTCCTCATGCTTCCCATGGCTGGGAGATGTGCCAGGACCCAGCTCCTCTGGCTGAGGAACCTCTTGTTTAGGGCACCACAGGCCCCTTGTGGACCTGCAGGAGCAAAGTTGTTGATGCCATGCCAAGGGGAGGCAGCTGGAGCTGCGCTGCTGCTCCCCAAGGTCTTTGGTTGCATTGAACCATCGTGTTTAGGTTGTGAAATTGCGTGTCTGACACAGCCAGGTGGGGACAGGGACACACGTGTCCCAGCCTCATGATGCCTCCTGACTGGAGATGGAATCACAGAATCACAGAATCAGAATTAATGAGGTTGGAAAAGACCTTTGAGATCTTCAAGTCCAATCCGTGACCCAACACCCCCTTATCACCCAAACCAGATGACTCCATGCCATATCCAGGTTTTCCTTAAACACCTCCAGGGATGGTGATTCCACCACCTCCCTGCACAGCCCCTTCCAATGCCCAATCTTTCTGGAAAAAAAATTCTCATGATGTCCAGCCTAAACTTCCCGTGGTGTAGCTTAAGGTTTTTTCCCCTTGTCCTGTTGTTGTTCCTGGGAGCAGAGCCCACCCCACCCCTGGCTGCACCCTCCTGTCAGGGAGTTGTGCAGAGCCAGAAGGTCCCCTCTGAGCCTCCTCCAGACTGAGGCTCCCCAGTTCCAAATGGGAATGGGGCTCTGGGAGGGAGCAGGAACACACGGGGTGCTCTGGGATCCATGCCTGATAACCTTTCCTGCTAGCTCAGTATTTCTGCCATAAATGCATTTGCTAAAACCCCACTGAGATCCTGCCCCCAGATGCCACATTTTCCCCCAGGATGTCCCCAGCTGGTGTTTCAGCCCCTTGTCCCCGCAGGCAGGGCGCGGGTGGCCCAGAAGCAGAATGAGAGGATGGCCGGCCTGCCGCACATCCCGGGCCCCGAAAACCTGCGCCCCTTCACCCCGGCCTCGCTGGCCGCCATCGAGCAGCGCATGGCCAAGGCTGAGGCGCTCCGGATAAAGCGGCAGCAGGTGGAGATGCCTGAGGAAGAGGAGGTCAAGCCCAGCAGTGACCTGGAAGCCGGCAAGAACCTGCCCCTCATCTATGGCGACCCACCCCCAGAGCTCATCGGGACCCCCCTGGAGGACCTGGACCCTTTCTATAAGGACAAGAAGGTGAGGGCCAGAGCTTTGCCCATGGTAGGCTCGGCCTTAGCGTGAGCCCCAAGCAAAAGACCTAAGCAGGACATCCTGTGCTTTCCACCATGCTTACCTGAGCCCATGCTGGTGATTCACCAGGATGCTGTGATTTGCTTCTCTTCCAAAGCAGAGAACATCTCCAAGCCTTTGGAGCTTCAAGCACACTGAGATATCTCCCCTCTGCAGGCAGCCCTTGGTCCGTGGTGTTTAGGGGGGTGCAGAAGGACTAACCCCCCTTCCTCTTTTCTCCACAGACTTTCATAGTCCTCAACAAGGGCAAGTCCATCTTCCGCTTCTCGGCCACCCCTGCCCTCTACATGCTGGGGCCCTTCCACCCCATCCGCAGAGGAGCCATCAAAGTCCTCATCCATTCATATCCTTGATCTCTGGGATGCTGCTCCATGGCCAGGTCAACCCCTGGTGTTCATAGTCCAAACAGCCCCAGGAGAGGGACGAGGGAAGGGGTTCATGATGGAGTGGTGAGGAAACCTCCTGGGCCCCCAGCACAGCCAGGACCTGCTGCCCAGTGCTTTAGTCTGATGTTCTTCATGGGCACCTTGGTGGCACCAAGGACTCACTCTTGGCTGAAGAAGGGAGGAATCAGTTTGGATGGAGAAGGGAAGAAGCCCAGGTGGTGAAGCTTCCTAGGGAGAGGTTGAAGGGATTTGAGGTGTGGGGAAACTTGGAAAGGAGGGGAAATGTTCATGGGTCAGGGTATCCGGTCGCACTAGGAAGTGGGTGGGCAGGGGAGCTCCAAGGAGGCTTTGTGAGAGGGAAGCAGAGGAACCAGGACAGAGGGAAAGGCAGGAAAGGAGCCCAAGAGCACGAGAGGCATTGCAGGGTGGGTGGAGGTGATCTCAGCAGAGCTCTGAAGGAAGTGGGGGTTCATGGCCATGAGGGAGGAGGAAAAGAGGAGGTTTTGCAGCAGAGGGGTCTAAGCCTAAGAGTTAAAGCTTCCTACAAAGAGGTTGAAGGTTTTTGAGTTCTGGAGAGACTGTGGAAGGAAGGGAAAACTGTATCCAAAGGTGATGGAGAGGAAGGAGCTCAGGGGGCAGAAAGGGAGGCAGAGCCAGCACCATAGAGCTGGGAAGGGGAGCAGGAAGGAAGAGAAGGGGCTGGGACCATTCACAGGAGCAGAGAGGAAAAGAGGGAAGTGTGAGCACAGGATTGAGGTGGGAGAGCAGCAGGAGGAGCAGGGCAGGGTGAAGTACCAGGGTGACAGACAGGACAAGAGGAACAGGGACACTTGGCTTCCTGACTGTGGGGAGGGGGGATCCAGGCACCACCCAGAGCATTTGTCCTTGACCAGGTTTTAAATTATTCAGCATGTTCATCATGATCACCATTTTAACCAACTGCGTGTTTATGACCATGAGCAACCCCCCGGCGTGGTCCAAGAATGTGGAGTGAGTCTGAGAGCTCCCCTGGCCATAGGGACAACCCAGCCTGGCAATGTCCAGGAGGGATAAGACCAAGGCTGAGAGAGGGGGGTGGGGATCCAGGCACCCTTCAGAGAAGGAGAGGTGTCACTGGGAGGTGCTGGTGGCCCTCAGAAGGGATGTCCACACTCTCCACAGGGCATTGAAGAGTGAGAATGTTTCAGAGCTGCCCAAAATCTGGTGGGGTGCCCGTGTCTGGAGAGCCCTGAAGAGCAGGTTGGGCTGGGCTGGGTCAGCACAGTCAGTCTGGAGAGGCTGAGCTAATCCACCTGTCTAGGGGCCATGGGGAGAGGGGAAATCCATTTTCTGCTGTGGTTCTGCACAGTCAGGTCTCAGCGGGGCTTTACAGAGAGCATGGGGATGGTGGGACATCAGCAGGGACAGAGCTGCTGCAGAATGGCCACCAGAGGCATTGGTACCTTGAGATGTCTTAGCCCACCTTACAAGGTGAGGTGAAAACCTCTCCCAGTGCTGAAGCACCTCCAAAAACCATCAGCACCCAAACTCAGCTCTGGGAGGGGTGGACAAAACCTTGGACCTGGGCAAGTGTCTCCTGAGTGACCAGTCCCATTTCAGATATGCCTTCACTGGCATCTACACCTTCGAGTCTCTCATCAAGATCCTGTCGAGAGGCTTCTGCATCGACGACTTCACATTCCTGCGTGACCCCTGGAACTGGCTGGACTTCATGGTCATCTCCATGGCGTGAGTCCGGTGGGATGGGGATCATAGGAGGCAAATGTGGAAGAATGTTCCAGGCATAGCCCCTGGAGCTCTTCCCTCTCCTGTCCCACAGCTACATTACCGAGTTTGTGGATCTGGGAAACATCTCCGCTCTCAGGACCTTCCGTGTCCTCCGTGCCTTGAAAACCATCACGGTGATACCAGGTGGGACTTAGAGAAGGGCCCTCTCCCTGTGCCTTCCCCTGAGCTCAGGTATTTCCATCATTCCCAGGAATTCCTGGCTCTTTTGGCAGCTCCAAGAGAAAACAGAGGAAATGAGGTATTAGATAAATTTTCCATGTAATTCAGCTTTTGGATCAGGCCCTACTGATTTTACATCAGGTTATTTGGCAGCCCCCTGAAGAGGAAGATGTGATGTTTTTAAGGCTCCTTGGAGGTGAATTAAGGGTGAATTTGTACTCCCAGTGGATTTATGGGTAAGATAAACCAAATTTCTCCATTTTTGAAGCTACAGACTCAGTTTTATGCTCTTTGTTGGCTGTTCTGGTGCTGAGGCTGAGATATTTAACAGGTATTGGTTTAACATCACCCAAAACATCAAGACTCGTGTGAGGAGTACCTTATTAAATGCCTCTGCTGATTTCCAAATTTGATAGCATTTCAACACTGGGCTTTCAACACCTGGTACAAGCACACAGAAATCTGAAGCATGAGCTTGAACTGAAAATGAAAATTCATGTGATGTCCCTGCAGGCTCCAGATTGTAAGGGTTCACATTTGAATGTTTTTTCCTTCATCAAACAGGCTAAAAATTGCATTGAGCAAAATGTAAACTGCTGCTTCTTTGTGCAACGACATCCCCAAGGGCTCTGCAGAAATAGCAGCAGCAAAAATAAGCTGGTTTAGAACATCTGACCTTGGTCAGGCCCTTGGAGAACAGGATTTTACCTAAATAGTTTGGGGAACATGGAGCTGGCAGGAGGACAAAATCATTTCCTTGGAGAATTTCTCCATGTGAGAAAGTTCTGGGCTTGTAGAAGCTCTAAAGATGAACATTGGGATGTTCCAGCATCATCCATGTAGACCTTGGCTGACAGAAACTCTATCCTTCATGGAAAAATTCCACTGAGGACCCGTGAATGAGCCTCCTTTGGGGAGGGAATGGTGATGTTGGGGGCAGGGATTAGTTAATCCAGATGCAGATATCACTTTGTCACCTTCACTCGGGCACACTAGGGATTTTCCAGCTTGAAGGGATCAGGGTGAAGGGTCTGGCTGGGCTCCCAACCACCCAGGGACAGCAGTTCGACCACAGAGGCTTTTCTGGAGCTAGGAGAGGCACACAGCATCATCCAGCTGGGCCAGCAAAGAGCTTCTCCATAGTCTACTCCAAAGTTCTTCACTGCAGTGGTCTGGTACAAAAAATGCCAAATTGTGGCATTTAGGGAAAAAAGAAAATCTGAAGGAATTGATGGCTGCCAGGCTGGGGTGGGCTTTGGTTTGGATATCCCAAGGCTGGGATGTAGAAGTCACTAGCACCAGCCCAAGGCTGCTGCTCTTGGGGGCCAAGCCATGTGTGGGGACAGAGCTGGGATGTGATGTGGGCACAGAGCTGGGGGCCTGAACTTGGTGGTGACACATGTTCCCACCACAGCCAGAACCTTTTGGGGACACTATAATTAATTGTGTTCCCCACAATTAACAAACGAGCAGTCGGCTCAGTGGTGACACCCCCCACCCAGGGCTGAAGACGATCGTGGGGGCTCTGATCCAGTCGGTGAAGAAGCTCTCGGATGTGATGATTCTCACGGTTTTCTGCCTGAGCGTCTTCGCCCTCATCGGCCTCCAGCTCTTCATGGGCAACCTCCGGCAGAAGTGTGTGCGGTGGCCTCCCCCCAACAGCACCTTCCTGGAGGATTTGGAGCTGGACAACACCACCTTGCTCAACTCAACTTTCTATGGTTTCGTGGATGACTTCACTGGGAACTTCACCGGGAACTTCACCGGGAACTTCACCAGCAACAGCACATTTGACTTCGAGGCCTACATCAGTGATGAAGGTAAAGCTCCTGTGGCCCCTGCTCCTTGCCCCCTCATCCTGTTTGCTCCTCAGTTTCCTGCTCCTCCTGGCCACTCCAAGGTTTGCTCACATGGATCATCCTGGTGGAACAGGCTCTGCACCCTCACAGAAGGGACAGATCTGATCAAATCTCCCTGGGCAAGGAAAATGAGGCGCACCTGGGCAAGCTAAGCTCTTCCAGGAAGGTTTCACAACAGGAAGGTTTGGATGGACCAGTGTCTCCATCTCCCATTTGCTGATCAGGGCCAATGTCCCATTGGGGTATTTACAGCAGGGAGACCAAACCTTTGAGGAGCAGGTGGAACTTTGAGTGGAAAGCCAGAGGAAAAGATGCAGGAATGACATTTTTAACCCACTTTTCACTATCTGGGTCTTTCCCCAGGTAGCACAGTGCCCAATGAACCCTTTATGCAAAAAGCCACAGGAGGAGAGGGAAGGAGGGAGGGAGGGAGGGATGGGACCAGCACAGGTCCTCAGGAAGGTCCTCTCCTTTCTTTGAAAATTTTTCCCCAAGTGTGGTGGGTTTTTGGTTTGTTCTTCAGTTTTGAGTTTTTAAACTTCATGAAAATGTAAAAGTCTCAGCAAATCTGCCTGGTAGATCTGCAGGGTGGCAGGGTTCCCCTCAGGGATGCTTCACATCTCATTCAGGACACTCAGCAGAGCTCAGAAGGCTAGGCTGGGTCTCAGCTGAGCTGCTTGGCCCAACAATCAGCTTTGGCATTCATTACAGGAAGGTTTTGGTGGGGGGAGAGTTCTGATCTGATGAGCTCTGTGCAAAGACCAGCTGCCCAAGGCCATGAGTGCAGCAGAGCATGGGGCCAGACTAAAAACGTGGAATTGCACAAAGAGGATATTTCCTCCCTGAGCCCACACAGGATAAAGAGAAGCCTCATGGCAAGACGGCAGGCAGAGCCAGGGAGGATTCAAGAAGCTCCAGAAGTCCTGTGCTGGGTGATGCTCAGGTTTGGATCCAGTCACCCTCTGCCACATACAGGTGTGGGTGTCTGCAGGTGCTTCTCTGTGTCCCTGGGGCAGGTGACCTTTGTGGCACTCCTTGGCATCTCTGTGGCTCTGGATCTGTACTGGAGCCATAAGGAAGAGCTTTAAGAACCCCTGGTCTGTGAGCAGGGTGGGGTGTCCCCATCAACAATGGGAGTAACAGAAGGTGCAGCCATGGGGCAGGATCAGTTTCCCCAGGTTTTTCTGGGACTCTTGCAGTGCCCCATGCTTGGTGCTTCCTGCGAATGCCCTGATTTTCCAGGGAAATAGGCCAGCCCTGATCCTTTGACCTCATGTTAACCAATTTTCCAGGTGTTCTGGCCCTAGCCAGACCCAGAGCTGTTTCCAGGCTTGGGAGGGACCTAGTTGGATTGATGAAAAAATCCCAGGAGCCAAGACAAACAGAGTCAACAGAGAATAGATACGTGTCTGACACTGGGAGTCAGCAAATTCCCCTAGGATTCAAGAAATTTCCCCAGAGCAAGTTGCACCCAAGAGTTTGAAAATCAATGTTTGTGTTTATTTATTTTTTAAATTTATTTTTATTCCTTGCTCTTTCCCCTGCAAAGCCAATTACTACTTCCTGGAGGGAGCCCTTGATGCCCTGCTCTGCGGGAACAGCAGTGATGCTGGGTGAGTGAGACTCCCTACCTCTGGATTCCTGGGAGGGGACAGGGAGCTGGCACAGCTCATGGGACCCCGATGATTGGGATGGGACAGGGTTGGGAATGTGACTTTGCAGCAGAACAGTCCAGGATCAGCTTGGGGACCATCCTGAGGGTATCAGTTGGATCATCCCAATGGTATCAGCTTGAGGGGGTATTGATCCAGGTATCCCAACTGTACCAACTTTGGGGCTATCCCCTCGAGCATCCTGGGGATATCAGCTTGAGGGGCTATCAGTCAGAGCATCCCAGATTTATCAGCTTGAGGGGTCTCAGTCTGAGCATCCTGCCTGTATCAGCTTTGAAGGTATCAGGTATCAGACAGGGGCAGCTGGTATCAGTCCAGGCATCCCACCAGTCTCATCCTGGAGGGGAGGGTCCCCCCGCTGCACCCCCTCTATTTAGGGATGGGTTTGGCTGCAGGGCCCTTCTCATCCCTGCTGCTCCCCTGCAGGAAGTGCCCTGAGGGCTACGTGTGCATGAAGGCTGGGAGGAACCCCAACTATGGCTACACCAGCTACGACACCTTCAGCTGGGCCTTCCTGGCCCTCTTCCGCCTCATGACCCAGGATTTCTGGGAGAACCTCTTCCAGCTGGTAGGCACTGCCCCTTCCTCCCTGTGCAAGTGTTCCTCTTGTTCCCTTCTGCCCCTGAGGTGAAAAGTCACTGACTGGAGGCTCGTGGGTCCTTCTCCCATGGTTTGTGAATCCAGCCAGGATCAGTGGAGGTGGGGATGGTCCCATCTACTACTTCCCTAAGCTGTGAGTGCAGCGTATTTCCCAGGATGCTGTCAGCTCTGTCATGGAAATCAGGGATTTATAATATTGTCCAGAGCATCTCTGCTCGAGCTTAGGGACAGGATAAGGAGGAGAAGCCAGGTCACTTGTCCACTCATTGAATTGTCCTCTAGGGAGACACCACAAAACCCCAGTTGTCCCTGGCTCCAGAGGCTGGCCAGGTAAAAGGGATCCTACACCTAAGGGTACCCCTGTCCTCTGGAGAGGTTAGAGGTTTGCCCAGATGATCAGAGTCAGAAAAGGACCATGTTGGCCTGAAGGTGAGACTGAGAAGGTGGAGGCTGAGCGAAGTGAGTCAGTGATGGAATATTGGTCCCACCTCCTTCACTCCCAGCCCTTGGGAACCAAGGCTTCTCTCTGCCTCCCACCAGGCCTCAACCCAGTGCCAGGCCATACAAGGAATGTCCATTGAGCAATGACCAGTCCTTGGAGAAGAAAGGAGCAAAATATTTTCCTCCTACCACAGTCAGGGGCAGCACCTTCTCTTGGGAGCATCACCAAAGTGACATTGTGCAATCCCTGCCACCTCTTCCCACAGACTCTGCGGGCAGCAGGGAAAACCTACATGATCTTCTTCGTGGTGGTGATCTTCCTGGGCTCCTTCTACCTCATCAACCTCATCCTGGCCGTGGTGGCCATGGCTTACGCTGAGCAGAATGATGCCACCATGCTGGAGGAGCAGCAGAAGGAGGAGGAATTCCAGCAGCTCATGGAGCAGCTGAAGAAGCAGCAAGAGGAGCAGGAAAGGCTGGTGAGTGAGAAGAATGGAGGCCAAAATGAGGGGTCTTGGGAATAGGGAGAGGAAATGGAAACAGCAACAAGCATGGTGTAAAATCCAAAGAAAATCTCCATTTGGTCCATAGGAAGTAAAGAAGAAATGGAGTAACTATTCTGGGCATCACATCTGAATCAAAGAACTGAGATACTATCATGGGTGGGGACAGAAAAGGCTGAAAAGATCAAATTTCCACATCCAAATCCCAGTCCAGTGTGCACTGGGAGGCGGCATAGAGGAGCAGCACAGGGGTGAGGTATTGTTTGAGAAGAGCAGGCCATGACAGACATAAAAGGCCTCAGAAGTTCCAGTGCATCTCCTGCCTCACATCAGGAAGCCTGGCAGGAGCCAAGCTCAGTGTCAGCAGGGCACAAAGGAGACATTCAGGGAAGATGGGGCAGCTGCAGCACAGCTCAGCGTGTCAGCAAACCCTTGGCTTTGGAGACACAACAAAGGGCTCCAGACACCCTGCACCTCACCAGGGAGATCCTGGTGTCCTTACGGGAGCTAAGGAATCCTGGATTGGTGGAAGTGACCCTGATCATTGCAGGAGAGTTGGAAATTAATGGTCTTTCCAGTCCTTTCCAACCCAAGCCACTTTCTATAAATACCAGGTGGGAAGGGACTTCCAGGATTATCTGTTCCAGCCCTGCTTGGCCAAAGCACAGTCTGGACAAGAAATGTTCCATTGTGGTCCCGGGATGTTACCTTCATCCCTTTGCCATCGTTGGGAATGTTTTTCAGTACAACATTCCTATAAAACATGGCCAAAAGCCTCTGGTGCAGCAGCCCAGCCGTTTTCCAGCACTAACCATCATTTTGTTCCATGTCAGCAGAGACATCCCTGAAAATCTCTTTGTCTGGGCAAGACACCACCTCCCTCACATACAGAGAGACACAAACCAATGTTTGACCCTCTCCAAAGTCTCTTATCTCTCTTCTCTTATCTGTCCAGACACACAACATCCCCTGGGAAGTGGCTTGTTCCTCTCTGGCTGCTGCTGTTTGCAGTTTTTAAACTGTTGAGTCAGCCCTGGCCAAGGTTGGGGACTCTGGGGCTGGGGCAGGCTGTTGCTGAGGCCCCTTCCCTGAGCAAATCAGCAAGAGAAGTGCCCAAAGGCTTTGTTAAGGGATGTCTTTCTTCCCCTTCCTCTCCTTCACACAGAGAAATTAAAAACACGGAGGGAGTTAAGCTGAGAGTAGGGGCAAAGCACCTACGAGAAATGGGGGCTTGGATCTATTTAATATCCCATGATTAAAGGTGGAAAATGTCCTGGATTTCATCAATGTGAGAATAGAGAATTTCTCACTCCACTGTGGCATCCTCAGTGGTGAGAGAGGGTGTAATAAACTTCAAATTTTAATAGCACTGTTGGAAAGAAAAAGAAAAGAAATTACATGCAATGGAAATGTGATAATACAACATCTAGTACAAGTGCAAAAATCCTGGAGGTCACATTTCAGCAAGACCCTTGAGGATTTTGCTTCTTTGCCATTTTAGATGAGAGCTCATTTCAAAGGATAAAGTTTCCTGCTTGAAGAACCAAGGTTTGCTCAGTTTTGTCCTTAGGAATTATTCTCCCTGACCAAATCCAAACAGATCTAACTCAGCTGTGGAGAGCTCAGTGCAGGGGGGAAAGGGAAAGGGAAAGGGAAAGGGAAAGGGAAAGGGAAAGGGAAAGGGAAAGGGAAAGGGA
>PYHW01010030.1:29261-43503 GCA_013186435.1 Turdus rufiventris | reverse complement strand
AAAGGGAAAGGGAAAGGGAAAGGGAAAGGGAAAGGGAAAGGGAGAGGGAAAGGGAAAGGTTTGGAAATGCTGGGACGGTTTGGGTTGGAAGGGACCTGGAAGCTCATCCAGTCCCATCCCTGCCCTGGGACACCTCCCACTACCCCAGGTTGCTCCGAACCTCATGCATCCACCACTTCTGGGGATGGAAGGAATTTTCTGACCCCCTGGAGCCCTCAGCTGCTGTGGGACGTCCCCATGGCTGCGGACACAGGGCTGACAGGGACGGGCTTGTGCAGTTGCAGGAGCGTGCATCCAGCAGCGATTCCCTGCCCAGCAGCGTGGCTGGGAAGGGGCACGACTCAGACATCAACAGTGACCAGGACAAGGCCAAGGACTGCAACGGGCAGGTGGTGCCCAAGATCACCCTGCAGAGATCCAACACCGTGATTGAGGTAGGTGCCAGCTCTGCTCCTGCCATCCCTGAGGGTGCTCACCCTCACCAACCTCCTGAGGGGACAGGCTTGTGCCCACTTCGCTATGGGTTGGGTCCTACAAGCCTTTTTGGGGTCCCCACCTTGCACCCAGAGGTCTCTCCAGACCATTCCCTCCTTTCTGCCTGCTCTGTCATTCAGAGCATGGAGTAACTCTGTGTCCCTCCCTCCTCTCCTCCCAGTTCAATCCCACCCATGAGCCAGAGAAGCCAGACCTCAACCACCTCGCTGTGGGCAACCAAGATGGGCCAGGGCTGGAGAAGAGGGTGGGAAGTGCCATCAGTGTCATCTCCAATGCTGTGGAAGGTATGTGCCTCTAGGTGAGGGTCCTGCTCAGTGCTGGAGGGCTTGGATTGGCTGTCAGTGGCTGACAGTGGCTGTCCCAAATTTCCAGCCCCACACAAGGGGTGACTCCAGCCCTGGCATCTCTGTATGGGGTCAGTGATGCTCAAGCCAGACTTTTCATCTCAGCTCACTGGGATGATGCCTGGAGGCAATAATCCAATATCTCACACAAATTAATGGGATTTCAGGTGATTAGAAGAGTCTCCAGAGCCAACTGAGAAATGCTGAGCAGCTTCCCAGCACCTGCTGTTGTCAGCTTCAGCAAAAAGCACCATGAACTCATCAGTTCATGTTCCTTGTCCCCTCAAGAAAAGGCACTAAAGTCTCTGGCCAGCCCAGAGCAGTCCCCTCGGATGTCCTGGCAATCTCAGGGTGGCAGGGACAACCCAAATCCTGCCCAGGGGCTGGGAGCAGGGTTGGATCCACAGTTCCCTGGCTGATCTGCCTTTCTATCCCTCTCCAGTTTGGAGGGCCAGGTCTGCATCACCTCTGTGCCTGGGCGTGGGAAGCCATATTTAGCCCCCATATTTTTTGGGTGCCACAATACAGAAAAGATCTCAAGCTTTTAGAAAGTGTCCAAAGGAGGGCTAAGAAGGTGATGAAGGATCTGGAGAAGCCACATGAGGAGTGGCAGAGGTCACTTGGTTTGTTCAGCAGGACAAGAGGACCCTGAGGTCAGACCTCAGCCCTGCCCCCAGGGCAGCTCTGATTCTCTGCTCCTTGTGACCAAGGACAGGACAAGAGAACAGCTGGAGCTGTGCCAGGGGAATTTGGGATGGAGGTCAGGGAAAGGTTCTTCCCTCACCCAGAGGGTGCTGGGCACTGCCCAGGCTCCCCAGGGAATGGTCCCAGCCCCGAGGTGCCAGAGCTCCAGGAGTGTTTGGACAGCGCTGCCAGGGATGCACAGGGTGGGATTGCTGGGGTGTCTGTGCAGGACAGGAATTGGATCAGTGATCCCTGTGGATGTCTTCCAGCTCATGGTATTCCATGATACCAAAATCGTAGATCATCCACAGCTGGTCCAGGACCTCAAGAGAAGTTCTCCTAAGGGCCAGCACTTGCCCACCCAGGTGAGGACAAGGTAGTCCCACACTTTTCCTTTCCCACCCTCAGAGCTGGAAGAAGCTCACCAGAAATGCCCACCCTGGTGGTACAAATTCGCCCACACATTCCTGGTCTGGAATTGCTGCCGTCCATGGGTGATGCTGAAGGAGTTTGTCAAGCTGGTGGTGATGGACCCCTTCGTGGACCTGGGCATCACCATCTGCATCGTGCTCAACACTCTCTTCATGGCCATGGAGCACTACCCCATGACGGAGGAGTTCGAGAACGTGCTGAGCGTGGGGAACCTGGTAGGGAGCTCCATCCCTCCCCTTCTGAGCCCAGCAGCCCCACACCCCATCCTGGAGGGCAGAGCCCCTCTGCTGCTGTGTGAAACATGCCAGCTGCTGAGAAAGCCCTGCAGGGCTCTATGCACAGCATCTCTGCATGGGGCTGGGCTCTGGGATGACCCAGACCAAGGGCATTGTTGTGGGATTGGGATTCCTCATTCCCTGCTCCCCTCCTGCTGCAGTCCCTGCCCAGTTTGGTGCATCCTGAGTCACCCTCTGCATCATAACCCTGCTGCCAGCCCTGGGTGACACCACAGTGTCCCTGAAATGTTGAGTGGCCACAGGGCAGAGCAGAGGGTGTTCCAGATTGTAGGAACAAACAGGTCCTCACTGCAACAATGCAGCATTAAAATTATCAATAATCAGGGATTTGCACAGTAAAATCACTGCAAATCTTGGCTGTCCTGGTTTTATAGGTGCATTTAGTACTCTGCTTGGAGCTGGTGACAAATGGCTCTGAGCTGGATGGATCTGCTGGTAGGACAAGCCCGGCAGCCCCCTGGCAGCGGTGGGAAATGCTGTAAGGAATGGGCGAGCTCCCATCTCCTCTGGTGCCACTTTGCCCTGCTCCAGCACCTGCCGGGCTCTCTGGAAGCGCAGCCCTGCAGTGACAGATGTCCCTGCCCGGGCGGGCGGGACTGGCTCTGGTTTCATTCAGGAAATACAAGGGGATTAATGGGCCGGTGCTCAAGGCACGGCCGGGCTGAGGCGGCTCCAGCTCTTCCTTCGAGCCAGGAGCAGATTCCGGCTGCACCCCAGGGGAATGATCTGCTGGGAAGGGCCCAGTGGGGATGGGGGCAGGGGAGGGGATCCCACTGAGCCAGGGTTCCCCCCACATCCCCTGCCTGTCCCACTGCAGGGTGTAAAGGACAATGGTAGGGATCAGCTGGCAGGAGCAGGACGGGATGTGTGTGGACTTGGTTTTTGTTTGTCCCGTGCAAGGGACATATGGGGATCATCCCCTGGATACTGAAGCAGGAACAGGGCAGGGGAGATTTGTGGGCTGGCATGCAAAGGACATTTGGGGACAATCCCCTGGGATACTGGAGAAGGACATGTGATGTTTGTGGCCTGCCATGCAAAGGACATGTAGGGACAACCCCCTGGGATGCAGTTGCAGGAGCAGGACAGGAACATTTGTGGGGTTGCATGGAAGGGACACGTGGGAACAATCCCCATGGATACTGAAGCAGCACAGGGGACATTTGTGGCGTGGCATGCAAGAGACATGTGGGAACAACACCCGGGATGCAGGAGCAGCAGCAGCCTCCCTGCTACTCCTCCCTGCTCAGTGAGGGACAGACCCAGTCAGGGCAAATCTGTCACCAGGCCCTCTGCACGTGCTGTGCCATGGAATTGCAGCAGGGATGTCAATTGTCACCTGGCTGAGCCCTCTCTGCAGTGACACAACACTGCAGGGGCTGTTGTGGTCCCAGCAAAGGAACAATGTGTAAAATCCAGCTCAGTTGTCACAGGGCTCAAGCAGGGACAGGGGCATCCCAGCAGCAGCCCAGCACCCAGTGCTGGGCACCTGTGATTTCCCAGTCATTCCAAACGTGTCTCTTTGCCAAGGAAATTTTATTTTTAATTTCCAGCTGCCAACACTTACCTTTGTGTCCCTCCAGAGGCATCAATCACCAATATTCCCAGTCTGGCTTCACCAGCCACACTAGGCAGCATCTGGGGGGCTTGTTCCCAACTGGGACTGGCCTTAACAGGGTAAAATGTTTTGGGAATACACCAAAAAAGAGGGATGCTTCCCACCCCACCTCACAGCTTAGCACTGGTTTATGAACAAGTGACCAAGGGTGCTGCTTTCTACAGGTCTTCACAGGGATCTTCACGGCAGAGATGGTCCTGAAGCTCATTGCTCTGGATCCCTACGAGTATTTCCAGCAGGGCTGGAACATCTTTGACAGCTTCATTGTCACTCTGAGCCTGGTAGAGCTGGGCTTGGCCAACGTGCAGGGGCTCTCCGTGCTCCGCTCCTTCCGCCTGGTACGTGCCAGGGACACCTGGGTGATGACAGGGACAGGGTGGGGATGGCTTGCTCAGCCTCCTTCACAGTGGAGGCTCAGCTTTGGAGGGACCAACTTCTCCTCTGTTAAAGATAAGACTGAGTCAAGTTAAATATTCAGGGAAGCTGTAGTCAGAACAGTTGGGGGTTGAAACCCTCCTGCCTTGATCAAACAGCCCCAGCAGGGCAGTTCACAGTTCAATGGCAGTGTCACAGCCTTGCTGTCACCTTCTGGCAATGACACCCCAGTCATCCCCGTCTCTCCTTGCCCTCCACAGCTGAGGGTTTTCAAGCTGGCCAAGTCCTGGCCCACCCTCAACATGCTCATCAAGATCATCGGCAACTCCGTGGGCGCCCTGGGCAACCTGACACTGGTTCTGGCCATCATTGTCTTCATCTTTGCCGTGGTGGGGATGCAGCTCTTCGGCAAGAGCTACATCGAGTGTGTGTGCAAGATCTCCGTGGACTGCACCCTGCCCCGTTGGCACATGCACGACTTCTTCCACTCCTTCCTCATCGTCTTCCGCATCCTCTGCGGGGAGTGGATCGAGACCATGTGGGACTGCATGGAGGTGGCCGGCCAGACCATGTGCCTCATCGTCTTCATGATGGTCATGGTCATTGGGAACCTCGTGGTGAGCCTAGGGGCTGGGGGGACCCTCGCTGGTGGCAGGGACAGAGGGATTGTGGAGTGGGGACATCTGCTGCAGGGAGCACCAGGATTCTCCTCCCTCCCCAGATGACCCACAGATGGGCTGTGTCAATTCTGTGTGAAATGGATAGAGAAATGATTCCTGAGGAACCTCCAGCTGAAACCAGACCAGGAACTGGAGGGAAACTGAGGCACAGAAAGCACAAATGGGCTTTAGGCAGAGGCAGGAGCAACTCTGGGATAAAACAGATCTCAGCTTCAAGCTGTCCTGTGTCCTCCACTAGGTTTTTCCAGCTTTCTTGCCCCATTTCCCACTATCCTGATGAAGGATGGAGGCAGAGCTCCATCCATCCATCCATCCAGCCATCCAGCCATCCAGCCATCCATCCCACCCTTTGCTCTAGGTGCAGATCCCCAACCTCCCCAGTCCTCACCATGCTCCGGGTGGCATCTGGTGACAGTCAACCTCCTTCCCTGTGTCTGTGGGACCTGCTACTGCCCTCACCCCCATCTTGCCCCCACCCTCCCCACTCCCCCTGGCTGCCTGTGCAGCCTGTGCTGCCTGAGCCGCAGGTCTGTGAGTTCCAGGCGAGCGTGAAATCCTTTCTAAACTTGGTAACCACATCGCTGGCAGCTCTGGAGCTTGTTTTGCAGCCTGCGTGGGCCCTGCTCTCCCTTCTTGAGGAGCAGAGCAGGGGAGGGAAGCGCTGACTCGCTCCTATTACTTGCTGGGGTTGTGTAATCCCTTTGGAATTTGCTTTGAAAAACTATCTGCCCCCGGGAGCTGCTGACCCCTGTCCCCAGGGAGGCTCTGAAAGGAGCCCAGGGAGAAACCCAGAGCAGCCCCCGGTTGGGGTCAGCTTGGAGTGTCCCACTTTGAGGGCAGAAAGTTGGGATTTGGGTGCCTCTTGGCTTCCCTGGCTTGTGACAGGGATTTGGGCCTTTGAACGGAGAGCCCCTGGCTGCAGACCTTGGCCCAGATCTGTACTGGGTGGTGCTGGGCAGACAGGGGAGCAGCCCCCAGCTGCCTATCTCTCACCAGTCGGCAAAGGTTTGTAATACCACCTTCCTGCAAGGGACTGCAAGGCTGCGTCAGACTGAAAATCATCCACAAGGGCACCTGTAAAGAGCAGGAGCCTCTCTGGAACCATCTGCAGGGAGTGCAGGAGTTTGGACTGAGAACCACAGTTGGGGCTCCCTGCAGAGCCCTCCCCAGAGGAAAAGTTTCCCTCTTCTGGAGTAGCACAGTCCACCCACCTCTCCAGGAGACTGCTCTGGAGAAGATACGGAGGCAGCACAATTTCAGCTGGTGGGGTCAGTGACAGCCCTCGCAGAGCTGCTGGTGTCCCCATCTCAGAGGTGCCAGTGTCCCCCTCCCAGAGATGTGGATGTCCCCCTCCCAGAGCTGCCAGTGTCCCCCTCCCAAAGCTGCTGGTGTCCCCATCCCAGAGCTGCCGGTGTCCCCCTCCCAGAGCTGCTGGTGTCCCCCTCCCAGAGCTGCCAGAGTCCCCATCCCGCAGGTGCACCCCAGCCCTCGGGACAGCTCTGCAACTCCTGCACGGACTCCATTTAGAGCTCAGCAGAGAAACACGGAGCACAAACACGGCCAGAGCCCTCTGTGCCCTCCTCCTCCTCTCTGCCGGGCTCTCCTGGCCTTGCCTCAGGTATTTCCGAGTCCTGGAGCTCGTCCCAGAGGCTCCCAAGTATCCCCGTGCAGGGAGGTGTGTGTTTCTGCGCTTCCCCTGCGCAGGAAGAAGGTGACCCGTCCTTTGCTCTTAATGACACTTTGAGCATTTCCTTTGGGGTTATTCAGGGAAAAGAGAGGAAGTCAGTCGGGTGACAAGGTAACAGAGTCCTGTCCAACAAAGCCAGAGCCATTAACTGTAACTGGTACTTAACGGGGGCATTCAACTGCTGGGCCCGCGGGGATTTATTTAAAGACCTGGTTTAAGGCACATGGCATGAGCCATGTGAAAACAGCAGTGTCCTTGGATAGCAGCTAATTCCCGTCTCAGATGCGCTGCTGGCACCGCACGACACGGCACAAACACCGACAGCTGTGCTGGGTCCGTCCCTGCTCCGCTCCTCGGGGCTGCCTGTCCCACTCCTCTGCTCCCGAGCTGCTCCAGGTTTCTGGCAGGCAGCAACCCCAGCTGTGCCAGGAGAGGCTGTGGTGGAGTCCGGTCACGTTTTGGGATGGTGAAGTAGAAGGGGAAGCACACGAGCTCATGCTTGGAGTTATATAGAGAATTTACTGGCTGGGGCTGAGGTGAAACATTGTTTTGATGGAGCAGAGCAGCGTCTGGGACACAGGGATGGGATCACAGCTGGGGTTCAGTCTCCTCCATGCTCCAGAGTGTGGGGGATTGTCAGGAGCTTGCTGGGCAGCTGAGCTACCAAAGCCAGGGAAGAGGAGAGGAAGAGCTGCAGCTGAGAGGACAAGCAGGAGGTTTCATTCTGGGGAGAGAAGGGACACAGTCACAGAACCATCAAATGCCACGCTGGTTCTGGTTGGAAGGGATATTGAAGCCCCACTGCTGACAAGGGCAGGGACACCTCCTACTATCCCAGGGTGCTCCAAGCCCTGTCCAACCTGGCCTTGGACACTGCCAGGGATGGGGCAGCCACAAGAGCTGAGTTGCATCTCTGGGCGTGGTGGGGAGAAGCCCTGGGGAGACTCCCGTGGGATTCCTGGAGCTCCAAAAGATCAAAGGGAGGGACACACTCACACATCCACAGCAGAGCTTGCAAGGAGCTGAAACCATGACTGGCATCACTTACAGAGGGATCTGCAGGATAGTGAGAGCCCAGGGTGAGGTGAAGGCATCAGAGCCCAGGGGGTTTGAGGAGAAGCATGTCCATGTCCATGTCCATGTCCATGTCCATGTCCTCTGGCACCTCTGCAGTCCCCAGAGCTGGTAAGGGCAGGGCAGAGCCCATGAGACACTCCATGAAGGGGTTTCTTCGCAGCCACAGGTGATCCTGCAGCTCCAGAGGGAAATCCTGAGGCTCAGGACCTGCTGGACCTCAGGGCTGGCGCTCGTTTTGTCTCCCCAGGTTCTAAACCTGTTCCTGGCTCTGCTGCTGAGCTCCTTCAGCGCTGACAGCCTGGCAGCATCGGACGATGACGGGGAGATGAACAACCTGCAGATTGCCATCGGCCGCATCAGCCGCGGCATCGCCTTCGCCAAGGCCACGCTCCTTGCACTGCTCCGCCGCTTCTGCAAGGGCAAGAAAGTGGCACCAGAGGAAGAGCAGGACCCCAGTAAAAGGGACAACTCCGTGCTCAACCATACAGACACAGCCCTGGAGCCCAAGTCAGGGTACCTGGATGGCATCACAGGCAAGGAGCACATTTTCATGGATGAGCTGGACCACATGAATTTCATCAACAACCCCAACCTGACGGTGCAGGTCCCCATTGCCTCTGAGGAGTCTGACCTCTATGAGGAGACCAGCACCCAGTCCGACACTGAGGACACCACCAAGGTCAGGAAGGTGGATGGGAGGGAAGGGCTTCACCCAAAAACTGGGACTTGCCCATTCTTGCTGTGCTGCCCAAAGAATGACGTTGGTTTGGGTCACTTTTAGCTTTCTCACAGGGCTGGTATTTTCCAAGCTGGCATTTCCCAGTGTAAGCTGGAGTGGGGGGAGAGGGTCCAAGCAGGGCTTTGGATGATTTGGGCCAGACTATGGGGTTATTGTCAGTGCCAGAGGGCCCCACTGCACCACAGGGGTAGTGCAAGGGTCAGAGTGCTCGATCTGGGGTTAAAGATGTTCCAGAGGAATCTGATGCCAGGAAATCTGCTGATGGCACTATCATTGGATCCACTGCTAATGCCTCGGAAAGCATCGTCCTGGGGGGGGGCCTGAACCAGATGGAGGAGCTTAGCAGGGGTGAACATGAAGCGAGGGATGTGGGATCCAAAGCTGAGACAGCTGAGTCCAGTCTCCAGGACACTGCTGGGGTCCTCTGGGAGAGTGTCAGGGGGACAAGAAACTTGGAAAGACTCAAGTGGACACAAAAAGATGATGGTGTGGTGGGAAATTACTGCTCACTCCAAGGTCCTGGGGGCACAGGGAGCAGCCAGAGGTGCTGAGGGGGACAGGAGCAGGTGCATCAGCCTGGAAAGGAGGGTTTGTTTGGACAACAGAAAAGCCCTGAGCAGGGATTTGTCATGACTGGATAGCAAATGTGTGCCCAGGAGCTAAGGGAACTCTGGAAAGCTCCATCCCAACCAACCCTGCCAGGTCCAGGAGGCATCTGAACACCTGGATGGGACGGCACAGGGAGCCCCAGGAAAGGCTGGAAAATGAAACAGGGCTCCCAAAAGTGCAGAGCCTCTCACCTCCCTCCCATTTGCAGCTCTGCACAGTGACAGGGACACAGCTTGGCACAACATAGGGCACGAAAGGGGACAATACTGATTATTTAGTGTTATCTGGGACAATAGGGGGGTTTCAGCATTTGGGGTGCAGGAGCGGGACAGGAGGAAAGGTGGGGCTGGCCATTGTCACTACCAAGTCCTCCAGAGGGAGCGTGGAGCACCTTGGTCAAGGGAATGGGCCAGGGGGGTTGCTGCTCTCAGTTCCTCTGGTGTTGCCACTAGGAGAGCTGAGAGCTGACATTTTCCCCCAAATTTTTTCTACCACAACTCCAGTCCCACAACAGCAGTACCAGCAGGTGCACTGCAGAGGTGATGCCAATGCCAGCCTGGCCATGATAGGAGAGGACACATGGGGTCCCCACGAACCTCAGCTCCCTATCACCACAAAGGCTTCCCAGCAGGTGGGAAAACCCTGGTGAGCAGTCATGGGGCCCATCCTGGCACAGCTCTGAACTTTAGGGTGTGCTCAGCCCATAGCACCCGCTCCAAACAGTGCATGGAAAAACTCTGAGCCATCCCCAGCTGCTCAGCAAAGGCAAAGGACACCTCTCAATCAGTAAATACCAGTTCAGCCCATCGGGGCTGTTAGGTTTGATGCCTAAATTCAGTTAAAACTGACTCAAGTGGGAGCCAAGGGTGTTCATTAAAAATAAGGAGCCTGCCAAGGCAGGGGGAAACGATGGGCTGCAATTTATCATAGAATCACAAATGATTGAGTCTCAAAGACCAGGTAGTTCCAATCCCCTGCCATGACAGGGACACATTCCTCTATCCCAGGTTGCTCCAAACTCCATCCAGCCTGGCCTTGAGCACTGCCAGGAATCCAGGGGCAGCCACAGCTGCCAGGGCCTGCCCACCCTCCCAGCCAGGAATTCCTGTCCAATATCCCATCCATCCCTGCCCTTCGGCAGTGGGAGCCATTCCCTGTGTCCTATCCCTCCATCCCCTGTCCCCAGCCTCTCTCCAGCTCTCCTGGAGCCCCTTTAGGCACTGGAAGGGAATCTGAGCTCTCCCAGACCCTTCCCTTCTCCCCCAGCTCTCCCAGCCTGTATACACAAGGTGAAATGACAATTAGCAATCAGGTGCTAATTGATGTGGAGCGCTGCGCTGTTCCCGGAGGGGCTGGTGCCAGCCGGGTGTGTTCGCACGCCGGAATCGGCTCCAGATGGAGCCAGAGCCTCGCACACCGTCCGCTCCGGGACATTCCCACCGTGCCCACCCCAGCGGCGGGGGCTTCTCCTCGCGGGCTGCTCCGACAACGCTGATAAATGCTCTCCACTTCCACAGCAGCGCCTTTCCAAGGAAAAGCTCTTTTTCGGGGAAATGACAGCGGCAGCTGGGATTTTGCGTCTTGTGGTTGATTTGGCTTTGCCGCTCAAAGCAGGGAGGAGCTGCCAGCCTGGTCTGTGGCTCTGCAGAATCACTGCAGGGGCTCAGGGCTCTCCCAGGGGCTTTTTCCATGGGGATCCTATCCTGTTGGGCAGGGTGATGTGTCCTGAGATGTGGTGCAGCACAGGGGTGTTGTCAATGGAGCTGAGGGAGCTGGAAAGGGGCTCAGCCTGGAGCAAAGGAGGCTCAGGGGGGCCCTTGTGGCTCTGCACAACTCCCTGACAGGAGGGGCAGTGAGGGGGGGTCGGGCTCTGCTCCAGGGAACAGGGACAGGAGGAGAGGGAACGGCCTCGGGCTGGGCCAGGGGAGGCTCAGGGTGAATATTGGGAAAATTTCTTCACTAAAAGGATTCCCCAGCACTGGCACAGCTGCCCAGGGCAGTGGTGGAGTCCCTCCCCATCCCTGGACAGGTTGAAAGCCGTGTGGATGTGGCACTTGGAGCAGGGGTCAGTGGTGGCCTTGGCAGTGCTGGACTCGATGGTTTGGAAGGCTTTTCCAGCCTGGACAGTTCTGTGATCCTCAGTGCTGTGGATCATGGGATCATGGGGTGAGTCAGGGTGTGCAGCAGCAAGGATGAAGAAGCCCCAGCCAGGCTGGAGATGCTGTGCTGGGTGTGTGATGAAAATTGCCCTCCAAACCTGCTGGTTCCAGGTGTGGGAGGACGCAGGAGCCCCCAGGGATGGGTTTTATCCCTGTCCCCACCCAGGAGAACCTGCCCTGAGCTCCACCCACAGAACTGATGAGTTCTGTGATCCATCCAAGGGCCTTTTGGACTTTACCCCACATCTCCAGGGCAGTTACACTGGTTTGTCCCCACTTTGACCCTTTCCTGGAGGCTCAGAGGGCTCCTGACTTCCCTAGGGTCACAGCTTGCCTGGCTCTGTGATGAGACTCTCTAATCCCCCTGCCCCTCCTGTCCTTCCCCCTGACCTCAACTGAGGGTGGTCCCAGTGGTCTCAAGAGCCACCAGCTGAGAGCTGGTGCCACACTGCTGCTGTATCCTCTCCTGCATGTCCCCAAAGGTCCTCCACAGCAGCATCTTCTCACAGAGATGTGGCTGTGGCTCCTGAATCTGTGGGCAGTGACAATGCCACAGTTTACCCAGGGACTTTTCCCTGGTTTTTGGACTTTTTCCCTGCTTTATGAATTACCAAATGCAGGAGCAGCCTGAGGAGAGGATTATCTCCTTTCCATAAGCCAACACCTTCCTGTGCTGGAAATACCCATCCTGGATCCTCTGGTTCCTGCTGCTCCCAGGTAGGATAGGCAGGGCTGGGGATCTGCTCATTCCTCAAGTGNAAAAAAAAAGGAGGAGGAAAAAGAGTCCCAGGGGCTTGCCAAGGTTTTCTCTTGTTATCAGCCCCTCTGGCCTTGCTGAGCGGTGTCTGGGAAGGCAGCCAAGCTGAGCTGTGGAGCAGGATGGAGCTGGAAAGAGGTATTTGGAATGCAGGTTTTGAACTTGGGTGAACCTCAGGCTGAGGGCCCTTCAGCATGACCCAAGCCAGAGGGAGGAGAGAGGAGAGGCTGCTTGGGTTTCTGCACCAAAGGGGGGTTGGCAGAGCAGTTCTTGAGTGGGGACACACAGAGGAGGAGGAGGAGGGGACAGTGAGAAAATCAGCCTGAGGAGGTGGCACAGGAGATGGAGCTGCTGTGCTGGGACAAAGGCTGGGATCAGGGGACCTCTTGTTCCTCTGAACCTGCATGAAAAGCAAAGCTCAGGTACCAACAATCTTCCAAGGTTTGCAGCCCTGGATGATGCAGCAGCTTCTGAGCTCTGTGTCCATAGGAGAGGGACTCAGAGCATCCTCCAAACAAGGGGGTCCCACCACCCATCTGGTCCTGTCTGGGCTCTCTGGGGTAGGAGGAGCATGGCTGGAGGCAGCCAAAGCCCAGGTGCCTGGCCTGAATTCCTGTCTGTCTGTCTGCAGAACCCCCTGTCCAGTGACAATGCCTCATCCGTGTGCAGCACAGTGGATTACAAACCCCCCGCGCCTGAGGAGGAGGAGGTGGCAGAAGTGGCTGAGGAGAAAAACGAGCCTGAGGAGTGTTTCACTGAAGGTGAGGGACAGAGCAGGGCTGGAGACCCTGTGGACAGGGGGTGGAGGGGCCACTGCCAACCAGTTCTTGCAGTGCAGGGGCTCCCAGGCTCCTTGAGCTCAGCCCCAACTCCAAATCCTCCTGTATCACCACAGAGATGATCCCCATAGAGCTCCCCTTGTGCACCCCACCTAAGCCCAGCAGGATCCTGGTCCAGCTTCCACTAGGGAGGGCTTAAAATGTCAATACTGGAAGCAGTGGGAACACCCTGGCCAGGAATGACCCTGAGCCCTGTGTCCCTAGCCTGTGTGAAGAGATTCCCCTGCCTCTATGTGGATGTCAGCAGTGAGAAGGGGAAGATTTGGTGGAACCTCAGGAAAACCTGTTTCCGCATCGTGGAGCATGACTGGTTCGAGACCTTCATTGTCTTCATGATCCTCCTCAGCAGCGGGGCACTGGTAGGTCCCACCTCTCCCCTGCCCCAAGGGCTCTGCAGCAGCTTCCCAGCCTGGGGGAGCCCAGGGAGGTGACAGAGCCCAGGCTGTGGGCATCTCCTGTGCCAAATAATCCAGCTGTGGGCAGATGTTTGATTTTAAATCCCGTTTGGCTCAGGTCTAACAGGAGTGCTGGTACCCCCTGGTCGACCCCCCCAGCATCCCTGGACCATCATCCACAGGCTGTGGTCCATGGGCTCAAGGGGATGCCACTGCCTATAGCCCCTACTCTTAATGCCAGATGAACCATCTGAACCATTTATTGAGCTTCGTGTACTTCCTCATTTCACCACCATCACCGCGTTGTCAGGAGGTGCTTGACAAACAGTTCATGGTTTTTATTTTGTTGTTCAGTACCTCCATCAGTGCCTGGTGCCCCTTCTTAGAACCTAGGTGTTCCATTAAATCGACCTAATTATTTATCAGTGTTGGCCTGGTGCTGTTCTCTGAGGGTTTGGGTTGGATTTAACCCAGGAAATACCAAATTCTCTGCAGGTTTGGAGGTGAAGAGAGAGGGAAAGAGAACAGAGGGACTGAGAGGGTTTTCAGACACACTTTACATATCTGCAGCTCACTTTGAGGTGGTTTGGGGATGTCTGGGGTTGTAGCTGGTGCAGGAATTGAAAGCTGTGCTACGCCAGCTGTGCAACACCCGGTCACCGTGGGTGTAATACTCACCCAAACTCCTCAGGGCATTTTCAAAACTCCCAAAGCATCTCAAGGTGTGGCTGGTGTCCCTGGGGTTTGAGCTGAGACACCTGGGAATTGGATGCAGCTGGACTTTGGCTTCAGTGAAGCTCTGCTTTGGGTCCAACCCCACAAAACCAAGGGACTTGCAAACAGGAGCTGGACCCCATGATGAACAGGTCCCCATGGACCAGCCATCCTTGGGCTCACAGCTTCCTGAGCCCTGGGAAAGCAGGGAGATGCCAGCATGGCTGTGCTCTGGGATGGCATGGGTCCCAGAAGACCTGTGGAAGATGCCTGTCAGGTCGCTCTGTGGGGTGTTCCATGGAAGATGACTGTCACATAGCTCTGTGGGGTCCCATGGAAGAT
>PYHW01010030.1:12361-29251 GCA_013186435.1 Turdus rufiventris | reverse complement strand
TAGCTCTGTGGGGTCCCATGGAAGATAACTCTCCTGTAGCTCTGTGGGGTGTTCCATGGAAGATGACTGTCCTGTAGCTCTGTGGGGTGTTCCATGGAAGGTGACTGTCATGTAGCTCCATGCCCCTTGCAGGCTTTCGAGGACATCTACATCGAGCAGCGCAAGGTGATCCGCACCATCCTGGAATACGCAGACAAGGTCTTCTCCTACATCTTTGTCATCGAGATGCTGCTCAAGTGGGTGGCCTATGGCTTCAAGGTGTACTTCACCAATGCCTGGTGCTGGCTGGATTTCCTCATTGTGGATGTACGTGATGAGCAAGGCCAAGCCAAGGAGCTTGGGGGCATTAGGGGCTGTCATAAATGAACCCAGATTGTATTTTAGAGGATAAAGGGGTGGCTGTGGAATGAAGGCTTATATAATTTCTTAAAATAACGGTCCCCTACAGGAAGGAACACTTCATTCCTGGTTGCAGGAACCTTTCAAACCCTTCTGTTTTACACCCAAGCCAAGAACAGCCCCTGCAGTTCCACCAGGCCCCATAGAACTGTGAAGGTACATAGGGTCTCCCAAATGGTCTATGACAGAGCAATCTGTCCGTTTTGTGCCCCACATCAATTCCATCCTCACACTCAAGAGGTGTCATCCTGCCCCATCCCTGGAAGTGTCCAAGGCCAGGTTGGACGAAGCAGCCTGGGATAATGGAAGGTGCCCCTCCTATGGCAGCAGGTGGGACTGGATGGTCTTTAAGGTCCCTTCCATCCCAAACCATTCTGGGATTCTATGACCCTTGAGGTATCTGGTCACCAGGGACCCCAAGGACTCAATGTCTGCATCCCAGGGCTAGAGGATGACCACCAGCCTGAGGGACTGGGGAGAGAGGGGAGTACAGGAGCTGCAGTTGTGTTTCCACCTGAGATGCTGCTAATCACTTGGGCTGCTCCTTCCAGGTGTCCCTGGTCAGCCTGACAGCAAACTGGCTGGGATACTCCGAGCTGGGAGCCATCAAATCCCTGCGGACACTGAGGGCTCTGCGACCTCTGCGTGCTCTGTCCCGGTTTGAGGGCATGAGGGTAAGTGAGTCTCTATGTGCTGCTGGCCCTGACAGGGACATGAGAGTCTTCAAGAGTCCCCCACATCACAGACATCCCAGTTGGTTTTCAGGGGCCTCCAGTCAGTGGGATCAATGCTAAGGTGGCTTTGGTCCAGTCTGACCTCATTCTGCACTGCTGGGGAGGGCAGGGTTGGGGCATGGGGACGTGAAGATCCCATCAAGGTCCCCCAAGGTCTTGTCTCTACTTGCAGGTGGTGGTGAATGCCCTGGTGGGTGCCATCCCCTCCATCATGAATGTCCTGCTGGTCTGCCTCATCTTCTGGCTGATCTTCAGCATCATGGGGGTGAACCTGTTTGCAGGGAAGTACTACAGGTGTGTCAACACCACCACGGGCGAGCTCTTCGAAATCAGTGAGGTCAACAACAAGAGTGACTGCATGGCCCTGCTCTACACCAATGAGGTCAGATGGGTCAACGTCAAGGTCAACTTCGACAACGTGGGCTTGGGATACCTGTCCCTGCTGCAGGTGGTATGTCACGGCATCACGTGTCACCGTCCAAGGCGTGTGCAGCAGGGCTGATGTGGGATGGGGTTTCTTAGCTGCTTCTTAGCTCCAAAGCTGGTTTTTAACACCAAAAAACCCCTTAGGAAGGGGTTTCCTCCCAGCCAAGGAGGACAAGGGACAGGGTAGAAGATGGGAGGAGAAGGTGTCACCGCAGAATTGCTACAGATGAGAGCACCAAAGCTGGCACTGTAAAGCAGCTCCTGCACAGCATGGGGTGCAGGAGTCAGGAAGGGAGGCTGTGTCTTACCCCTGCGCCCCTTTGGAAAGTTCAGCAATAGATTGTGGGACTTTGCGTGGGACAGGTGACGACTGGAAAAAGGGCGCACGTGTCCCCTGTGGGCTGTGGGCGAATGCAGCTGGGTTCCACTGAACTCCCCACAGCTGGACCAGGCAGCAAAGGGGAACTGCTCACCACAGCTTTAATAAAAATATAGGTGTGGGTTCCATTATGGGGCAGGCTGGGGCTACTCCCATCAGATCCAGGGGAACTGGTGGCTACAGCATCGGAAAACAACCCCAGCTGATGACCCTGCTTCTAAATTCAGCTTCCTCTTCAGCCTTGTTGTTCCATCAGATTCAGGAAACAAGATGTGCAGACCTTTTGTTTAACAAATCAGCAGCAAAAGGCTGTAAGAGATGCAGTGGGAACCCTGTAAAAGATTTGGTGCAGTCTCTCACCCTGATAAGATGGGATTCAGCAGAACCAGAGGCAGGATATGGAAGTCAGGGCTATGGAGATGGCACAGTTTGGGACTGGAAAGGAATCAGCTGGCCCTGGCACAGCTCTGCCTTTGGGAAAATGACTTCAAAATCAGGAGGAGAAGGGAGAAAAGAGTCAAGTGCTTCTTTTCCCTGCCTTGTTTGCAGTGAGGTTCTGGGAAGTCACTGGTAGCCTCAGCCCCAGAAGGGTCCATGCATATTCACACAGGAATTTCCATATTTCTGAGACATTTTTCTTGTGGATTCAACCAACGTTCCTCTCCTGCCATTCCCACAGAGAATCTAGAGTGCTCAGAATTAAACTCAGACATGCCACCCATCACCTTCCTTTTCTTCCCAGCCCCAAACAACTCCCAGAAAATGCATTCTTCTCCACTGCCATAGAATCACAGAATCTAAGTTTGACCATCCCTGTTCCCACAGGCAACCTTCAAAGGCTGGATGGACATCATGTACGCGGCTGTGGACTCACGCGAGGTGAGGGGACACACAGGGGCACATTAATGATTCCAGGGGTGGATTCTCTTTGGCAGACTGGGAGCAGGATTCCAGAACTGAGGCTGGCATGGATCCTTGGCTACAGCATCACCTCTGGCTCTGCCTTTTGGTGCTGGGGGCTGCCTGCATCCCACCCACAACTTCAGCCAGAACATGGGCTGCACAGTGGAGAAACCCCCAAATTGTATCAGATCACGGAATCCCAGCACAGTTTATGTTGGAAGTGACCCTAAAAAACATCCAGTGCCTCCCCCTGCCACAGGCAGTGACACCTTCCACTATCCCAGGGTGCTCCAAGCTTTGTCCAACCCAACCTTGGACACCTGGGCAGCCACAACATCCCCCTGCTGAGGTGCACAGCCTCAAAAAGGGCAGCCATGTGTCCCTGTGCCACCCACATCACTGTCACCTGCAGCCTGGCCCCACGCTGGGCTCCCGCCTGGCCCCACGCTGGGCTCCCACCTCGCCCCACAGCTGGGGCTGAATCTGCTCCACTCAGCTTCAGTTCTAGGGGCCAAAATCCCTGTTCTGCACCCAATGCTCCAACCTGGGGGGCTCATCCTGCTGTGACATGATATTCTCCATGAACCTCCAGCCAGGAAAGCTCATGTCATCCTGGAGAAAGTGCCTGGCTTGCCTTGAGCAATCAATGGCTTCTGAGAACAGAGTAAGCAGTGTTTAACCATTGGGTTCAATGAGTGATTAAAATAATCCAAGTGTTTGAAGAGTGTCATGCAAAGGCTATTCCTACTGTGATCCATCCCCAAAAGTGTCCCCACAGCAGAAGGCATTTCCTACTGTTCTCCAATCACACTGGGGGTCACCCCACACAGGCCTGAAGGGGTGGTTTTCATTGCCTTTTTTTAGCACCCTTCCATCATCCTCTGAAAATCCCTCAGGATTTGCCCCCACCTGGGGCAAAGCTGGTTTGGGAGAAAATCCTCCCTGTTCTGCCAAGAGCTTTCCTCAAAATGGGAGAAGCCAATAGGGTCACCTCAGGGAGTCTCTGGTCAAACAAGGAGCAGGATTAAGGGATGCTCCTTGGGATGAGGACCATTGTCCAGGGTTGTCAGGCTGTGTCACCCAGATGTGCTGGTGTGACAAATTAGTCCACTTTTCCTTTCCCCTCTCAGATATATTTCAGCCCTTGGAATGCTGGTAATTGGGAAGAAACTGATTTGCTCATTAATATCACTGCAAAGGACATCCTGTCCCATTCCCCAGCCCGTGCTGTGGGATCAGGGGTCAGCATTTCCTTGTCCCTCAGTCAGTGTCACATGGATGTCCCTTGCCATGGCTGCTCCCATTGGGAACACACAGCCAAAAGTTTTGGTGCAGCCACCCTCTGGCTCTGTCTAAACACCACAAGCCCTTGTCTGGGGTCTTGGGGACATCTTTTTGGGATAGGGTCAGTCTGACATTTCCCATTTCTCCTGGCCAGATTGAAGAGCAGCCAAAGTACGAGATCAACCTCTACATGTACATCTACTTTGTCATCTTCATCATCTTCGGTGCTTTCTTCACCCTGAACCTCTTCATCGGCGTCATCATTGACAACTTCAACCAGCAGAAGAAAAAGATGAGTATTTCCTGACTCCTGAGGTGCTGCTCCAGGGCAGAGGGGGCCACAGCAGTGGGGTGGTGGGCCCAGGGCCACCATGCCCGGGACTAGGATGGATCCCAAGAGTCTAATCCACTAGTGGCTTCCTGCACTGGACAAATGGCACATGGTGTCCTTTTCATAGCAGTTACAGAGGACTTAATTTACGGGTGCAGAGGGAGGAAGCAACGGGAGATTGTGTTTTCTCTTGCCTGGGCCATCAATTTTATTTTCTTCACCTACCCTGGGATCATTTTCCCATGCATGAGGTTGAGACTGCTTCTGCTCCAAGCCAGTAGCTCAGGACTGACACCCCAGAGCAGGGGGTGAGCAGAGGGTAGGCAGGGTCAAACACACTGGTGGTGCTGAGCAGGGTCTGCAGGACACAGGGAGGACGCCTTGCTCCCAGCAGGATCTCTGAGGGACTGGAGATACTTGATGGGAGGGACATGGTCAGACACACTTGGTGGGAAGAGAATTCCTGAGACTAACAGCAGTGATTCCCTTTATACTTTGGAGGCAAAGATATCTTCATGACAGAAGAGCAGAAGAAATACTACAACGCCATGAAGAAGCTGGGCTCCAAGAAACCCCAGAAGCCCATCCCCAGGCCAGCGGTATGTTGGGCTCATCCTTCTAGATGTGGATCCTGGAGTAGAGCACATAGGGAACATTTCAAGCCATCAGCTGTCCCAAAGGGAATGAGAAGAATCCAGGGAAGACCATTTGCCCCACTGTTGCTCTTCAGACAGGACCTGTCCAAGAGCTGGGGCTTCACAAGAGGGTGACATCAGGCCACCTCCTTTGGGTCTGCCCTTTACCCCTTGGTCTGCTGGCAAGGGTAATGGTGGGGTTTTTGCAGGAATTTGGGGGTTTTCTAGTTCAGCTCCCAGCTCCTCTCTGGGAGGGAGTTGGTCTCAGGGAAAGCTCAGCTTTCAAGCCTTCAGAAGGGACCCTACTCCAGCCATTCTCAGTTGTGATCTGAGTTTTGTACCCCTGCACAAGGGAGGTCCTTCCCATGTGTTAATTGGTTAGCCCTGTTAGCTGTGGGTGTAATTAGCAAATGACTGTGCCCTGTGCCCCCTCCTCCTGGCCGTGGTGTTCCCAGGTGTGCTTCATCCTGAGAGGTGCTGGGAATTCTCCCCCCTAATTTTTGGGGCTGTGAGAGCTGTGCTGGCCACAACCCTGAGGTTTCCCACACTTGTAAATATGGTTCCTTCTTCTCTTTCTGTTGTGTTTTTGTTTTGTTGTGTCTGTCTTGTGTTCCCACCTCTTCTCTGGTGCTCCATCATTGCCCTTGTGTCCCTCATTGCAGAACAAATTCCAAGGGAAGGTGTTTGACTTCGTTACCAAGCAAGTGTTTGACATCACCATCATGATCCTGATTTGCCTGAACATGGTGACCATGATGGTGGAAACAGATGACCAGAGCGAGCTCAAAACCTCAGTCCTCTACAAGATAAACCTGGTCTTCATTGTCATCTTCACCGGGGAGTGCGTGCTTAAGATGTTTGCCCTGCGTCAGTACTTCTTCACTGTGGGCTGGAACATCTTTGACTTCGTGGTGGTTATCCTCTCCATCCTAGGTAAGTCCTGCTGCTCCCACCAGTTCCTCAGGGATCCCACTGAGCAATGAAGAGTGGAAGTGGTCTCATTAATCCACACCTTTGAGCTGTCACTGGGCTCTACTTGCACCCATCCTTTGAGCAGGACCAAGACAGCAGGACCCTGAGACATGACAGATGTGAGACCACGCCAGGCCACCAGGCTGGGTGAGGGGCTGGGGATATCTCTGCTCCTCCTTCATGTTATTTTCATTGGTGTTCTCTTTCTCCAAAACAGAGCAGCCAGAGTTTAACCCTTGGGTCTGTGCTCAGAGGTTATTTTAAAATATTTTCCCTGTCACTGGGAAATATTCTTAGGAGCCATTGGGGGTGGCCTTACCTCACTGTGTCTGCCCAGATAGAGTGGAGCAGATCCCCTTCACCTCCCACTGGTGGCACAGCAAACTCATCTGTCCTTCATCCCTCCACAGGCATTGTCCTCTCAGACATCATCGAGAAGTATTTTGTGTCCCCCACCCTCTTCAGGGTCATCCGGCTGGCGAGGATTGGCCGTGTGCTCCGGCTGATCCGAGGAGCCAAAGGCATCCGGACGCTCCTCTTTGCCCTGATGATGTCCCTGCCTGCCCTTTTCAACATCGGCCTCCTGCTCTTCCTCGTCATGTTCATCTACTCCATCTTCGGGATGTCCAATTTTGCCTATGTCAAGAAGGAGGCGGGGATCGATGACATCTTCAACTTCGAAACCTTTGGGAACAGCATAATCTGCCTCTTCCAGATCACCACATCAGCGGGCTGGGATGGGCTTCTCAGCCCCATCCTCAACAGCAGCCCCCCAGACTGCGACCCTGAGCTGGAGAACCCTGGGAGCTCGGTGAAAGGAGACTGTGGGAACCCTGCCATCGGCATCTTCTTCTTCTGCAGCTACATCATAATCTCCTTCCTCATTGTGGTGAACATGTACATCGCCATCATCCTGGAGAACTTCAGCGTGGCCACAGAGGAGAGCAGCGAGCCCCTCTGCGAAGACGATTTTGAAATGTTTTACGAAACTTGGGAGAAGTTTGATCCAGACGCCACCCAGTTCATTGCCTACAGCACCTTGTCTGACTTTGTGGACACCTTGCAGGAGCCACTCAGAGTTCCCAAGCCCAACAAGATCAAACTCATCACCATGGATTTACCAATGGTTGCTGGGGACAAAATCCACTGCCTAGACATCCTCTTTGCCCTAACTAAAGAAGTGCTGGGAGACTCAGGAGAGATGGATGCCCTGAAGGCCACCATGGAGGAGAAGTTCATGGCTGCCAACCCCTCAAAAGTTTCCTATGAGCCCATCACCACCACTCTGAAGAGGAAACATGAAGAGGTTTGTGCTACCAAGATCCAGAGGGCTTTCCGGAGGTACCTGCTGAGGCGCTCGGTGAAGCAGGCATCCTACATGTACAGGCACAGCCAGGACACCCTGGGCGAGGATGCGCCTGAGAAGGAAGGGCTGATCGCTACCAAAATGCAGGAGATCTATGGGAACACTGGGACAGATGTGGAGACAGCTCCTGCCTTGGGCCTCAAGCCCATTTCTGTCTCAGAGACACCCCAGGATGCTCCTGAGGAAGCACAGGTGTGGGATAAGGAACGTGTGGTGAAAGAGTCGCTGGTGTAACACAAGGAAATTCCACCTCTGACCCAGCCTGAAGAGACTTCATTTGTATCTCCTGCTCAAAGCTCTTCCATGCACAGATCTCTAGATCTTAGATATTGAGCTAATTTCAGATATTTCAAGCAATCACTTTGAATTTCAAAGCAGGATCTCCTCCTGATCCTGAGTTTTACAGCCCACTGCACTTGCCAAGAGTTTAATTATTTTTCTTATGAGAACTCAAATATGAAATCTGTTGTCAGTGGAAGAGAAACAAGTTAGTTTTGAAATGATCTCATCATGGTAATGATGGTTTCAGGCATGAACAGAAGAGTATGGTTGTCCTTTCACTTAAGGTAATTATTTATTAATGTTATTTCACAATTAAGAGATTTTCCTGTATTTTATTCTTCCAGAATGCAACCAAACAACCGGTGAAAGATGAGCCAAGTGAAATAATATTAAGAATAATTACAGAAAACAGAATGTTTTGTGAACAAAAATCTCCAAAGTCTTAAAGTAGCACCTTTCTTTTGAACCTCTGAATAAGCTTTATGATTATTTTTGTTACACACAAGAGAAAGTGCAATTATGTCTTAATAATTGGTTTGCAAAGCCAAAGCAAAGCATCTGCAGATTTGTTCTCAGGGTTAAATATCAGGTTTTCAACGTCTCTGAACATGCATTGAAACCAGAAATCATTCAGGTCTCTGTAGGATGAATGTAAACACTGTTTATAGTCAGGTTTTACTCTGTTTTCCCATTTCCATCTAGGTTTTGTGGCAGGAAAGCAATGGGCAAAGGTAAGGTTTAGAAGACATCCTCCAAGAATCCCCAGTCCTCAGGACAAAACTCTCCTTGGGTTTTTTCCTTGCCCTGTTGCAAGAGGAACCATCCCACTGGAGTGCTCTTGGTTGGCATTCCATACATCCTCTTCATTACTATTAATTAATGACATGCACCTCCAGGGATTGGGGCAGATGTCTGAATGATCCTTTCCACAAACTGCTTAAGGGGTGCCCTAAATCCCACCCAAGCCCCAGGTGGCTGCATGTAATAAATGATCCCACTGGGATGTGAATCCCAAAATCCTCAGCCAGAGCATCCTTCCCTAGGCTGGGCTGCAGAGAGGCCCCGGTGGCACATTCTGGATGGGCCAGGAAACCTCCAGGCAGAGGAGCATTTTCCCAGGGGAAAAGGGACTTTCTGTTCTTCACACAGGTGAGCAAAAGGACAGTAAATCAAGGAAAATGGCCCTGGCACCACTGTGGCTGCCCCATCTCTGAAAGTGTCCAAGGCCTGGGATAGTGGAAGGTGTCCCTGCTCATGACAGGGGGTGGCACTAGATGAGCTTTGAGGTCCTTCCAACCCAAACCATCCTGTGATTCTGTGAAAAATGAGCAAAAGGCCTCAAGTTCACTTCTGACCAACTTCTGCCTTCAAAAGGGAAAAAATGCCCCTCTTGAGATCAAAACAAACATGAACCAAAACCTCTTCCAGTTCAAACAAGGGCTGTTCCTGAAGCCAAAAGCTCTGTCTTTTTGTACTCTGATGATTCTCTTCTCTTCCCGGGCTGCTTTGGGTGCTGCTGTCATGGATGCCCCATGGCCAGGCTGGCCAGGAGAGGTGCTGAGCTTGGCTTGGACTCATGAGCTCCCAGCCAGGTGGCAGAGCCACAAACACTCAGCTTGTCCTGTGGCCCTGTGCTCTCATTTCCATGTCGATGCTGCCTGCAGCAGGAGCCTGAGATGCTGTTTCAGGCATTTCCATGGGAAGCATCCCTGGCATGGCAGTCCCTGCCCGGATCGTGGTTCACAATCAATGCTGCTTCTATATTTGTGTTGTCGGGGATGAGGAAATGCCCCAGAGCAAGGTTTGTGTGAGCTAAAGCCATTTTTCTTTGTACATTTCTTACAATAAACAAGTGTAAATGATCTGTTATTACGATACCAAATGTGTTGGGGTGAATGGGGGGAGGAATGTTTTCCCTGTGCTGCAAGGAGTCAACACCTTTCCCTTGGCTCCCTGTGCTTGGCCTCGGACCTGCCAACCTCAGCAGGACCTGGGGGTCTCATCCTGCACAGGAGGCCCCAGGGCTGTCCCCTGGGACCTCCAGCCCAGCTCACAGAGCTTCTGCTCTGCCATGATCCCATCCCCCAGAGCCCTCAGTGCTTGCTGCTGCCAGGAGCCACGGGAGATGCTGCTGTGGGCTCCACCAAGGACAGAGGGGGTTTAGGGGAGTTCAAACACCTGAGCTGCCCCACACAGGATCCAACCCCAGCTCGTCCGGGGCTGGCATAACCCGGGAGGGCTGCAGGGGCCAGGCACAGCCCACGCCCCTGGGCACTGTGAAACCCATCCCCAGTGCATAGGGAAGGGCTGGGGAAGGTGGGGAAGGTGCAGCTGCCGGCAGTGCCTCTGCTCTGGCAGCCAGAGCGGCCCAGGGGAAGAGGCATGGGGGCATGCGACCCTCCCCATGGGGCCAGCAGGTTCCCCCACACCCCAGGTGATGGTTGCTGTAAGCACAGGGGTCTCCAGAGGAGACCAAGTCCTTCTGTGCCTTTCAAGAGTGCCAAGGAGCACAGGGGCTGACTTGGCCACTGTCACTGCAAATGCTCTTCAGTTTGTGCCCCCCTCCTGGTTTTACCTCACAGGTTTTTCCCAGGCACCTCCAGCATCCCAGCTCCCTCTGGAGCCCCAGAGCCCCATAAGAACCCTTCCAATGCTGAGCATGTGGGCGTCCCTTTCCCATTGCCCTGCTGGGATATCAGGGCCAGGCTCTGCTCTTCCAGCCAGACCCAGGGCTGATGGCAGCAGGAACTTGGCAGCACTGTCCCTATGTACAGAACCAGGAGTTGGCACCTCTCCCATCATCATTCCCTCATGGAGTCAGTTTTTCTCTGGAAAACTTAATTTCTCTTACTTCCTGTCCTTTTGCATGTGTTACAGGTAATAAACAAATCGAGCTGAATTAAAAATATTAAAACAACAACTATTTTTATTTTTGCGACCGAAAATGCGGTCCTGGGAAGCCACAACCAAAAAGACAACACCAAGCCCGGGTTCAGTGCTGGTGAACACACACACACGTTGATCTGACCTCTATTGCGTCAGATCCCCCTGTGTTCACAAATGCAGTCCTGGGCAGTCCGTTTTTACACAGATTTTCTGGCCTGGGGCAAGAGTCCATTTTTCCTGTCGTGGATTCCCATATTCATGTAGTTTCCTTTCTCTGCAGTGGACTGGACAAAAGCAGCTTCTGGGCAGCGATGAATTTTGATGTGTGTAGATTTTGGTTTACTGGAAGTGGGTATTGAAATGTAGGTTCTCCTGAGGACCCTGGCTATTTTGATTGGTGGCGATTATCAAGTCCTCATGGCCGGGGAGTTTCCTGGCCTGTCCCGTAACGAGTTACCTCCACTGGGGCTGGTTCTATTAACTTGCTAATTGTGGCTTTGTTAGCATCTGCAGTACTGGAATCCTGTGAAGCAATCTTTTCTCCTCGCTGTGGTTCAGTGTTCCTAAAGTTACTTTATTAAATTCTTTATTTACACAAATATGATTTACCTTTCACAAAACACGAATTACTTTAGAACGTATATCACACAGGCAAAGTCAGGCTGGGGCTGGCTCCCAGCACCCATCAGATGCTCAGACCTGGCAAAAACCCCACCCAGCCTGCAGAAGAGGAAGGTTTGAGGAGGCCCCCGGCAGTGGCACCAGGGGACCAGCAGGACTGGCAGAAGTACCAGAGATGTTTTTCTCTGGAGTTACAGTTCAGTGCTCACCCACAGCCGGTAACCAGAAACAAGTGAGGGGAGGGGGCAGAGCCCGGGGGAAACTGTTTCTGCACCACAGCTCCCCTTGTTCGTTGTGCTTCCCTGGGGCCTGGCTGTCTGAAAGGTTCCATGAAGAAGGCTCTTGGAAGTGGCAAATGAGGTGGAGAAGGGGTGGGCATGGTTGGCACCCAATTTACTCTTTTTGGTCATTTCCCCCTCTCATCTTCTCCCTGGAAGCACTCAAAATAACGTGTGGATGTGGCATTTGAGGACATGGGTTAGTGGTGATCTTGGTGGTGCTGCTGAGCTGATGATCCTAAAGGTCTGTTCAAACCATAAGGATTTTCTGATTGACTCATGCTTCTATGATTTTAGATTTCTGGACTCCCTGGGATGCAGGGGATAGGAGCTAGGTGACCCATCCTACTGCATCCCACAACAAGCAACCCCACAAACATCACCTATTCTTACCCCATTCCTGCTGCAACTCTTGGCTTCTGGGCCACCATCAATCCCTGCCTGTCCTCTTCAAGGCCAAACACCTTGGGGGTATCTGTGGAGCTGGGGGGAAACCCTGGGGGTCACCCCCATCCTGTCCCCCAGGGATGTGGTCAGGCAGCACCAATCCCATTCCCTGGGCACATCTCATGCTCAGGAGGTTTGGCACCTCCTGTTTTGCAGATGGGCTTATCCCCAGCTCTGCTGCAGGTCCACACCAGCCCTGGCCACCTCCAGAGAATATTGGCACCATGGGGAGCCAGTAGGGGACATGAGAGTGGACAATGCCCAGGAACAGGAGGATGGACACTGCCCAGGGACAGGAGGATGGACACTGCCCAGGGACAGAAGATGGACACTGCACAGGAACAGGAGATGGACACTGCCCAGGGACAGGAGATGGACAGTGCTCAGGGACAGGAGGATGGACACTGCACAGGAACAGGGGATGGACACTGCCTGGGGACCCGGGGCTGGATGGTGCCAGCCCACAGGCGCAGCCGCCTCAGCGTCTGTGCTGCATTCAAAACCAGCCCCGAGGGAAAGTCCCCAGCGGGGAGGATTTACATGAGCAGGAAAGGGGCCACGCACAGAGCAGCAGCTTTGCCATTTTTAGATACTGGGGCCAGGGTAGTGGGAGCAGCTGCTGTTTCTGCAGAAGCACAGGTTGGATGTTTCCCTGCCCTGAGCACTGAAATATGGCTGATCTGAGCACGAGGCTCTGGCTGCTCCCGGTGACCCTGTGGTTGATGGCTCTGCTCACAGGTAGGCACCAAATGGGGTTTGCACTTCAGAACAAGGAGCCAGGACAACAGCCTGGGATGTGCCCCCTGTTCCTGAGCTTCTCGTAGCTCGGCCTCTCAGGGCAATAATTCTGTGCTTTGTGCTGGTCTCTCTCAGTCCTGCTCTGTGCTGGGAGCCTCCCAGGGAGCCCAGGAGGGCACACAGGGCTCGGAGCCCAGTGCCTGCCTTGGGTTTGGGATTTGCTTCCTTTGGGGGTGTGCAGACAGGACACATTCTGGGCCAGGCAGGTGGCTTTGGCCAAGTGGGTGCAGAGCCAGCCTGACTGGGGCTGCAGGTGGCAGGAAAGAAGGGCTGTTGAGGTTTTTTAACCTTTTATTACTCTCAGAGGCCTGGGGATGGGGCCGGCACATGGCCTAGGCCATGGCCAAGCCACATCTCTACTCTGTGAGGTTCAATGCCCAGGAGCAGAGGAGAAATGGGAGGAAAAAGGCTTTGGGGGTGATTTGTGGGATCTGTGTGAGCATCTCCATGCTGCTCCTCTTGGAGAAGCAGCAGCAAAACCCAGGACATGGCTTCTGTGCCCTTCCAGCTCCTCTTGCCTGGTGCAGGGACAGCTACAAGAACCTACAGCAGATCTCACCCTCAGAGGGAAACATGTGCCCACAGGACAAAGGGCATTTAAAGGTTTCCTGTGGTGGCCACACAAGTCCAGCATGGATTCAAGGCTGCAGGGTTTGAACTTGTCTCTCATGATGACTTCAGGGAGGACAGGGGAAATTCAGCCCACCTGCGGCTGCAGTGGAGCTCCTGACTTGGATGGGTGTGAGGGCTTTCAGGTGAGGGGCCAGCTTGGTGTTCCTTTAGAAACACCAACAGAGCCTGGAGAGCAAAGCCTTGGCCAATGGCACTGTGGATGATGAGGACACAGAGCCAGTGAACAGCCAGGTGCCATCTTCTATCCTGGAAAGAATGGAATGGGGCTGGAAGGGAGGATTTGCCTGCAGAGATGTCAGTGCTGAATGTGAACAGGGCAGCAGGGACCTGGAAGGGCCTCCTGGGGAATGAGAGGAGCCCCTGTCCAAGTCAGGAGGCCCCTGGAGGCTGGGTCCCTGCAGGAGGGTGGCACAAAGCTCACGGCTGGGGAGTTGAACCTTTCTTCTTCTTTTTCTGTTCCTTCTTCTCCTTCTGGGGACGGGGAGGTTTGCAGCTGCCCTACAGGGAGGTGCTGCAGCCCTGTATCTGTGCCATGGGGTTTGGTGAATCTCCATCAAGAGGAGGGAGCTGGGCACTCAAGCGGGGCAGTAAACAGGGCTGGGGCTTCCTGCCCAGCTGCAGCAAGAGGAACCAGGCCCAGCAGCACTGGAGCTGTGGGCAGGACACCCGTAGGTGCTGGGGGGGTCCCCACCTCACCCTGCTTCCTGCACTGCAGGTCCCACAGCACCAACCCACAGCCCTTGTCCCAGGGAACTGTGTGGCCACAGGATCTGGGAATGCCCCTGGCCATCACAGGGCTCCAAGCCCAGCTTCTGGTTGGTTCAGAACGTGGAAATGTAGAGCTGGGAGTATCTGGAGCCTTCCTGAGAGGAGTCAGCCTCAAGGACATTATAGAGAGCAGGTTTCACTAGGGTATCAACCAGAAAACAACCTGGAAAATTTTCAGGAGACAGGATGGAAGTCAAAGGGTTTGTACCCAAATCTGCACTGCCCCAGGTCCTCTGAGCAGGGCTCTGCTGTTGCTCCTCTGAGCTCCATCCCATATGGAGTGGGCTGGAAGGCCCAGGGCATGTCCATCCCACTGGGGACATCCTCATGGGCTCCTGGTCACGATCTCAGACCTTCTCCTGTCTTGCAGGTGGGATCTCAGCAAACAAGAACAACACCAGGAACAGCACAGGTACCCTCAGACCTGCTGGGCACTTCCCCTGCGTGTGTCCCCCAGGGTCCCTCCTGTCCCCACAGAGCCACTGCCCCACCACCCACAGACCCTTCCCCCCATAAAAGCTGACATCCCCCATGGCTCATCCCAAATCCCGCACCTTCCTCTCCCTCTGCAAAGACAGATCTGCTTTGTCTTCCCTGAGCACCCACAGGTTTTCCCTCAGCATTTGCTGCATGACCAAGTCTGGGACCAGCACTGGGCTTGTGGCACAGCACTTGTGCCATTGTCCTTGTGCCATTCCTACCATGGGGCTCTAAGGGTGACCTCTTAACCCAAACAAGCTCTCAAAGTCACTACTCTGGGCCCAAAACACGGGAAAAAAAAATAAAGCAAAAGACAAAAAAATGTGGAAAAAAGAGAAACCAGCTGAGATTCCACAGGCTGTAATATTGGAGCTGGAATTATCTAAACGTGCACAGAGAGGGATGGAAGCAGGACAGAAGTATTGGGAGCAAAGGTATTCCCACAGAAAACTGGAGTTTTCATTAAAAGCAGACTTCCACCAAAAGCCTCAGATCTCACAGAATCACAGAATATCCTGATTGGAAGGGATCCACAGGGATCATCCAGTTCCACTCCTGGCTATGCCCAGGACACCCCAACAATCCCACCCTATCCATCCCTGGCAGTGCTGTCCAAACACTCCTGGAGCTCTGGCAGCCTCGGGGCCGGGACCATTCCCTGGGGAGCCTGGGATGAGGATAATGCACCAAAACCAAGCTGGATGCTCAAAAGCAGCATGAAAATGGAAGCTCTTTGTTTGGGAGGTGCTGGGGGGCTCTGATGGGAGGGGCTGCAGTGACAGCCTTGTCCCCTGCAGCTGGCACGTGTCCAGGTCCCCTGCTGTACCAGAACCTGCGGTACGTGGCCATCAAGAAGAACATGCCCATCAGCTTCATCTGCTACACTGACGAGACCCAGTTAAATCAGTGGTACAAGACAGAAGAGAAGAGGAATGACCTCTCTGTGCTGGATCAGAACATGCCCAGCTACAGCATCAATAGAACGGACACCTACATCAACCTCACCCTCTTCAGGGCCACCTTCGAGGACAGTGGGATCTACGTGTGTGACAGGAAGGGCCTACTGCGGAAGGAGGAGCTGCACTCATGTGGGACAGAGCTCCGGGTCTTGGGTGAGTGGCAGCTCCCTGTCCTCCTGCACCCCAGGAGATGCTTTTTCTCCTCCTCTCCCATTTCCCCCTCCACATGGTGCTCCCACACCTCCTCCTCTTCCTGTGCTGGTGGGACCCTCTCTGACCTAGCTGGGGATGCTCTATGGCACCACAGAGGTTCCATTCCTCACTGCCAGTCCCAAGGAGCAGGACAACCTCCCTAGCTCTGCCCTGGCATGTCCATCCTGCAAAAGCCAGGGACATGTTCCTCTGATAAATCAGATTTATCCTGCTCCTGATGATTGCCAGGTGCTGCCCAAACTGTCCTGTCCCAGAGCTGGTCCCTGATGCCAACCCTGGGGGCAGCTGCAATGATCTGGTCTCTGCCAATGCAGAGGACAGATCACCCTGGTCCCCACATTCCCCCTTAGTGACACACTCTGGCCATGGCAAGCTCATCCCTGTCCCTGCAGCCTGGCAGAGGTGAGACCGGGGCTCTCCCTGTGCTATTGCTCCCAGGTACCAGCAGCATCAAGCAGGTCCAGAACAGGAACACACTGAAAGATGCCATCATCATCATCCAGTCCATCCTGCTCGTCATCTTCATCAGCATCCCCATCCTCCTCTTCCTAGATAAGGCAAGTGACAGTGCCTCCAGCAGAGGGGATGTTCCCAGTTGGGCTCAGAGCAGTGTCCTGCAGTGCATCCCAGGCAGGCCAGTCCTGGGCATGGGCTGGGTTTGAGGTTGTGGGTGGGAACGTGGAGAACTGAAGTGGGAAGACAACCATCTCAAATGCTGTGTGGGGACTCCATGGATGTGCCTGTGGAAATGGTGGGACCTGGCCTAGGGGACCAAGGCTGGGGACAGGGGACCCTGACGAGTGCTGACACCAATCTGTGACTCTCCATAGGGTGAAGAGAAGAAAAGCCCAGAGGAGGACCACACCTATGAGGTAATTAATGATAGCAGGACCTCCCTAACATCACCTGAGCCTTGACCCAGGGGGTTGTGCCCCTGCTGGGTGTCTGCTGGCTGTCATCTTGCAGCCCCTTCATTGGCAGGAGATTCAGGGCACTTTCCTCCTGAATTACATACCAGATGTGCTTAGTTGCCCCAAGAAGCACCCAGTGCACATCCAACATCCAACACCCAACACCCAATACCCAACATCCAACA
>PYHW01010030.1:0-12275 GCA_013186435.1 Turdus rufiventris | reverse complement strand
CCAACAGCCAACACCCAACAGCCAACATCCAACATCCAACACCCAATACCCAACATCCAACAACCAACATCCAACCATCTCCATTCTCTCTCCCTGTCAGAAGCTGCTCCAGTCTCAGGGGGAGTGGCCTGGGAGGGTCCACAGCAGGGTGTCCCAAGGGATGTGCTGTGGCTAGAACCTCGTCCCATGTCCCATCCTCCTTGTCGTTGCTGCAGGGTCTGGAGGTGGAGCAGATGGCCACCTACGAGGACATCACTCCTTTCCGGGATGTGAAGGCAAAGTGGACCGTGGGGGAGCACCCAGGTGAAGAGTGAGGGGTCCTGCACCCTCCACCAGGCCCTGCCAGCACTCTGCCAGCCCCCATGGGGACGGATCCCCTGGAGCACGGCTCTGCCTGGATCCCGGGCTGCCATCCCAGGCTGCATTCCTGGGCTGCAAACACCTGCACAACCCAGCTCAGGGCTGGGGGCCTGCTGCCCTTGGGTGCTCACATGTCCAGGCTGTATCCCTGAGGCTGCCCTGCCCTGGCTGTCACTGTCCTCACCCCACTGACCAACCCCTAAAACCTCTGTAGAAATTAAGAGCCATCTGTGATTCCCCCCAGTAGCCAACTGGTCCCACAGTCTGGGCAGCCCCATGTCCAGCACTGAGCTCCAGCCTGGTCAGTGCCATGGAAGGACTGGAATGAGGGGTTTGCTCCAAGCCCACCACGCTGGGAAGGACAGGAGGCACTGCAAGGACACCACCAACAGCACTGTGTGGGTGTTGCAAGAAGTGGATTTGGGGCCACTCTTCAGCTGTCAAAGCCATGGCTGTGTCCATGGGACCAGCCAGCAGAGGTCTGAGGTGGAGGATCCCCCAAAAGCACCTCTTTTTCTCCAAAAACTATGGAAAAGCTGGAGAGAAAGGTCTCATCCAAAGGCTTGCTGCTCCCCAACCAAGAGCTGGCCCCTGTCACAAGGTCAGCCCCATGATGAGGGACATGTGTGACCGCAGAACATCTGGAAAAGCTGTAAATTGTGGGACACAAACCTCCAACTGCTTTTGAAGTCCTAATAAAGGTAACAGGTAAATCTTCATCCTGTCCAATTCCTACCATGCCCATTCCAGCCGTGTCCTGTAACACTGGTGCCAATTTCCTGGGAATAATGAGCAGCTTTTGGGGTCCAGCTTAGCTGGAAACCAAGCTTCACCTCTTCAAACTTCACTCCGAGGGCAGACAGGGATGAAAAACCAAGAGCAGATGTGAGACTCCCTGTGGAGACCTCCACAGTCCCAAAACATCAGCTTGGGATGGGACAAAGAATCACCATGATCCAAAGCAAGAGAATGGGCCCAGGACCAGCAGCTCCACTCTCAGCTAGATCTAGTCTGGAAGGAGAAGCTAAAAAACAGCTGGAGACTGGGTTTGTAATTAAATTATCTTGGCATGGCAGCAGCAGCTGAGGGTGGCGGGCTCGGGGCCAGCAGGGCACCCAAACCAGGGCTGGGGGGGCACAGTGGGGGTGGGCTTGGCTGGAGGAGGGTGACAAGGACATTGTGGCTCAAACTGTCCTCTCTCAGAGAGCCCAAGGCCTCTGTGTCCTGATGGTTCATGATATTTTGGGCTCCAAGCAGCTCCTGCAACTGCTCTGCACCCCAAAAACAGGCAGAGAAGGGTAAAATTCTAAGCAAAAAAAAAAAAGGCTTTTCAGAAGCAACAGGATGATTCTTTCCCAGTAAAGCACCTCCATTGAAGACTGGAATTCAGTATAAACAGGGCAAAATCAGCATTTTAAAATTTATTTTTACTAGTTAAATAAAACTAATCCAAATTAGTTCTACCACATATATATATAAATTATTTAATAATATTTTACTTATAAAATTGGTTAATTTGAAAAAGGAGCATTCACAGGGAGAGAAAAGAACTGGCTGTTCCTGGTTTCCACGTTTGCCAAGATTTCAGGACTAGCAGAGCTCATCCCTCCATTCCTTGTTTTCAGTCCCCAAATGGAAGATAGAAGTTTTTTTTCTGGCCTTCCCAGCTCCAGATTCCTCAGACCTGTGTAAACAACTCACTCAAGTGACTGAACAGAATAATAGAAAAAATAAAGAAAATTTGCACCTGGTGAGGAACCACTGATGTCAGAGGCAGTTTTTGTGACCCTATCCCAGGGCCTTGACCTCCTATAAATAACAGAAGTAAATAAATATTTGTGTGTTGTTAGCTTATTTGAAATGCTTGGAGTAGTTTCTAAGGAGCCTGGAGGTGAAGGTTGGTTTCATTCTAGGTTGAGAGTGGTCTGTGTTTAAAACACATTTATTGTAAATAAATATATCAGTCTATAGAGCCCAGAGTCTGTATTTCATCCTGATTTCTGCCATCGAATCATGGAATCACTCAGGTAGGAAAAGCTCTCTAAGATCATTGTGTCCCTCAGGACTGTCAAGGCCATGACAGACCCTTGTCCCCAAGTGCCACCTCCACACAATTTTTAATTCCTATCAGGGATGGGCAGCTGCCCTGGGCAGCTGTGCCAGGGCTGGACACTCCTTTCAGGAAAGGAATTTTCCCTAATATTGAACCTAAACCTGCCCTGGCACAGCTTGAGACTGTTCCTCTTGTCCTTGGGAAAAGAGAACAACCCCCACCTGGCTACAGCCTCCTTGCAGGTAATTGTAGGGAGGGAAAATCCCTGTTTTCCATCGGGATGCTCAGGCAGAGTTGCAGTCCTGGGGATCTGAACCTGGGGGTTCAGCATCATCTTTCCACAGAAGTTCAGTGAAACCCAGCAGTTCCTGGTCTGGTAAATAATCCCCACAAATCTGAAATGGAATTTCCTCTCAGAACAGTGAGTTAGGAGAAATAATCCCCCACACCCTAAACCCTCTGCAGAGCTGGGCTGTGGCTCAGCAGCAGCTCCTCGGGCAGGATCCCCCCAGGCTGGGGATCACCAGGATCTCGGGAGCACACTGTGCCCCCAGGAAAAGCTTCCACTTGTTTGAATGTTCAGGGAGAGGTGCGTGGAGACGGGGCCATTCTGAAGAGAATGGAGGGTTTTTTCTCTTCCAGGTGTCAGGAAAATTAATCCACAAACACCAGAGTTTTATGTCCAAAAAGGAGACAGAGGAGTCCTTTCACTTTATTCGAATAAAGGGAGAGGCCATGGGGCATTCCCCTGGGATCTCTCCAATTTTTGGAGGACACAGCCTCCTTTTTATCCCAGTTTCCCCGGCCCATTTCCCTCTCTGCTTCCCCATTGCCTGAGGTACTTGAGAGGCACAGACTTCCCTTGCCTGATACCTGAGATTCCCCTCTAATGCATAACCCTCCCTTTTAATTTTTAGTTCTTATAGAATTAATGGTTTTTCCTCATTGCTTCTTTCATCTTTCAGTATCCAGTTTAATTTAGCAGCAAACTTAGGGTTTGTTTGTAAAGGCAAATATCTTTTTCCATTCATCAATCAGTGCAATCAATCCCATTGTTTCTTTTATCTCTCAGTACCAGTCTTATCTACCAGCTTGTCTGTACAGACAAACCCGTCATTCCTCTCACAGGGAATGCAGAAATCACGGAGCGTGACGCTGCTTTAGAAGGGATACTGTGGCTTGGAAATGCAGGAATTGGAGAGGCAGAAAATGAGGTTTCGGAGCTGCTGATGCAACCGCGGCTGTGCCCGGGGCTGTGCCCGGCCCGGCGCTCGTCATGCGCCGCTTCTGCCTCATTGACTGCCCCAACAGTGCGGACAGAGCCAGCCTCGGGGAGCCCTCGTGTGCATCACCGAGCCCTCCGTGCTGCCTGCGCACACATCGTGCGGCTTTGGCAGCGCTCTCGGCACCCGAGCTGCGCAGGACACGCAGGAGCCGCAGGGACACAGCAGCGACATTCGGGGCTGGGCTGGCGAGCTCGCGGCTCACCCCTGCCCAGCGCTGACAGGTTTAAACACCACCTGCAGTAGAAAACACAAAAACACGCCCAGATGTTGCCGCTATGGGGTGACGGGACACCTGATAGCGGCAGGACCCGCTGTTCCCTCTGCTGCCGGGACTGACATTTCCCTGTGACACCACCGCGTCTCCAGCAGCAACACCTGGGGGCTTCTCAGAACAGCCCTGCTCTCCCTTATGTTTATCAAGCAGCTCTCCTCTCTCTACTCCAGCAACTCCAGCAGCTCCGGGGCTGATGCTGCTGCTTGGAAACTGGAATAAACCTGGGGTATGGGGGAGCCAAATCACCTCCTGACACAGGATATGCCCTGAACACCAGACAAAGCCCAAACCAGTCTGGTTTGGGGCAATGGGGACTTTATGTGGAGTAAAAGTCCTTTAAGTAACTCCTGGAGCTGCCTATCCCAGGTTGTGCCTTCCTTTTCTCAAAAACAGGGATGGGCTGTGTCCTCTCTTCTTCTAGGCCAGGCTGGACAGGGCTTGGAGCTCCCTGGACATTGCAAGGTGTCCCTGCCATGGCAGGGGGTGGCACTGCATGGGCTTTAAGGTCCCTTCCAACCCAAACCACTCCACGATTCTCTGATTTCCTTTGCCATCTCCTCTTTCCCATCCCTCCTATCTCCTTTCCACACCATTTAATCCCATGGTATTGCATCTCAGTAGCAGGAAGATGCTTATGACCAGATTTCCCCACAGCCTTGTCCAGCTGAGGATCAGAGAAAGTTCACAGAGCTCTGGATTTGGACTGGGTAGGTTGGAATCCAAACCAGCAGCAGGACAGGACAGCTCCTTGTCACACTGGTGAGAAACCAGCTTAGCAAAAGTGTTTGCTGAACTTTTGACATTTTGGGAGAAATTGGAAACAATTCCTTGGCAGAAATAGGATTCATCTGACAACTTCCAGCCAGCTCTGGCCCACAAATAACAGAGAAGGAAAACATCACAGAATTATGGAATCCTTTAGGCTGGAAAAGGTTTCTAAGATCATCTGTCGAACCATTCCCCCCTGCCGAGGCTACCACTAACCCATGTCCCCAGGTGCCACATCCACACAGCTTTAAATCCCTCCAGGGATGGGGACTCCACACTGCCCTGAGCAGCTGTGCCAGGGCTGGACACTCCCTTCAGGAAGAACTTTTCCTTAGAATCCAACCTAAACCTCTCCTGGTGCCATGTGCTTTAAGCCAGAATTGTCCCAAGCTGCCCAGTCAGCCCTGTGAACTGTGGACCAAGGCTGCAGAGCCAGGCAGGAACATCAGGAGGACACAAACAATTCCACCATGATCTGATTTGGGATGGGTCTTGCTTAATTGCAATAAACAGGAGAATATGGTGAAATCATGGAGCACCAGTCTCATCCCGAGGCAAACAAAGCTCCCCAGGCTGCACATCTGTGCAAATGCCTGTGATGAGGTAGCACAACCGTGAACACTTGTGCATTTATGCAGGGGGAAGTTGCAAAGCTGTTGTTGTGATCATGGACACACAGATCTATTTTAAACAGACCCCCTGCTATATAAGGGGGGGCTCCACAGTTTCCTTCACCAGGTGAAAGGAGGAAACATTCCCAACCAAGCCACACCTGAGCAACTCACCAGCAGAAATGGCTCCAGGTACATTTTATTTCAGTTTTAAACGATTTCCAGCGCTGGGTGTGTAGGGTGACAGAAGATAATGATGATGGGGTGGTTCTGTGGTGGGCTACACACACTCCTCGTCATCCCTAAATTAAAATATGGCAATTTCTAAATCCATGAAAAAGAAAACTTTTCCCTGCAGTGAATCCATGAATTAATCTTTAAGCTAAAGTGGGCAAGGAGAGTGCTGCGAGTTTGAAGAACAAGATTAAGCCACAATTATAATAGTTACTATTACCATAAATGTTGGCAGGGATAATAAAACTCATATTCCAAACTTCAGACAGGGATGACTATGATGTCTAATAATGTCCAAGTCCTACAGGCTTCAGAGCATTTCACCTCCTAAGGGTCTTTGTTTGAGATGAGCTTAGTGGTCTGTGTGAACACAGGTGGACACTTGTGCTGGATGTCATGGGTTGAAAACCTTTAGGCTTAACCAAGGTCACCAAATTCGAAAGATTATGACCCAAGGAGCAAAAGCAGCTGGTCACAGCACAGGTGATGCTACCAGCTCTTGTCCCACTGAGGGCAGGGACAAGGCCTAGGGGAAAACATCATTGTGTCAGGGAAAACCATAGCGACACCCCTCAGTTTTCATGGAGCAACCACAATTCCGGCCAGGAAGACGCTGCTGGTCATACTGGGAGCAGCCCCAGCCCCAAAAGCAGGTCCAGTGAAAAGGTCTCCCTCGATTCTGGGGAGGGCTGAGCTCATCCATTGTCCAACAGGCACCACAGAAGGTGAGCGTGGAGCCAGCACAGGCAGAACAGGCTGGGAATGAATTCCCAGGTGCCACCTCCTCCTCAGCACAGTCCCCAAGGGCTCCCAATACCTTCCTCTCTACTTTGCAGGGTCCTGGCTCTCTCCTCTGGCCATTGCTGTGATCACCCTGGGACTGCAGTGGCCACAGCCAGCTACCACCTTCCCGGCCATGCCCCTGTCCAGCCTGTTTGCCAACGCTGTGCTGAGGGCTCAGCACCTTCACCTCCTGGCTGCTGAGACCTACAAGGAGTTTGTGAGTGCTGTGGCCTGAGGGCACCTCCTCTGTGTTTCCTTGATGGCTCCAGGACTGTAGGACTCCCCAGAGAATTCCCAGCTGTTGGTGTTTTTGCCAGCTCTCAGGGAGGAGAAAGAACCTTAGCAGGATAAGGCAGGTTGTGTCCCACCAGCCTGGACACTGTCAGCTCTCTGTCCCCTCTCTGATGCCATTTCCACTTGTGTCCAGACCCCCTGCACAGGGTCAGTTGGGAGGTGGCACAGATATTATGGGACTTCCCTGTGTTGGTCACATTGTCCCTGGGAGGCTCTGAGTGCGCAAACCCAGAAAGTGTCTGCTGCTGCCCAGGAGCTGGCATGGGCTGTCCCTTAGGCACAGGCTGTCCCTGGGAATCATCTCCTCCTTGGAAGAAGCTGTCCTGGGTGTGTTCTGTTCCTCCTCCTCCTGCACTTTGCCTGGAGCAGAGTCTGCCCACCCTAGTGACACCCTGTTCCCTGTGTGACACTGCTGTCCACAAGCACAACTGGCCCTTACTGAAGAGCAGCACCTTGCCCTAGAGAGAGGGAGACCTTCAGGGCAGCTGTTGTGCCAACACACAAATTCCTGTTTCCCAGCTCTGCACCCTATCCAGAGGCACCTCCTGACTCCCATTTATTCCTTGTAAAGAGGAACCATGCAGGACTTGGGAATTCTCTGTGCTCTTCTCCAGACCACGGGCAGCAGATCTGAGTGTATCTGGGATGTCTCCACAGGAACGCAGCTACATCCCAGAAGACCAAAGGCACACCAACAAAAACTCCCAGGTAGCCTCCTGCTACTCAGAAACCATCCCTGCTCCCACGGGGAAGGAGGATGCCCAGCAGAAATGGGTGAGTTCTGACCTGGGGCAGGCACAGACCTGTTTGTAGAGTCCCTGCTGCAGGATCAGAGGGTTTCCACCTGTGACACCTTTGGTGTTTTCACCCTCCTCTCTCTTCTTTGCTGTTTAAACCATTCAAGTTCTTCTGGGTTACACTATAAATCTTATTCCCAGCTCCAGGAAGAGGATACTGCTGCGTGCACACATGGGGCTGGATAGTGCCCTCAGCCTGCAAACTGAAGCTGCAGGAGCAGTGTCCCTCTCTAGGTCACTCCAGGATGTTCCAGAGGGAGCAGGACACCCCACCAAACACCACACCCACTCAGCTTTGACCCATTTCTGCCTCAATTTCAGGACATGGAGCTTCTCCGGTTTTCCCTGGTTCTCCTCCAGTCCTGGCTGACCCCGGTGCAGTACCTGAGCAAGGTGTTCACAAACAACTTGGTTTTTGGCACCTCAGACAGGGTGTATGAAAAGCTAAAGGACCTGGAAGAAGGGATCCAAGCTCTGATGAGGGTAAGTTCCAGCATGACTGTGGAATAACAGAGATCTCCCAGGCATGGGGCACTCTCAGGATCCACAGACCATGAGAAATCTCCCTGCCTTCCACAGGGCACCTTTCGGACTTTGCTTCCCTTTAGATAACAAGATCATGACTCCTCAGTGCACAGGTCCCATCACTGGGGAGGTTAAGAACACAGGACAGGTGTTACCAGCACTGCCACAACCCCCCAGAGAGCAGATTCCACCAAGAATTGCAACATTACAGATCCAAAATATTTTCAAACCCAGCACGAAAGAATTTCCAGTTGCTGAAATACATGGGACAAACAGCAGCACAATGTTTGTTACATCTCCAGGCAAAGTACTTTGAAATGGGCAAATTTTACAAGGTTTGCAACCTCACAACAAAAACCCATTTCTGTGCAAGGAAGAACTTGCTCTGATGTTTCCCTCTTCCATTAATACTCCAAGATGAGAGCTGGAGGGTGATCTCTCCAAGGAAGATCTTGTCAGAGAATCCCAGAATGGTTGGCTTGGAAGTGACATAAAAACCCACCCAGTGCCACCCCTACCATGGCAGGGACACCTTCCACTGTCCCAGGCTGCGCCCAGCCCTGTCCAGCCTGGCCTTGGACACTCCCAGGGGTAGCCACAGCTGCTCTGGGCATCCTGTACCTGGGCCTGCCCATCCTCACAGGGAGGAATTTCTTCCTGATACTCAACCTGAATGTCCCCTCCTTTAGTTTAAAGCCATTCCCCCTTGTCACTCTCCCTCTCTTTTATGAGCCCCTTTAATTTGGGGTTTGATGTTTTAAATTAAATTGCCCATTATCTGTCAGGTCACTCATTCCATTATGCTTATTCTGTAAGTTTATCTGCCAGCATCACCCTGAAGCTGTAGCTGTGAGAAATGAGTGTGGGCCATTATTTACATCTTTTAGCAGTTAAATAACTCTGCAAGTCAAGCCCTGTGAGCAAACACAGACCTGCTGTGCTGGAGTAAGCAGGCAAAGGAATCAGGACCACTGCAGATTTTCCTCTACATTCCATATGTGTTTGGGCATTGGGAAGCCACACACAGAAATGACACAAATATTCCATTCCCACCAATTTATGACACTTTTTACCTCACCAAAACCGTTCTGTTGCTGAGCACAGCAGAGGGAGTGGTTGATTACAGATCTCCAGATGTGGGGCTGGATCAGAGCTTTGGGAAAGTGGGGGAGGAAAGAATTATCTGTGCAGTTCCCCATCTCCTTGGCTGGAGGGGCTGCAGAGAGATGGTGTGATTTTTGCCTTTATTTTAAGCCCCCCAGGGCACTCCTCCCTCCCTGCAGCCCCGTGTGTGTCACTGACACACTCAGTGTGGCATCACCCCGCGGCACCACCTCCACCCGTGCGTTCTGCCACGCACACGCCCAAAACTATATCTGAAATCCCATGTAAGAGCGGACGGGAAAGCCCCTGACGTCTCCCAGAGCTCGGCAGGAGGTTTGTCCCTGGGAGATGGCGCTGTCCGGCCCCGCTTCTCCCGGAATGTCGCCGTTGTCCAGCAGGAGCTGCAGGAGCGGAGCCCGCGGGGCTCGCAGCTGCTCAAACTCGCCTACGAGAAATTCGAGCTCCACCTGCGCGGCGAGGACGCGCTGCTCAAGAACTACGGACTCCTGTCGTGCTTCAAAAAGGACCTGCACAAGGTGGAGACCTACCTGAAGGTGATGAGGTGCCGGCGCTACGGAGAGGGGAACTGCGCCCTCTGAGCCCGCGCTGCTCCTGAGAGAGGAAACTCGAGAATAAAACCCACTACTGCCGACACGAGTCTGGCTTTTGGAAGGGACGGGATGTTCGGGGTGGGGGAAGGGGCGAGATGCCGCAAGGGCAGGGGTGATTTGGGGCTGGGGGCTGAGGGTTTGGGTCTGGGAGGTATATTTGGAGTTGGAGGATGAGGATTTGGGGGGGCTGGGGAGATGGGATTTAGGTCTGAGGGTTTGCTTGGATTTGGAACTGGGGGGAATTTGGGGCTGGGCAGTGGGTTTGGGACCGAGAGGTGAGGACTTGGGGGTGGAAGGCTGGATTTGGGGATAGATTTTGCTACAGGGTGGTTTTGGAGTGGGCACAATAGGGACTGAAGGGGGTGAGTTTGCAGCTTCGGGGCAGATTTAGGGTAGATTTGGGACTGGGTGGCGGATTTGTAGCTGGAGGATAAGGATTTGGTGCTGTGAGGGTGGATTTGGACCTTGAAGTGGGGATTTGGGACTGGAGGGAATTGGGAGTGGATTTGGGGCTGAACAGTGATTTGGCGCTGGAAGGATGAGTTAGGGCTTGGATTTACGGTTGGGGCAGACCTGGGACTGAAGGGAGTGAATTTATGGCTTGGGAGGGATTTGGGGGTAGAATTGGGACTGAGCGGCAGATTTGGGTCTGGGAAAGTGCATTTGGGGTCTGAGGAGGGTGGGGCTGGGGGGTGAAATTGGGAGGAGGTGAGTCCAAGGTGGCCTTCTTTGGTGGTGCTCACAAGGTGGGTGCTGGGGCCAGCCTTGGCACAAGCCAGCCCTGAGCAGAGGATTTTCCTGTCACTGAATTTGGGAATACCACGGCTTCCCAGGGAGGCTCAGTTTTGTCCTCACATGAGCAGGTACAGCCACTTCTCAACACAAACCTCAAGGCAGAGGGGGAAAAGCTGACAGCAATGGAAGCCTTGGCCTTGCAGGGTCATGTTTTGTTATTAAAGCAGCTGAAATGAGGGCACAGAGCGGTGTCCCCAAATCCCCTCAGTTGTTGTAGCTCATTCCCAGTGCTCAGCTCTATCACTGCTTGCTCTTGTGGTGTCATTTCCTGAGACCCTGATGTGCTTCCATTTGTCCCACAAAAAGAAAGGTTTGCATTTTCTTGTCTGCTTGGAAGGAGCCAAGTCCAGAGTGGCCTTGGCTTCTCTGGAGCTGCTCCTGCCGTGAGCCAACCCTGGGCACTGCCCAGGCTCCCCCAGGGAATGGTTCCAGTCCCCAGGCTGCCCCAGGAGCATTTGGACAACGCTCCCAGGGATGCCCAGGGTGGGATTGTTGGGGTGTCTGTGCAGGGCCAGGGGTGGGACTGGATGATCCTTGGGATCCCTCCCAACTCAGGATATTCTGTGGTTTTGAATCCTCCTGCAGTTTGCCTGGAGCAGTGTCTGCCCACCCTCATGACACCGTTTTTCCTGTGGTGACACTGCTGTCCACAGGCACAACTGGCCCTTACTGAAGAGCTGCAGCAAAACTGGAGCATTCTGGGGTGTGACACAACCAATACCCATCAGATTTTTTGTGTATCAGTTAAGAACATGGAATTTCTGCTGGTTTGCTGTCTCTCCACACTCCCCCTTGCAGCCCCTGCTCTCCAGCCCCTCCCAAAGCCACAGAGCTGACCTGACTGGCACTACCCACAAGGGAAGTGAGCAGCCGAGTCAAACAGAAAGCTCTGTTCCTGCAGAAGTCATCCCTCAGTTCCCTGCCCACTCACTTCCCTTGTGACAGAGTGTGGGAGGGAATTCAGCGCTGGGTCTCTGCAAGGCACCATCCAGCCCGATGGAAAGGGGAACAGACGGGGATTTGGAAGGACTTGCTCGGGATGAGAGTGGCTGAGTGTCTTTCTGGCTCATTGCCTTGTGATGTCAATCAGTCCTGCTAAAGCAGAAACCTTTTCAAGTGGTAAATTCTGAGGAAGCTGCCCGTTATATATGACAAAAATATGTGCATATGCATGAAATTAAAACACGTTGTAGGGAGAAATTTACCCTTGATTTCTCTCTTGGGCCAATGAATTGTCCTAGGAACAGTTTGACCTCAAAGAAGAAATTTTGTTTGATCTCAGTTTTAATGATGCCACTGAATTGGAGCAGTTCAGTCTACATCGTTTCCAAAAGCTTTGCAGTGTTTCATTAGGGATGAAAGTTTAATGTTTTGAGACACCACGTGCATCACATCCAAAGTCTGCTTCTCCTCAAATGCATAACAGCGACAGAAATGGGCAATAAACCTAAATCTTACTAAAATTAAGCCCCAAAATAAATGCTAGTTTTGGAAAGGAGATGTTTTCCTGTCAACTTATTGAGGCCAGCTATATCTGGAACCAGCCGAGCTGCAGGATTATTTAGACAGAGTATCAGATGTGTGCAGCACTTCCAGAACTACAAAAGGAAAGAGCCCTCTCTGCAGGAGCCCATGTAAAGCCCAGAGCTGCTCTGAGACAACTGGAGGTGGAAGGTGTCTTACCAGCAGGAGTAGCTGTGGGACTCGTTTGCACAAACACAGGAAAAGTACAGTAATTTCACGACTATAAGGCGCACCCTTTTGACTAAATTTTTCTCCC
>PYHW01010027.1:4904940-4916623 GCA_013186435.1 Turdus rufiventris | reverse complement strand
CCAGGACTCACCCGGGACATTGTGGATGGACACATGGACACAGGGACAGACACACAGACACAGGGACAGACAGACACAGGGACTCACCTGGGACGTTGTGGATGGTCACGGCCAGGATCAGCAGCACGATTCTCCTCCAGCTGCTGCTCCCGGCCAGGGCGGCTCCGTCGCGCGGTGCCGGGAACGCCGGGGAGCCCTCGGGCAGGGGGGACCCCCCTGCTCTCCTCCTCTGGTACAGCTCCCCGTTCTCAGCCTTGTCTGGGGACACAAAGCACCGGGGTCAGCCAAGAATGGGGACAGAAAGCACTGGGGTCAGGCAAAACGGGGACAGAAAACACCGGGGTCAGCTGAGGTGGTGACACCTCCAGGAGTGTGACATCTCCAGGGATGGTGACACCTCCAGGGACGGTGACACCTCCCTGAGCAGCCCCTTCCAACACCTGCCCACCCTTTCCACGAGGAAATTCCAACCTGAGCCTCCCCTGCATCCACAGCCCCTGGATTTCTGGTAGCACAACAGCCAGGGCAGATTCCATGGAATTATGGAATGGTTTGGAATGGGGAAGGGAGCTCAAATCCCACCCAGTGCCACCCCTGCCGTGGCAGGGACACCTCCCACTATCCCAGGCTGCTCCAACCTGGCCTTGGACATTCCAGGGATACAGGGGCAGCCACAGCTGCTCTGGGAATTCTTTTCCAGAGCCTGCCCACCCTCCCAGGCAGGAATTCCTTCCCAAATTCTCCAAATCCTCCTCTCTCTCAGTTTGAAGCCAACCAACAAAAACCAAAGCCCAGCCCAGCTCTGTCACTTCACTGCCACCCCCTCAGGTGCTCAGGCTCAGCTCATTTCTATCAGAGAGCTCATTAATTATTGGTTGGTTTACATTTTATATGTTATTTTTTATTGGTTTGCTTGGTGCTGTTGGGGGAAAAACGATGAAAAATTGCTTTTTCTGAGGAGATCTGAAACCCCCCAAAGCCAGTGGTGACAAAGGATGGGGGGATGCCAGAGGGTGAGGAAAACAGGGAAATGAAAAAGAATTAAAAAGCTTTTCCAGGGAAGGTGCTGAGGAGGGGCTGGAGGCACAGCCTGAACACAGAATCACCTCTCCTATAAATGATATATATGTATATCTATCCTATAAATGATCCCTGGATTAGCCAGGGATAAAGACAGCAACACCAAAAGCAGGGACAAAAATCCCAGCATCGTTTTCAGAGGAAAATCACCCAGAGCCTGCTGGAGGGATGGGCTCTGCTCCCAAATGCTGCTGGAAAAGAGGATCAAAAGGAAAGGGAGAAGAGAAGGATAATTACAGAGCAGGATGGCACCGGGACAGCCTCCCAGGCAGGAGCATCCCCAGCTGGAAACGCCGAGCTGGGGGAACAAAACACTCATTAGGGATAAGCACGGGCTTGGCAAAGCCTCAATGGCAAACTGGAGAGGAGATAAGAGCAGAACAAGGGCTGGGCTCAAAGAAGAGCTGACAGCACCCAGGCTGCTCCCGAGCCGTGCCAAGACAATTAGGTGGCAAATAACTCCCCGTGCCACAGACATTATTTTAAATCGTGTTCACAAAAAGTCCTTTAGATATTCCACTCGATTTATCATTATTGAATTTCTCAGTAAAGCTGCGGGGCAAAGATTCTGCCAAAAGTTTAATTACATATGTGCAGCCTGCTGCATTTTTCATATCCTCTGCAGCCAGCGCTGGAGAAAAGATAAATGGCTTTGAGCGTGGCTTAAACTGCTGCTCAAGTGAAAAAACCGACTGGCTCCTTATCAGCATGTGAAATGGCTTTTTATTTTTGATTATTTCTTAATGAAAACTGTTTGCACTAGGCGTGAGCTCAGCTCTGGTGCACAAACAGAGCCAGGCTCTGTTGACTCTGGGCTCAAAGCTGCACTCCCTCAGCTCCCCAGGCCCTGCAGCTCCCTGCTTTTCCACCTGCTCCTCCTCCCCAGTTAGGCCTGGCTTTAAGCTGTCCTAATCCCTGCAGCTCAGAGCACTCCCAAGTGCCCCTGGAGCTTTGGAGTGCACACAGCCCCTCTGAGGGGTTTAGGAGCTGTTTTAGTCCTGGCTTAGCTGCAGAGAGCTCTGGGGGCAGCAGGGCTGGTCCCTGTGGCACAGGATCCTTCCCCAGAGCACCCAACATCTCCCAAATCCCACAGCACCCAATATCTCAACATCCCAACATCCCACAGCATCCCAACATTTCCCAAATCCCACAGCATCCAACATCCTACAGCATCCCAACATTTCCCAAACCCCACAGCATCCCAACATCCCACAGCATCCCAAAAAACATCTCCCAACATTTCCCAAATCCCACAGCACCCCAACATCGCCCAACATCTCCCAACAAAGAACCAGCTCTGCAGGGAAAGTGCTGAGAGGGGCTGCAGGCACAGCTGAGCACACAATCACCTCTCTACAATTCCCAGGATCCCAAATGATCTCTATAAATGAGATATCTATATCCTACAAATGATCCCTATAAATGTGATATATATCCTATAAATGATCCCTATAAATTGTATATATATCCTATAAATGATCCCAATAAATTATATATATATATATTTCCTATAAATGATCCCTATAAATTATATATCCTACAAATGATCCCAATAAATGATATATATATTCTATAAATGATCCCTATAAATGATAAATATATCCTACAAATGGTCCCTATCAATAATCTATATATCCTATAAATTATATATATATCCTATAAATGATCCCTATAAATGATATATATCCTACAAATGGTCCCTATCAATAACCTATATATCCTATAAATTATATATATATATACTACAAATGATCCCAATAAATTATATATACATCTTATCAATGATCCCAATAAATTATATATAATAAATTATATAAATTATAAATATCCTATAAATGATGCCAATAAATTATATATATATCCTATAAATTATCCCTATAAATTATATGTATACTACAAATTATCCCTATAAATGATATATATATATCCTATAAATGATGCCAATAAATGATATATATATCCTATAAATGATGCCAATAAATTATATATATACTACAAATTATCCCTATAAATTTTATAGATATATCATATAAATGATCCCAATAAATGATACATATATCCTATAAATGATCCCAATAAATTATATATATCCTATAAATGATCCCTATAAATTAAATACATATATAAATATATCCTATAAAAAGCTCCCGTCTCTGAGGTGTGGCAGAAGGGGAGGGGAGGCACAGGCTGATTAAAATCCCTAATTAGCTGCTGCTGTTTGTGGGAATTATTCGGTGTTGATGAACGTGGGGAGAGGCAGAAAAGCCTGGAAATGTTCTTCTGTTGTGTCATTTCAATTCCAGCAGCTCAGGGCTCAGCTAACACCTGGAGGGAGCTGCAGAGCAGCACAAAAGCTGCTCCAAAATTCCTCTGCAAGCCCCACAGCACCTCCCCACAGCCTCCAGATTCCCTGGACTGCAATGGGAAATTCCTCAGAGAAATGGGAAATTTCCTCAAAGAAATGGGAAATTCCCTGAAGAAATGGGAAATTTCCCAAAGAAATGGGAACTTCCTCAAAGAAATGGGAACTTCCTCAAAGAAATGGGAAAATTCCCTAAAGAAATGGGAAATTCCTCAAAGAAATGGGAACTTCCTCAAAGAAATGGGAAAATTCCCTCAAAGAAATGGGAAAATTCCCAAAGAAATGGGAAATTTCCTCAAAGAAATGGGAAATTTCCTCAAAGAAATGGGAACTCCCTCAAAGAAATGGGAAATTTCCCAAAGAAATGGGAAACTTCCTCAAAGAAATGGGAAATTTCCTCAAAGAAATGGGAAATTTCCTCAAAGAAATGGGAAATTTCCTCAAAGAAATGGGAAATTTCCCAAAGAAATGGGAAATTCCCCAAAGAAATCGAAAATTCCCTTAAAAAGTGGAAAATTCCCCAAAGAAATGGGAAATCCCCCCAATGAAATGGGAAATTCTATTCCAGCCATTTGTTCCCTGAGCATTCCGTTTTTAAAGCTTTTTCCAAGGATTCCACTCATGTAATCCCTCAGCTTATCCTGTTTTAAATTATTTTTCCAAGTGTTCCTTCCCTCATCTTCCCCTATTTTTCAAAGGCTTTTTCCAAGGATTCCACTCATGTTCTCCCTCAGCTTTCCCTGTTATTTAAAGGCTTTTTCCAAGGAATTCTGAAGCCCTGAGTGCCCCCAACACCCCAAACGCTTTCCCTGCTGGCATCTCCTCCCCAAATCCTTGTTTTCCTCCCCAAATCCTGGCTCTCCTCCCTTCCCCAGAGCAGCAGGAATTGCAGGGAGCACAGAAGGGATGCTGAGCAGCAGATGGGTGTTAGGGAGCATCTGCTGCCACCCAGGGAACGCTGCTCTCCTCTCCCACCCCCACAAAAAGCTCCTAATTAGCGCCAGTAATTAAGCACAGCACGTCCTGGAGGGTGGCACAGGGAAAGCTGCATCCCAGCCAGGTGAAATCCTGGGATCCCACCAAATAAAACTTCCAGGGAAAAGCTGCTCGGCTGAAAGGAGTGAGCCCCCAAAAATGGGAGAACCCAAATCCTCGGGAGGTTCAAACTCGCACCACAAAAATGCTGGAAAGGAGGAGCTGCCCAACTATGGGCAAAATATGGATTTCTTTTTTAAAAATAGCTTTTATTTACTGCCAGGAAGGCTCAGGGTGCTTGAGGAGAGAGCACAGGCTTCCCATGCTCCAGAATTCAGGGGGAATTCCCATGCTCCAAAAATTCAGTGGGAATTCCCATGCTCCAGGGATTCAGTGGAATTCCTATGTCCCAGGGATTCATTGGGAATTCCCATGCTCCAAAATTCAGGGGGAATTCCCATGTTCAGGGATTCAGTGGGAATTCCCATGCTCCAGAATTCAGTGGGAATTCCCATGCTCCAAAAATTCAGTGGGAATTTTCATGCTCCAAAAATTCAGTGGGAATTTTCATGCCCCAGAATACAGTGGGAATTCCCATGCTCCAGGGAAATTCTACCCCAAATCTCACCCAGAGCACAACACCCAAATTTCTCCTCAAAAAATCACCCAGAGTACAGCATCCAAATCCCATCCCAAACCTCAGCCAGAGCACAACACCCAAATTCCACCCTAAACCTCACCTAGAGCACAATACTGAAATACCTCCTGAATGTCACTTGGAGCCCAACACCCAAATCCCAGCTCAACCATCACTCCAGGAACCATCCAGCCCCCAAAGAGCCCCAGAAGGTTCCAGCACCCCCCCAGTCCCCCCAGGGTTGGGGAGATTTCCCTGGTAGGGCACAGAGCTCTCAGTGCCACCAGCGCTGCTGCCAGGGAAGGACCCAAGCCAGGTGCCAGAGGTGACACGTGGTGACAACACGTGTGCCAGCCGAGGTGCCACGGGCTGGCAGCAGCCTGGATTAATTGCCAGAGTCTCCCTGAGCTCACAGCTCCGGGCTGGCAGCAGCCTGGATTAATTCCCAGAGCCTCCCTGACCCCACAGCTCCGTGTTTGGGGATTAATTCCTGGGGCAGGAGCGGCAGCACCTCGCTCAGCGTCGCTGCATGCACCAGGTCCTTTGAAACAAACCGATTCCTGCTCCCTTCCAAGGGCTCCTGCAAGAGTTCCAGCAGAGGAAGAGCTTGGCTGAATGTTTGATGCTGAAATTTGACACATCCCAGTTAATTGAATCACTTCATTTCCCAGGGCTGAGCCATGCTCGTGTCTCGCAGCCTTGGCAGGGAGCAGCTCTTGATGGGAGAGGGATCAGACACAAAGTCTCTGAGGGAAAATAAAATATCCAGGCTCATCCCCACTTGAAAGAAAAGTGGGATTTTATCAGGAGCTGCTCAGGAGCCAGGCAGCACCAGGCTGGGATGCTCAGGTTGGAGCTGGGGGATGGGGTTGGTGCTGATCCCCCTGAGCAGCCCCAGGGGATGGCAGAGCCTTCCCTGCCATTCCCACGGGATCCTGTCCCCATTCCTGTCCCCAATCCCACAGGATCCTGTCCCTATTCCCACATGAACCTGTCCCCATTCCTGTCCCCATTCCCACATGAACCTGTCCCCAATCTCCCAGGATCCTGTCCCCATTCCCCCAGGATCCTGTCCCCATTCCTGTCCCCATTCTCCCAGGATCCTGTCCCCATTCCTGTCCCCAATCTCCCAGGATCCTGTCCCCATTCCCCCAGGATCCTGTCCCCATTCCTGTCCCCATTCCTGTCCCCATTCCCACAGGATCCTGTCCCCCATTCCTGTCCCCAATCCCACAGGATCCTGTCCCTATTCCCACATGAACCTGTCCCCATTCCTGTCCCCATTCCCACATGAACCTGTCCCCAATCTCCCAGGATCCTGTCCCCAATCTCCCAGCATCCTGTCCCCATTCCTGTCCCCAATCCCCACAGGATCCTGTCCCCATTCCTGTCCCCATTCCCCCAGGATCCCGTCCCCATTCCCCCAGGATCCCGTCCCCATTCCTGTCCCCATTCCCCCAGGATCCCGTCCCCATTCCCCCAAGATCCTGTCCCCATTCCTGTCCCCATCCCCACAGGAATATTATCCCAGGGATGTTCCTGCATTCCCCCCACCCCTGATTTAATCCATTTATTGCCACCTCATTCCCAGCTCCTGTTCCCTGCACCTTTCCCTGCTGCCTGTTTTAACTGCAGCTGGAGTGTGGAACTGCCCAGAGCAGGAATTTGGGCTCCAGGAGCAGCCACCAGCACAAACAGCCACACATCCCAGGTGTTGGGATCTCAGAACAGAACTCGTTATTCCCACTTGGATCTCACCACTTCCTTCCAGCTCTTCCAGACCAGGGACAGGGTGAGCAGCTCAATTCTTGCTCTCCACAATTCCTCTCATTCTTTCCCCCTGCCATTCCCACTATCCAAAGTCACCTGCTGCTCATTTCATTCCAAAAGGACACTGTGGCTTCAGCTGGAAGAACTCCCTTTGCACGTCAATTAAATTAAATTCAAGATGAAAATAAATGAATGAAAGCATTAGATCCCACAGGTTTAAGCAGAGATGGAAGTGTCCAGTGGAGTGGAGCCCATAATTATGGAATGGTTTGGGTGGGAAAGGATCTCAAAGCCCATCCAGTTCCACAGGGACACCTCCCACTGGCCTTGGACATTCCAGGGATGCAGGGGCATCTCTGGGAATCCTTTTCCAGCCCCTCTCCACCTTCCTAGGCAGGAATTCCTTCCCAAGTCCCACCCATCCCCACCCTCTGGCAGCTCAGAGCTCCTCCCTGCACACCAGCTCACTGCAGGCCAGTTCCTAGAAGGAATTCCTCCAGTCCCAGGTGGCATTTGCTGCTCTGGGATAAATCCACATCTGGAGAGACACATCTGGAGCTGCCATCCTCATCCCACACCCAGCACCAAGCTCCCACCCTGGGGCTGAGCACACACCTGGGAAAAGGGGCCCCTCTCAGAGCCGGAAAAATAAAATAAGGAATCGATTTCTGAGGAAAATAAATAAAGTGCTCCTTTGTTCCCAGCCCTTGGACTCGCAGAATCAATGGCAGCTCCCTCTGCAGGGACGAACAGGTTGGATTTCTGTTCTCCAGGAATAACCCAAGCAGGAGCTGCTTCCAGGAGCACAATCCATCACCAGGCAGGGAGGGATTGGGAGTGGGACACCCTGGGGTACCCCCTTGGTCCTCCAGGGATCGAATTCCAGCAGAACAGGATTTCTGCACACAAACTGGGTTTCAGAGGGAACCACATCCCTCCCACGGGAGGTTGAGCAGCCTGGATCCCCCCCAGAGGGGCTGGATCCCAACAAACCCCACAAGGAGAAACCTGCAGCAGGAAAAACCCCCAGGAAGGGGAATGGATGGGAAGAGAGCCCTGCTGGCTGGGCAGGAGACACTTCCACATTCCTGGCAGCTTTAATTCCCAGAGCAGCTCCCCCAGCCCTGCTCCATGTTTCCTGTTCCTATTTTAGGGATAAAAGCAGCCAAGCACAGCCAGGACTGGCAGTGACGTGGCCACAGGGAGGATTTGGGAAGGCTCAGGCTCAGGGCCTGGGATTTTTGCTTCCATAAACTCTGATTTATGGATCTGGGATGAGCAGCTCTGAAATGAGAACTCCTGTCTCTGGCAGGAGCAGAAACTGGCTGTGGCTCCAGGAATCCAGGATGGCTCCAGCAGGATTCCCTCACCCCTTTCCAGGGGTTGGGCAACATCTGTCCCCACAGAGGGGACACAAACCATGCCCAGCATCGTCCTCACACCGACCCCAAACCCCAAACGCCATGGCTGGAGCTGGGGGAGGGCAGCAAACCCCACCCCAAAATCCAACCCATAAAATCCACCTGAGCCACCCCTGGGTTCTTTTTCCTCCTCAGCATCCAAAGCCAAGGGATGTCCCTGGGCCCAGGTGGGAAAAAAAAAACCCTCGTGGTGTTTCCACCAGGGATGATTTCCACGGCAAACCCCCAGGCTCAGCCCTGATCCTGCACACAGGACATGGAGGGTCTGATAATCCCAAAGCAGAAGTGACAGCAGCAGGAAATTTGGGGATGTGGCACCCTGGGCACAGCCAGCAGCGCTCCCTGGCCTCTGGGAAAGAGACACCTGGAAAAGGAGGGGATGGGATGGGATGGGAACGGGGATGGGAACGGGGATGGGAACGGGGATGGGAACGGGGATGGGATGGGGATTGAGATTGGGATGGGAACAGGGATGGGATGGGGATTGAGATTGGGATGGGAACAAGGATGAGAACAGGGATGGGATCAGGGATGGGATCAGGATGAGGATGGGAATGGGAACTGGGATGGAAAAGACCTTTAAACTCATCCAGTTCCACCCCACAGGGATGGGACTAGGATGAGGATGGGGATGGGAACTGGGATGGGATGGAATCAGGGATGGAAAAGACCTTTAAATTCATCCAGTCCAGGGAATTTTTCCTTATCCCAGCCCCATTTCAAACCAAAACCAAAACAATTCCCCAAAGTGCCCCTCCCTGGGACCCCACCCTGGAAAAAGCCCCACCGAGCTTTCCAGGCTGGATGTGAAATCCCAGCAGCTCCTGGCAGCAGGGGAGGCTCCAGGGCCCAGCCCCTGCTTCAAAGGGATGCCAGATAAATAAATGAGCCCCGTTTTAATTACACTTAATTGGGAATTCAGCCTCCCCCCTTGCAGGCACTCACACCATCTGCTGCCAGCTTTGAAGGGAAGCAATCCCAGCTTTGCTCCCCCTCTCCAGAGGCCCCTGGGTTGGAGTTTTGTTGTTGAGCATCACCCAGGAGGTGAAGCTGGGGCCCAGGGACCTGCTGAGCTCTGGGCCTGGCAGATAACACAGCCACAGATAAAGAGGTTTGCTGGGAGCTGCCAGGAGAGATGAGAAAGCAGCGGGGCTTGGAAAAGAAAAAAAATTAAAATAAAAATTAAAATCAAGGTAAAAATCAAAGTAAAAATCAAAATAAAAATCAATGTAAAAATCAAAGTAATTTTTTTTTTAATTAAAAAACAAAATAAAAATAAAATCAGAATCCAAAGAAAAATAAAAATAAAAACCAAAATCAGATAAAAATAAAAGTGACAGTAAAAGTAGAAGTTTAAAAAAAAGGGGAAAAAAAAAGTAAAAATCAAAGTAAACATCAAAATAAAAACCAAATAAAAATAAAAATGTGATGGTCCCTGGCTGGCTTTGGGATGCAGCTCCAGGCAGGCTGGAGGCTCCAGAAGGGAAGGAGGATAAAGGGGGGATGATCTGAGCCAGGGCTCCCTCCTCAGGAATGGCACCAGCAGGAGAGACTGGAAATGCAGAGAAATCAATCCAGAAAAATAAAATAAAAATAAAATAAAATCAATAAAAATAAAATAAAATAAAATAAAATAAAATAAAATAAAATAAAATAAAATAAAATAAATCCACTGAAAGGCTCAATCACAGCCTTGGTGCTCCCAGAGCAGAGCCCCCCCCAAGCTCCTTCCAGCAGGGAAAAATGTTCCTGATCCCCAGGGAGGGACAGACCCCAGCTCCTGGGGCTCCCAGTGCTGTCCAGAGCCACAACTGGGAGCACTGGGGGGAATTCAGGCCCTGCACAGCTCAGGCTGTCCCTGAGCCAGGAGAAACCTGAGTGGAAAAGCAGCCTGGAATGTTTGTTTGTTTGTTTGTTTTTTTCCCCAGCACAAATGTTGATTTTTGGCCCTAAAATTCCCATTGTGCATCAGCCTCCCTCTGTGGGTCAATCAATCCCACAGGATGTCCCCAAATGTCCCCTGAGCTCAGCTGTGCCCTTGGAACTCCCCAAAAATCCTCTGGGATTCCCAGGGGCAGCTCCAGGCCAGGGMACCCCTGAGCTCTGCAGGGCTGGAAAGAGGAATTTCAGTGCAAACCCCTCAATCCCACTAAAATAAAGAATAATTTCAGTGTAAACCCCTCAACCCCACTGAATGAAAGAGGAATTCCAGCACAAATCCATGAGCCCCACTAAAATAAAGAATAATTTCAGAGCAAAACCCTCAACCCTCAAAACCTCCCAGCCCCACTGAATGAAAGAGGAATTTCAGTGCAAATCCATGAGCCCCACTAAAATAAAGAATAATTAGAGTAAAAAACCCCCCAGCCCCACTGAATGAAAGAGGAATTTGAGCACAAATCCATGAGCCCCATTAAAATACAGAATAATTTCAGTGAAAACTCCCCAGCTTCACTGAATTATTGAGGAATTTCAGTGCGAACCCAACCCCATTAAATTAAAGAGGAATTTGAGCCCAAATCCACGAGCCCCACTAAAATAATTATTACACTGAAAACACCCCAGCCCCACTGAACTAAAGAGGAATTTGAGCACAAATCCATGAGCCCCACTAAAATAAATAACAATTTCAGTGCAAACCCCCCAGCCCCACTGAAATACAGAATAACTGGAGTGAAAACCCCCCAGCCCCACCAATTTTATGAACAATTGGACTCTAAACCCCTCAGCCCCACTGAATTAAAGAACAATTAAGGTGCAAACCCCCAACCCCACTGATTTAAAGAACAATTAAGGTGCAAACCCCCAACCCCACTGATTTAAAGGGTAATTATGATCCAAACAAAGCTTTTAGCTCAACAATCAATATTTATATTGGGAGAGCTTCCTGGGGGGAGGAGCTGGAGCATTGATTTTTGGGGAAAAGGCGTTTTCCATCATCCTGTGCCATATACCACGTGTGCAAGGGAACTGCAAGGAAAATCTGTGGGGATGGAAATCTGGGGGGAAGAAAATCATAGCACAAATCTCATCAGAGCAGCCACTCAGGGAGAGGGCAGGAGGAAAAGGATCCCAGATCCTGGAGAAGGAAAAAGGATCTCAGTTCCTGGGAAAGGAAAAAGGATCTCAGTTCCTGGGAAAAGGATCCCAGTTCTGGAAAAAGGATCCCAGATCCTGGAGAAGGAAAAAGGATCCCAGTTCCTGGAAAAGGGATCCCAGTTCCTGGAGAAGGGATCCCAGTTCCTGGGAAAAGGATTCCAGATCCTAGAAAAGGAAAAGGGATCCCAGATTTTAGAAAAGGAAAAAGGATCCCAGATTCTGGAAAAGATATCTCAGATTTTGGAAAAGGAAAAAGGATCCCAGTTCCTGGAAAAGGGATCACAGTTCCTGGAGAAGGAAAAAGGATCCCAGATTCTGGAGAAGGAAAAGGGATCTCAG
>PYHW01010027.1:4850851-4866933 GCA_013186435.1 Turdus rufiventris | reverse complement strand
CACAAAGATGGCGGCGCTGCCATGACAACGGCTCCCGGATGTGCCCGGCACAAAGATGGCGCCGCCCCGCGGTGACAGCGGAAGTTCCATCCCCTTGCCGTGCCCAAGATGGCGGCGGCGGCCCCGCCGGCGCGGGTGGGTTCTGATGTCGCTGTCGTGGCGGCGATGGCGGCGCGCGGCGCCGAGGCCGAGGCGCTGTTCGAGGCGCACACGGCGGCCGAGCTGCGGGCGGTGGAGCGGCGGCTGCGCGCCGGCATCGAGCAGAAGCGGGAGGAGCTGCGGCAGATGGTGGGCGAGCGCTATCGCGACCTGATCGAGGCGGCCGACACCATCGCCGAGATGCGGCGGAGCGCCGAGCGCCTGCTGGGCGCCGTGCGGGGGCTGCAGCGCGGCGGCACAGCCCGGCCTGGGCCCCCCGGCACGGTGAGGGGCAGGGGGCACCCACACAGTCTTGTCTTCTCCTCCTCGCCATCCCTTCTTGTCTCCGCTCATGCCGTGCTCTCACCCCTATTTTATCCCCCTCTCCGTTCCCCCATCCCCTCTTTCTCCTCTGCAGGCTCGCCCCCCAGCTCAGCAGAGTTTTTACGGGGCTGCGGCGCAGCTGAAGCTGCTGCTGGAGGTTCCCGAGCAGGTCTGGGGGGCGGTGGAGGGGGGCCGGTACCTGCCCGCGGCCCGGCTCCACCTGCTCGGGGCTCACCTGCGCCGGCAGCTGCAGCTCGACACCCCCCGAGCCCGCTCCAGCCCCATCCTCGCCCGCTTCCCCATCCTGCTGCGACAAGTGGCGGCTGCCAGCCACCTCCGGTGAGCCGGGAATGGGGCAGGGAGAGCTGGGCGAGGAGGGGGTGAGCCCCTGGCACAGGTTACCCAGAGAAGTTTTGGTTTTCCCATTCCTGGAAATGTCCCAGTGCCACGTCCTGGGAGATTTGGAGCAGCCTGGTGTAGGGATTTGGAACTGCTTGATCCTAAATTCCCTCCCTAAATCGTTCCCTGTTAGTGGGGTTCAGACACAGCCCGGGGAAGGCAGCACAGAAATCGGCTGCAGCAGGGTGGGAGAATTCTTAACCTGGCCTGAGTGGATCCCTCAAGAGAGGTCCTGGGAGGATCCTGGGCTGTGGCAGGTGCCAAAGCTGGGAGCACAGTGCTCCAGGAGTGTCCCTGGGCATGGCAGGGAAAGAGGGATGTGAGGGAATATCCCAGCAAGCACATCCTGGGGGCTGCATCAGATAACAGGACAGCACTGACAGGGATTTGGGGAGATCCTTTCCGCCCCAAACCATTCCAAAAACCATCTCGGCAGTCCTGTAATGCCCAGATACAGGACAGTGGGGAAAGAGCCATGCTGGCAGTGGCCACACAAGCCTAGAGCTCAGTGTGGGGCTCAGGCAGTGACCCCCAGCTGGTTCCTGGGGCAGATCCACCATCCTGCAGGAGAGCAAGGCCCTGCTGCGCTGCCGGACGGGCTCGGACCAGGCGGTGGCAGAAGCCCTGTGTGCCATCATGCTGCTGGAGGACAGCTCCCCACGGCAGGCCCTGGCTGATTTCCTGCTGGCCAGGAAAATGGCCATCCAGCAGCTGCTCAACCAGCCACACCACGGTCAGTGCCACCCACGGGGCTGCTCCTTGGCAAGGTTGGGGCGAGCCTTCCCTTCTCCTCCTCCAGGGATGGGTGATTGCCATCAATCTCATGGTGGTAGAAACCAAAATAACACAAAAATTCACAGTTCTCAGCCCACCTGTAATGGGGAAGCAGGTGGGGTGTGAGGCTGAGTCCTTTGCCCTCCCTGAAGGGACCAGAGGCTGTGGCAGTGCCACCGACCTGTGCTGAAGGGCTGCCTTGGCTCACAGTCACCTCTGTGCAGGTGCAGGAATCAAAGCTCAGGTGTGTTCCCTGATGGAGCTGCTCACCACCACGCTGTACCAGGCTCACGCTCTCTTCTACACCGTGCCTGAGGGGATGGCCCCAGACCCAGCCCTGCCCTGTGGGTTGCTCTTCTCTACCCTGGAGAGCACCACGGGCCAGAACCCTGCAGGTGAGCCCTGCAGCTGCCCAGGGGTGCAGGCAGGAGGGTGCCCCGTGCTGGGCTGATCCCTGACTGTGATTGCAGGCAGAGGAGGGGTGCTGGAGGAGGATCTGAAGCTCAGCAGCTGGTTCAAGTACCTGCCTGAGTCCGTGGTGGAATTCCAGCCAGCCCTGCGGACCCTGGCACACCCCATCAGCCAGGAGTATCTCAGGGAGACCCTGCAGCAGTGGATCAACATGTGAGTGGGACAGGGCAGTCCCAGCCTGGCTGACTTCCTCCTCATCCCCTCATCCTCCTCATCCTCACCCTCATTTAAGCAGGCAGAGGCAGCACAGCCCACCCAGCAGTCGGGCACGCCGTGCCAGGTTCTCACCCCCCTCACTCACAGAGGTGCAACTTTGCCTCCAGGTGCAGTGATGACATCAGGACAGGGGTCAGGACCCTGCTGGTGTTCGTGAAGAGCATGAAGGGGCTGGCAGGGATCCGTGATGCCGTGTGGGAGCTGCTGTCCAGCGAGTCCAGCAGCCACAGCTGGGAGGCCGTGTGCCAGCACCTGCTGGGCAGGCCTGTGTCCTTCTGGGAGGAGCTGCTGCAGCAGCTCTTCCTGGACAGGCTGCAGGTGGGTGCTGTGCTGTGGGGAGCCTTGCTCTGCACCCCCAGTTGTTGTCTCACCCAGCCCACAGTGCACTGAGGCTGTGTTTCATTCAAAATCAATTTTTTCTCGTGGTTCTGTTGTAGACTCTGACCAAAGAAGGCTTCGACTCCATTTCAAGCAGCTCCAAGCAGCTGCTGGCTGTAGCCTTGCAGGAATTGGAAGTGAAAGGCAGCAGCGGTGCCCTGAGCAAGCAGATGCAGCTGGAACACAACGTGGCCCTGTTCCTGTGGTCAGAGAGCCCCGGGGACCTGCCTGGGGACGCGGCCTGGGTCAGCGTGGGCCAGCGCGGGCCCTTCGCCCGCAGCGGGCTGGCCATGAAGGCACAGGCACTCACCCCCTGTGTGCAGAGCTTCTGCTCCACGCTGGACTCCAAGCTGAAGGCCAGGCTGGAGGATGTCCTGTCCTACCTCCCCAAGGATGGCTCTGTCCCCAAGGAGTCACCGTGCTCTGCCTTCGACCGCTTCGCCGACGCGGGCACCGTGCAGGAGCTGCTGCGGGAGCACTGCGTCAGCTGCACCCAGCACCTCCTGGGCTGCGTCCAGGAGCAGCTCCTGAGTGCCCAGAGCCAGCTGCACCCCCCTGGGGATGCCAAGCTCAACGCCGTGCTCTTCATGGCCAGGCTGTGCCAGGCGCTGCCTGAGCTGTGCCCTCACCTGCAGCGCTGTGTGCTGGGCCAGGCGGAGTCGGTGCCCAAGGAGCCGCGCTCGGCCAAGAAGCTGGGCAAGGGCAAAGGCCAGGAGGTGTCCCCCGAGCTGGCCAAGTGGCAGGGGGTGAAGGCAGAGCTCCTGCAGCAGAGCCTGTTGGCTTATCAGCTCTGGAGCTCGGCTGTCACCAAAGTAAGGAGCTGTTTCCCTCCTCAGAGATGCTTTTTGGGGAGGGGTTCCCTTGCTGGGGTGGCTCCAGTGGGGTGGTGTCCGTGAGATTCGCTTTGGGAGGTGCAGGGATGCAGGGTGGGCTGGCTGCCCTTGCTCCTGGTAGAACTGTTCCTGTGATCAGGGCTTTCATTTTTGTGCTCCAGGGTCTGGTTGAGTGCTTCACCCGCACGTTGCTGCTGGACACAGCTGGGTCTGTGCTGGCCACGGCCACCAACTGGGATGAGATTGAAATCCAGGAGGAAACCGAGTCTGGGAGCAGCGTGACGTCCAAGATCCGGCTGCCTGTGCAGGTATGAGGAGCTGCCTGTGGGAGGAGCCCAGCACTGCCTTCCAGAAGCACTTGTGAGCTGCTGGGGAGGTTGTTTCGTGTCACCAGCAGAGGACAAACACTCTGTGGTGCTCTCTGAGATACTCACCTCATGAGGACAGAGGTCAGAGGAAGGAAATAGGTCATTGTCATTGTTTATCTCTGTGAGTAAGGTTGGCCCAGATCCTGTAAAACTGAGCCAGAGGAGGACTTAGGCCTGATTTAAACACAGAAGTCCCAGGAGAGAGATTCCATGGAAGCTGGATGCATTGAAGGACAGGGCTGTGGAATCCTGAGGGAACCAAGGGCTGTGGCTGCCCAAGGGGGTGGTGGTGGCACAGGAAGGACGTCACAGGCACAGAGCAGGTGGCAGGGGGAGGAGGCCAGGCCTGGGTGAGTTCTGTGTTTGCACAGCACAGGAGGGGCTGGGCAGGGAAATGCAGTGAGCCTTATCCAGTGAATTCTGTTATCGGAGGGACAAAGCAGCTGGATGAGAATTCAGGAGGCCCAGGAGATGAGGAGCAGCCCCAGGGAGTGGGTGGGCAGAGCAGGGTCTGTGCTGACAGAAGGTGCACAAGCAATTCTCTTCTCACTGCAGTGTCTGGCAAAGTCTTTTTGGGACTTTGGGAGCTGCTGTAACACGAAATCTGGGGTGTCGGTAAATCAGACCCTGTGAGATTCCCGAGCCAAGCTGTGGGGCAGATCTTTGTGTTTGCTGAGGAGGTGGGACCCATGTGAAGGGATGTGGAAGGGAATGGAGTTCACAGAGCAGCTGCAAACACTCTCTGTTCTCCTGGGCAGCCCTCGTGGCACGTGCAGTGCCTCCTGTTCAGCCTGTGCCAGGAGCTGAACAGGGTCGGTGGGCACACCCTGCCCAAGGTCACTCTGCAGGAGCTGCTGAGGAGCTGCATGGCACAGGTACTCGCTGCCTATGAGAAGCTGGTGGAGCAGAAGCAGGAGAAGGTACCTGGGTGTGGGAGGGGAGCGTGGCTGGGAACGCAGGGACACAGCTCCCGGAGCAGAAAATGTCTGTGTGTGACAGCTGGGGACACCCTTACACTCTCCCTGCCTCCCCCTGCACTGAGGCAGAAGTGGGGCAGACACCACATTTCACACTCTGGTTGTGCCTTGGGGTTGTTGTTCTCAAATATTCCCCCCTGGGCAGCCTCCCCTGTGCCAAGGAGGGGTCCCATTCCTGCCTGTCCCGTTTGCAGAGGCCAGACAGCTTCCCCCTGACCCAGAGCAGGGCTCTGCAGCTACTCTACGACCTGAGGTACCTCAGCATCATCCTGACAGCCAAGAGTGAGGACACAAAACCCAGCAGGATCAAGCAGGACTCTGGGTATGGCACATCCTGGGGTTCACATCCTCCAGCAGTGCTTTGGGGGGCACTGAAATGGGGCAAGCTCCAAGCTGTGACACTGCACAAACACTGAGCTCGTGCTCAGAACAGAGGAGGGGTGGAATTCTGTGGGCTGGTTCCCCTCCTTGTCTCCACAGGATACCCTCAGGATGCCCCTGGAGAGAGCAGTTAAGCTTCCAGCCAGGAATTAAAGCCTTGAGTTAGCTCCAGCCTTGGGGGGTACCACTCTTGTGTAAGAGCTGGAAACCCTTGGGGCAGCTGCTGTTGTGCTCAGTCACCCCAGACAGGAAACCCCTGGCTGCTTCAGAGCTGGCATCAGCAGGGTGCCACCCCTGACAGGAGCCTCTGCTCTGCAGGATTGAGAAGGTCATCGACTTCCTGGAGGGACACATCGATCCCTTCGACCTGGACGTGTTCACCCCACACCTGAACAGCAACCTGAACCGCCTGGTGCAGAGAACCTCGGTAGGGAGCAGGGCTGGGCTGGGAGCAGGGCTGCCAGTGCCTCCAGCAGGGCAGCTGGGCTGCCTTCAAACTCCTCAGTGCCTCCAGATAAGCACTGGCACTTCCTTGCACAGGGGAAGAACGTTCAGTGCCAGCTGAAGATAAGAGGAGCTGGCTGAGCCGGCTGCACCGTGTGGGGCTGGCTGAACTTTATCTAACAGGATTCACTGGAGCCTGTGCAACACTAATTGGGTTAAGTAGTGCTGAAACAGGCCTGGGACTCAACTGTGGGGAATAATTAAACACAAGAGTTAAGAGGGGGAAGGGACACACTTGATGTTCAGGCTCAGTGCTGTGTGCCCACGTACTGTGGGGTCAGCAGTGCAGGAAACCCAAATCCAAACAGCTCCTGGTGCCCTCCAGCTTCTCTTCCCCAAATCTAAACCGCTCCTAGTGCCCTCCAGCTTCCCTTCCCCAATTCCAAGCAGCTCCTGGTGCTTTCCAGCTTCTCTTCCCCAAATCTAAACCGCTCCTGGTGCCTGCCAGCTCCTCTTCCCCAAAATCCAAGCAGCTCCTGGTGCCCTCCAGCTTCCCTTCCCCAAATCCAAACAGCTCCTGGTGCCTTCCAGCTTCCCTTCCCCAAATCCAAGCAGCTCCTGGTGCCTTGCAGGTTCTCTTTGGCCTGCTGACTGGGACAGAACACCAGTACACGAGCAGGGGCAGCGCGCCGAGCTCACAGGAGCTCCACAACATCCTGCCCTTAGCATCCAGCCAGATCAGGTGAGGCTCCCAACTCTTCCAAGCATTCTCCTGCCTCTGGGAAGCTGCTCTGGAATTGCTGCTTCCCACATTTCTTTCTTCCCACATTTCTTTCTTCCATTTCTTAAGGTTTGGACTTCTGCCACTGAGCATGTCGAGCTCACGGAAGAGCAAGGCCAGTGCCAGGAGCACAGAAAGAGTCCAGGTTGGTGTTTGAAGGGAGATGTAAAACTAGGAATATTTCCCCAGCATTGTCCCCCCAACACTCGAGTTAGTGGGGAAAGAAGAAAGCAGCCAAACATGATTTCACCTGATTTTTATTTCCAGTAAAACGAATCATTATGCAGCACAGCAGGGGATGGGGTGGATTTCTCCAGGACCCTCCAAACCCTCACCCTTTACCCTTGTGGTGGTTTTGGGGTCACTGCTCTGTGCCAGAGCAGGTAATAACCACTGCAGTGGGGGTTTGCATGGCTGAGGGCAATGCATCAAAGACAACTCACAAAATGGGGCTGCAGGAGAGGCTGAAGGACAGTAGCTAATGCTTGAACTCCTTTGCAGTGGGATGCTGCCCTGTGACCCCAAGGAGGCCTCAGGTACCCCAGCTGTGTGAGGAGTGTCCTGGTGCTGAGCTCTAGCAGCCAATCTTTCTGTTGCTCCATTTCCCCCAGTTTCAAACATCTGCTTAGATGGAGCTCTGTGTGCTGGGTGAGAGCCAAGGAATACCTCAGTGCTGTGGGAAGCAGCATTTCATGTTTTCTTTACTTATTTACCAGCCCAGTCTATCCGTGCTGGTCTTGGCAACTGGGAAAAGTTGTTGAGTCTTGACAAAGAGGTAAAGGCCTGGTTTGACCAGTGTCATTTGAGATGATCTTCAGTTTGCAGCTCTTCATTAGTTGGAGCCATTCAGGACCAGACCCAGCAGAAGGGGTGTTTAAAGCCCAGAATTCCCAGTAAAGGTATTCCTTACCTCTCACAGCTCAGCTGGACTAGAGCATAGCAGTGTGCAATGATGTCTGGCTCGTTCTGTCACTCCCCTCAGCTGCTGTGCTGTGCTCAGCACACCCATGGCCTGTGCTAGCCACATTTCCCAGGATCCCTGACAGATGCTTGCTCCTCCTTCAATGCTAAAACTCTTCTGGACAGGTTAAAATCTGCAGTTCTCCAAGCACAGCTCCTGCAAGGGCACCAGCCGTGCTTCAGCCACGCTGTGATCCCTTGCTCTGAGAGCAGCAGCTCCTGCCCTGCTGCTCAGAGGGTTTTGATGAGTGTTGAGGGGTTTTCTGAGCTTTGAGTGACATCTGCCAAGTGCCTGTTGCTGGCAGCAGCGAGGTGCTGTGCTGTGTCCCCGTGTGTGACTGTCACAAAGCCAGCAGTGACACCGCTCCGAGGAGCGGCTGTGCCCCGGTTCCACCTGCTGAGGGGACAGGGGAGCCCTGGGGGTGCTGTGACACTCAGAGTCACTTGTGTCTTCCCAAAGGAGCAGGCTGCAGCTGCTGTGCTGCCCAAGGAGGACGAGGCAGCACGGCCAGGCTCCCTGTTCCGACAGCTCCTCACCGACGACGAGGACGTGGCGGCGCCGTCGCTCTTCAAGCTGGGCTGGCTCTCGGGCATGACCAAGTGAGGCAGCAAACAATAAAACTGCTCTGGCTGTTTGTCTTCACTGAGATCTCTCTGTCCCCTTGGCAGGCGTGGTGACACTTCTGGGATTGTCAGTGCTTCCCATCCTCAGCCAGAGCAGGGCCTGGCACGGTGTGGATTGTCCTTGTCCCCTCCTGGCTGCTGGAGCAGAGGTGGAGCTGCTCTTGCACCTCCTAGCCTTATGAAGTCAAATTAAAGGAATAAAAAAGCCAAAATAACCTACACACCAACAGAAAACAAAACATTTCACAGCTGGAAAGGGGTGCTGGAGCAGGCTAAGACAGCTGTGTCCTCCAGGCACCACCACCCTGCTCTGAGTGGCCCCTGCAGCTCCTGCCCAACCTGTCCTGGCTCTAATTTCACATTTCCCTTCCAGTCCTGCAGCACTGAACCTCATGAGAGAAGCTTCATCACCCTGAGCTGGGTGGGAGCTCACAGGCCTGAGCACCTGCACTCACTGTTCCTGTTCTAACTCTAAATGCTCAAAAAATTATGTTGCCAACTCATTTTTTAACTAGTTTATTGAAATTAAAAAAAGACTTATAAAACTGAAGAGGAACGCTTAAGAGAACTTTACAGAAAGCAACAACTTGCTAACAAACAGATTAGGCAGTCGATTGGAATTGGACAGTTTGCAATCCTATAACACACATGTGGACTCCTCAGTCTCCTCTTGCCACGTACTTTAGAACCACCCCAAAAAGAATCCTATAAAAATTGCTCCAAAGCCCCTTTTGCATTGCAATAGTGCAGCAAACCACAAGTAAACAATCTCCTGTTAACCTGTTATTTCAAATATAGACTGAAAAGGCAACAGGCAATTTTGTGCAATTCCATTTTAACAAACTTTGAAGTTGAAATATCAAATCTACACAGTGCTGTCCCTTCACAGAAGGCAGGGAGCTGCTGGGTCATCATGTAGGGAGGCGTCCCCGGCTCTGTAGGCTGTGGAAGTGGGCTTCCTTCAGGATCTGGTTGATGTGGAAGTAAGGACCTTGGCTTAGTGCAGACTGCTCGTGGAAGGGCTGGGAGGAGACAGGGCTGGATCCTGCAATCCTGGGGTTCAGGCTGGACTCTGCTCTGTCAGGGCTGTTGATGCTGCTGCTGCTACAGCTGCTGCTGCTGCTGCTGCCACTGTCACTGCTGGAGGACTGGGACACACAGAGGGTGAACAGCAACATCAGACACCTCTTCCTCACCCCCACAGAAGCAAAACTTTAGAATAAATCCCTCCCTTCCACCTTGGCACGGAGGGGTGGTTGTTGCCCACACCAGTGTCACAGAGCTGAAGGGACAAACCTTCACCCAGGGTTTCAATTCTTTCAATCCTTCCCAGTTAAACCCCTCAGCTCAGCCCCCAACCCCAAGTTTGCACTGGAGTGATGGAGAATTGGAAAATAAAGAACATTCCCAGGGAGGTGTCAGTGCAGGCAGGCAGGGCAGGGCTGGCACTTCTGCTCTAGCAGAGGTTTGAGGGAAGCACCATGCAAAGCATTTTCCTACAGGGCAATCCTAAAGTGACATCTGAAGCACCCAAAGCAAGAGGCTGTGAGAAATGAATGCACACAACAGCCAATTTAAGTCTTTGAACACCCTGACATCAAGAGCTCTTCTCCCAGTTAAGTACTCCATGGCAGTGTTAACTGGAAGTGTTCCAGAGCAATTCCACACCAATTTACTTGATGTGACAGTGAAAGAGCAACAGGCACCAAAGGATTCCTCAAGCAGCAAAAAGAACTCAGCATCTGACTGGAGTAAGAGGCCAGGGCTCATTTGTCAGCATTTAGGATAACCAGTTTCCATGGGAATGGCTGGAAGAGCATTTGCCATCATCATGAGGGATTCAAAGCCATAAAACACCATTTTAAGGGCTGCTAGGGAAAGGTTCCATTAGTTTCAGCTGCAATATTTGAGTTTGTGTGATCTGCTGGTTCAGGACCTGCAAATATTTGGATGAGTCAATCAGCAAGTGGCTACTCTGCCATCCCATAAATGATTCATGAAGCAGACAGAGTGACAGCAGCTAAAAATCGACATTTTTGTAAGGATTAAACCACAGAAGTCACAGCTTTGTGGCCAGAGCAGAAAAGGACAAATTTCACAAAATCCTCAGGGATTTACCAGTCAGCACCACCTCCAGAATGGCCTCGGTGGAGTAAATCAGGAGTGGTGCAAACTGCAGTGAGCACTGGGGAGTAAATCAGGAGTGGTGCAAACTGCCCCAAGTAAAACAGGAGTGGTACAAACTGCTCCCAGCAGCTCCAGGGAGGCACTGGGGATGTTTGGGATGGAACACATCCCTCCCTCCCCCCAGCCCTGCTCCACCATCGATCCTGACCATCCAACCCTGACTAATTCCTTTGTTTCGCTAAGCACCAAAAATGCTTCAGCTCTGTGGGAGCACAGCAAGCCAAGCCCCGGGCTGCGAGGAGAGAGAAACACAGAGCGGGCTCGTTCCCCAGGGAGTACAGATGGAACTCCTCTGGCTAAATCTAGAGGGAGAGAGCCCCGGCAGCACAGGGAGGAGCTGGGGTGGTGCTGGGCAGAGCAGCTGCTGGTGCAGAGCAGCACAAAGAGTCACACGCGATGCTGGAGGGGTCACAGCAGCTCGGAGAGGAACCCACCGCACAGGACACTTTGGTTCCTTTTAGTCTGCGCTCCTTAGTGAGCTTCGTTACAGCCACCTTCTGCAAATCAAGGTAAAAATCCAAGTGAGAGCCTGGCCTGGCTTGCTGCTGGAGTTTCACATCTCAACAAACGTTTCCCAGCTGTTAGCAGTGATTATTTTGTGCATCTCAGAGGTTTGTGAAGCTGGCAGCGCGTCCTGGGCCGTGCTCCCGATGCCTCAGGCTGGTGACAGATGGGCTTTGTCAGACCCTCTTTATTTCCACATTCACTGGCACCCCTTCAGCACTGCCCTGTCCCCAGGCTGTGGTGCACATTCTGCAAGGCACTTGGGCCACAATCAGACAGGAAAAGAATCCTTAAAGTCATCAAGTCATCAAGACAGGCATCAACAAAGCTCTCCAGGGCCCAGTGACGTTTGTGAATACTTGAACTATCAAAAGGGCATCTTCAAGGTTTACTGAGCTCATTAACCCTCAACATCACACTTGAAGTTTTCAAACAAACAAAAGTCCTGCGAAATGTGCAGATCCCTCGTGACAGGAACTGGAGAAAAAGCCACTCAGCCCCTGCTGCTCTCAACATCTTCCAAGATGAGTTTAACAGAGCCACGATCTGGTTTTAGTTAGAACTGAAGTCCAGCCCTCCCCTGGATAATGGGGGACAAGAACTTTGATTTGATCTCTGCTAAGAACCCGGTGGTGTTTCAGTCCTGGCCAGGACAAAGAGGAACTATGAGAAATTGGGGTTTGCAGAAGTTGTTCAGGAAGGAAAGGGTCAGCCAGAACACTCAGACTCGCTTCCTTCCCTGGGAAAACGAGAGCAAAGGCTTTGCCTTGGTGAGCACAGCTGGCACTCTCAGCTTGGACGATCCCTGAAGGATCCACTACAACTTCTCCTGGCTTGATCTGGGGACAAGCAATGCGTTTCTAACCAAATATTGGGCAAACAACACAGCTGAGCTCCTGGAAAAGGGAGGACAGGCCGATCAGGAAGTGAAATTCTGTGGCAAAGGCTCTGCCTCGCTAATGTTTAACACTGGCTGGAGCTGCAGCCCCGTGTCTGTGCCTGCCCATGGACTGAGCCCAGAGCAGAGGGCTCTGTCACCCCAGGATGCCTGGAACCTGGCAGTGGCTTCTCCAGGAGCAGCAGGAATGGCACATCCTTACAGCAACGGCCCAAAAAGCAGCACTGATGGAGACTGGAGAGAATCTGTTTCCATCCTGTGAAAGTTGGAAGTCAGGGGTGAAAGGATAATCCAGGGGGAGAGAACAGCAAATCCTTTGGAATTGGATGTGATTTGGATCAGCAGGGGACCCAAAGAGAGGGACTGAGGGATAACATCACAGAACAGCCCAGGTTTGAACTGCCACTGAGGAAAAACCTCCCTCCACCTCATTCTCCAGAGCAAAACGTGCAGGACAAAACAAAAAATGGGAAGAGATCCTGATAAAGCCAAGTCCTGTTTAAAATGCAGCTGCCTGATTGCCATCCTGAGCTTGTGTTCTCTGCAAGAGGAACAGTCAGTCTGAACCAAACAGGCACAGGAATCAGGACTTTGGGGGATGTTTCACAAAAAGCAGCTGTGCGATGCCCTGCCATGAAAAGTGACTCTCATCTGCTCTTGCTTCCACAAACTGCTCCCACTCCTTTCCCAAGAAACATCCCAAAACCAGTGGGGATTTTTAACCAGCAAGAGGTGTCTTTGCACACAGCAAAGTATCAGGAAATTGAACCCAAGTGCTCCAAACTGGCTGAGACTTTCCAAGCGGCACCAATCGGAAGCACTCGTGCACAATGAGCACAAGGATTTCTCCCCTTGGCACAGGAAGTCCTTAACCAAATGTTGGAATAATACAGATTTAATCTCATGGCTTGAATTTCTGGGCATGCTCAGTTCAGGGATCTGACAAGAAAACAAGCCAAAAGAAAAAAGAGAGAGAAAGCTCTATTCATCAGGAGAAAACATTGGGAATTCTGATCCCCAGGAATGGGGGTCCATCCCTCAGCAGTGCCAGCTCCTCCCTGCCTCACACCAGGCTTTAAGGTGTTAAAACCAGACTTTTACCAGGCAAGAGCATGCAAGAAGCAGATCTGTGTTAGGCTGAGCAGTGACCTTGCCCTGGCTCAGCCATGCCCGTGCTGTTCCCTCGCAGCAAAGCAGGCCAGGGCTGAGGTCACCCCTCGAGCGTGGCCACAAACCCACTGCCAGTCCTGCTTTTAGTGGCTCTGGCAAACACCAGGTGTTCACACAACAAGCAGAGGTGCTTCTGGCACTCACCATCGGGGGGTTTTCCTGATATCCTTACTTTCATTACTCCTACTTTAATCCCTTGTTCCACACTAAATCCGTCCTCCTCCCGCCACAAAGCTGCTTTAGCCTTTAACTACTCTACACACACGGAGGGGTTTGACCTGTTGGACAAGTGATTCGGTGTCAGATGGCAACAAAGCAGGGCTGCCTCTCCCCATCACACCCCAAAATGCAAAGTGTCCCTCCTGAGAACGCAGCAGCACGGGGCACTTTCCATCCCAGAGAATTCCTTCATGATGGACAGCAGCTCTTAAAGCGTTCCCAGCAGTGTTTCCTATCCCATCATCTCTTTGTACAGCTTCAGACTCTCCCTCACAACAGCAATGCAGAAATATCCATCTGAAACCATTTCCAGCTTATAAAAGAGCTCAAAGTTACACAGCAACTAAATATTTTCTGCGGAGTACAATGAACAGTTGAATAATTGAGTTAATTCTGTAATAATTCAGACTGTAAGTGCTCATTAAAATCCACCTTCAAAGTGAGGAAGGATAAAAAAAACCAAGGATATTTCCAAAACCTTCAAAGAAATTAATTTCATTAACTTCAGAGAGGGAGCCTTTGCTCTGCACCTTCTTCTCCATGAATGTTTTGAACACAAGGACGTTGCTCACAGTGAATTCTCAGGTGATTCACCCACGTGACATCTCAGGAAATCTGGCAGCAGTTGGGAAATCAGCAATTCTTTTTAAAGAAAAAAGAAATCTCAAATTGCACCGAGAGAACACCTGTCTGGTGACAGGTAAGAAAACAAGGGAGTTTATCCCACATCCAGCAAAAAATCATGGAAAATGTGAATAAAAACCAAAGAATTCGAAGTGTTTTAGCTGTGAACAAATCTTGTTTAAACTGAGCAGCTCTATCAGAGCATTTTTTCCACATCAGATAAGGGCTGCCCGGAATGTGTTTTGTCTTTCTCCCACAAATAATCACCTGACTGTAAGGAAAGGCAAAGTTGATGTTCAGGCAGAGTGAGCCCAGGGACACATCCACCCTCAGCATCCCCTCAGCTCATCCCACACAGCAACACCACAAACAGCAGCAAGTTATTTCCCTGGGTGCTGCAAAGCAGGATTGGAAATTCCTTCCCAGAAACACTCAGGGATAACCAGGCTCAATGGAAATGCTGATTTCCAAACTGATTCAAAGCAAAACCTCAAACACAAAACTATGAAATAAAAATGAAAGAAGTGCACAGGATATTCCAAGTGCTGTTGAAATGCAGCACGGAGGAAGGCTGGATCTGCCTGGCAAGACTCTCACCTCAGTGTCCCACGAGTCCTGCAGGACAGAATTCCTGGTGCTACGTTTGGTCTGGGGAACATGACCATCATCTTCGTTACCATTCCTTCTCCTCTTCCTGCAGGAGAAAACCAATCATCAGCTCACTCATCTACCTTCCGAAGGCACCCAAAAAAAGCAGCAACAGCTGATAAATGAATGCAGGATGTCTCCAGACCCCTGAGGTGCTGTGCGCTCCCAGACTGCCCCTTTAGCTGCTGCCTGAGGGCACAGAGAAAAGGATCCTGCTTCTCACAAGATGTTTCTCATCAGTTTAAGGCACGTGGACTCACATTAAACCCATCCTTTTAAATAAACTCGTTGAACAATTGTCAGCCTTGCACATCTAAAAATAATCCCTGGGCTCAGAGTGACACCTGACAGGCTGGGGACAGCACTGGGACGAGTGGCAGTGACCACATCTCCAATTATTCAGCTGCTCACAGCACCCCACAATTCCTCACTCTGACAGTGTCTGGAGTCGAGTCACGTCCCAAAACAATCACGTTTCCCATGTGGAGATAAGGTTTTGTCAGGAAACAACTCATGGAAAACAAAGTCTTCTCTGTTTCTGATGTGTTTGCCACCTCAGATTTAACCTAATTTTTATCCAAATCTTTGCAGGCATCAAGGCAAAGCAGAGTTTGGAGGAGGATGACGGGGTGAGGGCGGTGCTAATATTCCCAGATTAGAGGAGATAAAGGGAAGATCTCAAAGACCAGGACTTGGAATAACCTGGGGCAGTGGAAGGTGTCCCTGCCCATGACAGGGGGTGGAACTGGATGAGACTGAAGTCACTTCCACCCCAAAGCACTGAGATTCTGTGACACCAACACAGCAGCTGATCCCCAGCAGCATCCCAGAATTCCTACACAAACATCAAACGCTTCTCCCCACCGTACAAACGTGACAAGTCAGCCGGGATTTCCAAAAAAAAAAAAAAAAAAAAAAAAAAAAAACAAAAAAAACCAAAAAAACACAGGATGGAGCTGTTTTGGTGTGCCTAAAATTAATCCGTGCCTGAATGAGTCAAAACAGACTCGAGGGAAGTATTTATAACTGGCTCCTTTTTTACAGCCTGGCCCACGCCTACAGCCCGGAGCTGCCTCCCTGCTCCCCATCCCTGGGACCACAGGCACCGAACGCTGCCCATCCGTGCTGCAACACTCTGGGGAAGGGACATTCCTGCCTTCACCCCGCTCTGCCCCTGCATCCTTCATTTCCTCAGCACCTGCAGTGACCGCAGCAGCCTGGAGCAGCCCGGGCTGTGAAGATGTCCCAGCCCACGGCAGGGGTGGAATGGGAAGGGCTTTAGGGTCCCTTCCACCCCATCCCTGCCTCCACCGTTCCCTAACGCCTCCCAGCTCCAGGATCCCTCCCCCGAACCCTCCGCATCCCCTTCGCCCTCCCGAAAGGACCCAACCTCCCCGGCCGGAACCTCGAACCCCTCCGAACCCCTCCCAGCGCTCGGGGGCCGCTCTCCCCTTCCCCACCCTGACGCCAACCCCGCCCCGAGCGGCCGAGCCCCCCCTGCCCTCAGCGCGGCCCCTCCTTCCCCCCCTCAGGCCGCGCTGCCCTCACCCACCTCTGTCTGGCTCCCCGCTCGCTCGGCAGCGGCTGCCGGCAGCTCATGGCGGGTCGGGGCGCGGCGCGGGCGGGCGGAGGTCGCGGTTGAGCGGCGGAGGTGGCGGTGCGGGGCGGAGGCCGCGGTTGAGGGGCGGCAGCGCGGCCCTGCCCGGCCCCGAGCGCCGCTTCCGCCGCCGCCGCCTCGCCCCCGTGACGTCACGGCGTGCGCCC
>PYHW01010027.1:4832067-4850807 GCA_013186435.1 Turdus rufiventris | reverse complement strand
GGAGCGGCGCGCGCGGTGATGGCGGCGGGGACGGAGCTGTGCCCGCACTGCCAGCGCCCCTTCAAGCGGCTCCGAGCGCACCTCCCGCACTGCAAGGCCCGGCCGGCAGCGAGCCCCGAGCCCTCCCCCGGCACCGCCAGCACAGGCCCAGGGCCCCGGGCGGCCCCCAGCAGCGGCCGGGGTGCGGGGCCCGGCAGCCCCAGGAGCCGCTCCCGAGCCGTGCAGGACGTGGCCCGGAGCCTGGATTTGCACCCCGAGGAGGTGGAGGATGTCCCCAAGAAGCTGCAGAAGGGGGTGAAGGTGGTGATCGAGAAGCACCGCGCCAGGGTGCTCAGGGAGAAGGAGCAGCCCCGGAGCAGGGCAGGAGCAGCGGGGAGCGGCGGGGAAGGGACGGAGCCCGGCCCTGCTCCCCCTCCTCAGCGCCACAAAACTGCGCAAAAATCCAAGAGCAAGGAGAGTCGGAGCCAGGGAGCCGTGGGGAGCGGGACTGGGAACGCCAAGGGAGAAAAAAGCGGTTTAAAGGCAACAAAGGCACTTGAAGAGCCCCCTGAGAACAGAAATAGCCCCGGTGGCCTGCTCCAGCAGGAGGGAAGAGACAAATTCACGGCAGGAGAGGAGCTGGAATTTGGGGTGGGATCTAAACCCCCCCTGGCTGCTTTGCACCCCAAGAACCTCCCTCTGTCACTGCTGGAGGCGCTCGGAGGTCACGGCCAGGGAACATCCAGAACTGAGCTCAGCAGCCCTCAGAGGCTGCAGGACAGCAGGGAGGGGGTGCAGGGAGTGCCCGAGCTTGTGCTGAACCCGGGGAGAGCCCCGGGGCTGGCTCTGCTCCACACACCCCAAATCCAACCCCACTGCTCATCCCAGGCCTCTGGCAGCAGCGCCAGGGGCTTGGAGTGGGTTCCAGATTTGTATCCTGATGGTGAAGGGCTGAGGATTGTTCCAGGGGAGCGATTCTGTGAGGATGTGAGGATCGTGGCAGAGACACCCAAGGGTGGTTTCACACAGGGGCAGCGAGGTAATGAAAATCTCAGTGCTGGGAGTTGCTGGAATGGCAGCTGGGAAGGGGAGAGGAGGGGCTGGGAATGCTGAGCTGCTGGGCTTGCCCAGGGAAGGATCCAGGAGAATCCGAGGAGGGTTAACTGTGCATCCTCCAGCCTGCAAAGCCAATGGTTGATGGTTTTTGTGGAGGCTGGAGTCAGGCTCTTGCATGTTTGGGCTGACAGAGCCCAAACTTTGTGGGAGGGGTGATGCCCTCTGCTTTTCCAAGCCCAAATTCTGTGATCACTGTGACTTGTCACCCCGCAGGTCCCCTCTGGGAGAGGCCCCTGCTGGAGGTGAGGCTGGGGGAGCTGCACACCTGGATCAGCACCTGCAGCTTCTCTCCCCAGGGGCTGCTGGGGGCAGTGCAGAGAGGTGAGAATTCCTGGCTTTTGGGCCAGGTCCATCCCGCTTTTCCCTGGTTTACTTTGCTGGTCCCAGGGGCCAGCCTGGATCTTTACAAAGCACAAATCATGGAATGGTTTGGGAGGGACCATAAAAATGATCCAGTACCATCCCCTGCCAGGGCAGGGACAACTTTTCCGCTGTCCCAGGTGGCTCCAAACCCCATCCAGCCTGGCCTTGGACCCTTCCAGGGATCCAGGGGCAGCCACAACTTCTCTGGCCTCCTCTCCCTCAGCAGGAACAATTCCTTCCCATCTATCATCCCAACATCCCATCTATTCCCTCTGGCAGCAGGAACAAACTATAAATAAAACTATAAAATAAATCATAAACAAAAATAACGTTTTAGCTTTGTAAAGTTGCATGGAAACAGTGAATTGCCAAGACCAGCCCCTGATTTATCCCTTCCCTTTCTCTCCCAACAGCCTGGAGCAGTTACTGTGCCAAATACATCCACGTGAAGCAGGGGGGACCTGCTGGAATCTCCATGCTCTTGGCTGGCTACTGCCTGCTCAGCTATGGCTGGAACTATCAGCACTTCAGTAAGAATTCCTTGGGGTCTCCTATTTCAGGAATTCTTCCCTTTGCAGCACTTGGAGAGTCTGTTTAGCATTCCTGTTAATTAAAGCTGTGGAATAATTGCAATAATTAAATTATTTAAATAGTCCCCATTTAAGACTAAGACCAGAGCTCAGAGAGCAGGATTCTCTAGGTGGGCAGAGGAATTTGGTTTATAAAAGTGCTGATAGCAGTTGCTGACTCACTGGAGAGCACCAGGATTGTCAGGAGCACTTGGAAAAGCCCACACAGGGCAGAGGGAGGAGATGCTCCACCAGGAGCTCCTGTTCTCTGCATTTCCTGACAAATGAAAGGGATTTGATGGTGTTTGGGTGGTTCCCCCTTGCAGCACATGAGCAGAGAAGTTGAAGTCAGGCTCCTTATCCCACCCAGAGGCCCCAAACAGATCCCTGGGCTGACACTGGAATGGTTTTCTCCTTGTTCCAGAGCGGCACCGCTGGCGAAAATACCACTGAAGGAGCTGGAGCAGCACCCAAGGAACAGCCACAGCTCTTGGGGAGGCAGCAGAGCAGCCAGGACTGGGATCCCAGCAGGAATTCCCAGCAGCACTGGAGCTGAGGAGTTGGAATTGCGCTCCAGGTTGGCTTGTGTAGCAGAGAGGGGACAGGGTCAGCCTGTGGTCACCCCTCCAGGGGGCAGGCAGCTTTTAGTAGTGACACGAGAAACATTAGAGGCACCATGAGAGATCTGTGTGGGCAGGAGAGCTCCTGGAGGCTGCAGAGTCCCAGATCCCTCGTTGGGGACAGGGGACAACACCTTGGCCTGAGCTGTCATCAGAGATTTGACAATTCTGCTCAGTGCTGTAGCAGGCTGGGCTTCGACCCCAGAACCACTCCCTTCAAATCCAGAGCTGTGCCTGGCCCAGCCCAGTTTGTACTCACCTGTTGTACTGGCGGGACTGGCCAGGACCTGTGTGAAGGCACTGGAGCAGCAGCTCAGACCACAGCGCTCTAATTCCAGGGAAAAAAAATAATCCACAGGATGAGCTGTTGTGCCCAAAGGGCAAACCCGTGCCTGCAGCAGACAAACCAGGACAGTCAGGAGTGCTAGTTGGAGCCTGCCATTCCCAGACATGTCTGGGAAAGGGTTGCTCATGTTGCAGGCATGAAGGGCAAAAAGAAAAACCAAGAATTAAAAGTCTGAGCTCTTTATTCTGCAGAGTGCAGTAGTGCCGTGATAGAGGTGTTGCACCAAAAACTCTTTCACCAGCAATTAAAATTTGTGTGGCTTTTCCTTTCCTGCTTGGGTTGTGATCTGAAACGTGGTGCTTTGTGCCCTCTTCCCAAAGGGTGGGCACATCCTCACCCCTGTGCTCAGGATCCTGGCACCAGCCAGTCCTGCACCCCTTCTAACCTTGGGAACGCTGCTGCTGTCCCAGCCTGCCCTCAGCCAGCAGTGCCAGGGGGAGCAGCCAGCTGTGGCAAGTCCCAAATTTCACTGCATGAAGTGATTTCTGTGCTGCCTGTGCCAGCTGTGAGCTGGTGCTGGGCAAACCCTGCTGGCTTTTCTAGCCCAGCAGCTGCCCCGGTGCCGTGTCCATCGTGTTCTGTGGTTTCGTCCGTCCCTGATCTGTGTGGGAGCACTGCAGTCACTTTCCCAGCAGCATTTCCAGCGCAGTCCTCCCGCTCTCACTGGCACAGGGACTGACTGATCCACTCTGGGGGCACAGGGAATGGGTTTGTGCTGGATCAGCCAGGCCCACACGTTGGTTTTGACTCCATTTCCAATGGAATGGGGTCATGGAAACAGCAGCCCCACACCTCCACCTACACCAAACCTCTCACCCAGGAGGATTTGTTATTCTCAGAGTTCTCCCTGTGGTTACCACCACTGAAATCCCTTCCCCTGCTGGTTCCCACCCCAGCTCCAAGGGGGCCAAGCAACACAAGGAAAAGACGTTTCCAGTCAGAGGCTGTTTTGGGAGCACTGGGAATCCCCACAGCATCTGCTGCCCTTCATCCTCCCTCCAAGGCTACTCCCAGCCCTCCCATTCCCCAAAATCTCTCACCTTGGAGCAGGTGCCTCCTTCCAGCAGGCTCTGTGGGCTCGGGGGGCAGCCACTGGTGTCCCACAGATGAGCTGCCAGGTGCTGGGTGCCACGTGGCTCCTTGGGTGGCACATCCTCACCTCCCCTCTCCTCTGCAGCAGCCAGATCCCTCTGGACCAGCCCCCATGGACACCCAGCTTCCTGGGAGGAGAAAAGGGGGCAGGAGGGGCAGTTCAGTTGTGGGGCTGGGGGCAGCTGGGACATCACCCCCGTGGGCACAGGGCAAACAGCTTCACCTTGGATGGGTCTGTGCTGCTGGTCATGAGCCCGGCCTTGAGGCTGGAGGGGACACAGAGGACAGGCAGTTACTCCCTGTGGGGCCCCCAGACCCTCCTGAGGCTCCCACAGCCCCTCAGGGATGTCCTGGAGCTGGTCCAGGCACCTCCATGGGCACAGGACTGTCCCCTGCCCACCCTCCACTGCCCCTGCTGTCAGCAGCAGCACAGCCTGGGGCTGGGGTTTGGTTCGTTCAGACCCTTTGGCTCCTTGTCCCTGGCCCTACAAGGGCCACAGGGAGGGAATTTCCCCCCCAACCACCTTCCAAGCCCCCCCAGCCTGCCCAGTACATACTGCACGAATTTGCACTTGGGTCCCTCCGGGCAGAACCCCACCAGGTAGTTGGCACACATCACCCTCCTCGTGTGCTTGTACTTGCACAGGGGACCTGCCAGGTAGAGGGGACACTCACAGGGACACAGGGGACACTCACAGGGACACGGCATCACCGCAGGGCTGGGGGAGCTCTGCTGTCCCTGCAGCCCCGAGCCCAAATCCGCTCCTGTCCCCGCCCTGCCCCAGCTCACCGTGCCTGCAGAAGCCGCGGTCGTACCAGGGACAGCCCAACGTGCTGGCGGTGCCATCGACGTGCGGGAAGGGACAGTCCTTGTTGCTGCACTCACCTGCAGGACATTGGGGACAATGCTCACTCCAGACAAACGCAGCGGGAATCGCTCAAGGATGGGCTGGATGAAAGGAACTGGGGTGCCCTGGGGGCAGTGACCCTGAGTGACAGTGGCACTTCTTCCCGCAGACAGGAGGTGGCATCAGCCGCTTGCTCGAGGCCAGCCCGAGGGACACGAGAGGGGAGGAGGGACCCAGGCATGGCCAGCCCCGCACCTACCGAACTTGGAGTAGAAATAGCACTCGGGCATCCTGGTGGCATCGTAGTCGTGCAGGAAGTCGCAGCCGTCGCCTCTCTTGCAGAGCCCTCGCAGCCAATGCTTGCACACAGCGGGCTTGGCCCCGCCGTGCCGGGAGTGACCCTGCACACCTGGGACAGCCCTGTCACAGCCAGCCTGTCCCCATAACCCCAGGGTGGCCCTGCACACCTGGGACAGCCCTGTCACAGCCAGCCTGTCCCCACTGCCCCAGGGTGGGGACACTGGGGACCCTGGCAGCTCCCCAAGAGCTTTGCCAGCTGCATCCCTGAGGCATCAATGCCCAGAGCCAGGAAAAAAAACCACCCAGGTGTGAGAGGGCAGCAAGAGGAGAACCCCAAAAGCTCTCACAGCCCCATCCCCAACTTACTGTCCATCCCTGGGAAGGGCAGGGCCCGAGCTCCAAGCTCCTCCACATCAGTCTCTGAGTCAAACCTGATCTTCTCCACGCCAGCCACCAGCTCCTGCATCATCCCTGCTGGAGGAAGAGTCTGCTCCAGCCCAGCACAGGCAGGGGAAGAGGCAGAGACACTCCCCGAGGAAAACACAGCTCTCCAAAGGGAGCACCACACTCTGCAGGTCCCTGCAGCCACCCTGGGCCCCAGAACACTGCAAAACCCTCCTCTTCCTCCTCCTCTTCCCCAGGCAGAGCAGAAGCAGGCCAAGCAGCCCTGAAGTGCTGCATTTAGAGGGGGGAAGTTGCCCACATCTGATCCCAATTTGCAGCCCTGAATTTCCTGGTCTGCAGCTGGGGAGCTGAGCCCCAGGCAGCCCCTCGCAGCCTCCCCACTCCCACATCTGCTTCTCCTCCAGAAAACCCGGCTGGGGCTGCCTGGGAGCTGGATTAACCCCTCACTTCGAGGCCTTAATTGGAGACAAATATAGCTGGAGTGCTGGGATTGAGCATTCCAATAGCGTGGGGTGGAGCTGGGTGTGTTTGGGTGGGCAGCACCAGCCCCAGGCCTGCCCTCCAGCACCTGGCAAGGCAGACCCACACCCCCGGGCTCTGGAAGGGCACAGCTTGCATCCCAACAAATGATAGAATCATGGAATGGTTTCTTGTGGAAATGGAATGGTCCTTAAAGCCCTTCTTGTTCCATCCACAGGCAGGCACATTTTCACTGGGTTACCCAAAACCTCTTCCATCCCTGCTTTGGGGCTTCCATCGGTGCCAGGCTCTGGTGGCACGATCTGGGCCCAGAACCTCTGGATTTATCCCAGTGCTCCATTTCTACTCCATCACGGAGCTCCAGTGGCACATTCTGGGCTCCATGGGGTTCCCAGAATCTCTGGATTTATCCCAGCCCTCCATCCCTGCTCCATCACGGAGCTCCAGTGGCACATTCTGGTTCCATGGGGTTCCCAGAGCCCCTGGATTTCTCCCAGCCCTCCATCCCTGCTCCGTCACGCGGCTCCCGCGGCCACGCTCGGCGCCCGGGGCGCCGTGGGCTGACACGGCCGATGGAGCCCTGCTCCCATTCTGTCACTTGCCATCAAACCACTGGACCAGCACGGCCACAGCGCTGCCCGTGGGTGCTGCAGGGTGCTGGGCATTCACCCATGTCCTGTGTGGGACAGCCCAGGTGCCACCCTGGGATGTGACAGATGTCACTGTGCCCACCGAGGGCTTTGGGGAGGCTGGGGGTGCAGCCTGGCTCCTGCAGCCGGACACTGGCAGTGCTGGTGGCACTCCCCAGCAGCCCAGGACACACGGCCCTGTCCCTGTCCCCGCTCCCTCCCGGTGTCCCAGGGTCACGCCCTGTCCCACGGAGCGGGGCCGTGTCCCGGCTGTGCTCAGCAGCCCCACAGACGCTTTCTGCCCCATCAGCTCGCGGTACCACGGCACTGCCGAGCCCGAGCCTGGAGCCGACAGCGTCACAAAGATCAGGGTGGCCAAGTGACAGTGGCAGGCAGCCCGTAAATGTCACCCCAGGGCTTGTCCCCGCCCCACAGCCCCGGGGAGCAAAGGGGACAAACCCCAGGGACCAAATCTCACTGCTTTGTGCCAGAGCATCCCTAAGGGACGAGAGCAGCCAGCTGTCCCCCAGCAGCCTGGTGGCCTCCCAGGTGACAGTGACCAGGATCATTGGCTCAGAGGGTGGGACACGGGGCCCTGGCAGAGGGCAGGGGGGCACGATGACCGAGGCAGAGGCAGCGTGGTGAGCTCAGAGCCTCCAGCTGCAGCTGCTGTTGTTCTCCCTGTCCCAGACAATGGCCCAATGTCCCCAATGCCCAGAGTGACAGGACAGGACCCCATTGTGTCCCCACTGTGTGGCACAGCGTTTGCCTGCTCCCCTGGCTTCTCCAGGGAGATCCATTCGGATGGACAGGGGCATCCAGCCCCTCCCAGGGCTGGGAGATGTTTAGGTGGATAAATCATTCCCCTCTCCAGTGAGGAGAGCCTGGCAGTGCTCAGGGAAAGGCTCTGGGGCCATTCCTGGCACTTTGCCCCATCTCAGCCCAGCTCCATCCAAGGGGCTGGAGCGGGAAGTGACCCCCAGCACTGGCAGAGCCCCATCTCCCAGTAGCTGAGCTGTGGGAAGCTGGCTGTGGGATGGGAGTGACCTGCCCTGCTGGCCATGCCAGGAAGATTCAGGGCCATGCCAGGATCATCCAGGGCCGTGCCAGGATCATCCAGGGCCGTGCCAGCCCCAGGAGCCGGGAACCCCCCAGGCACCCCTTGGCCCCCAGCCTGTGGGAGCAGGGACAGCCAGTCCTGTCCCCCCAGAACCGTCCCCTCCTCCCCAGCTGGAGGGACAGGGCTGGGGGAGGAGAGGGGAGCCTTGGCAGAGCCTCCCTTGGCAGGAGCTGCCTGGCCTGAGGGTCCCAGCCCTGAGCCAGATCCGGCCAGCAGGAGCTCTCCTGCTTCCTCAGGCAACAGGCAGAGAAAGCTGGGCCACGGCAGGTGCCCAAAGCACGGCCAGGAGCACAGCCAGGGATGGGCAGCGAGCATGGGGGCAGCAGGACAGGGCTGGGCTCGGTGGCAGCACAGGGACACCGCTCCTGCCTCGGCAGCAGGTCCCAGCCACGTGTCACCCCGCAGGAACTCAGGCCACGGCAGTCACTAGCATTTCCTTTTATTCCTTGCATTTGTACATACATGGTATAAAACCTCCTGTTCCAGCTGCCTGCTCCCAGCACTGCCCAGCCCCACCAGGACACCGGAATTCCCTGGCTCTGGGGGCTTCCTGCTCCTCCACAGGGGACAGACCCACACTTCCATCAGCATCCCTGTGACCCTCAGGCTGGTTGGAGGGTCAAGGATCTGGGAGGGAACCATCCATCCATCCAAGGGATGGGGAGCGAGCACCTGCCATGGCACAGAGAGGCTCTTGGTCTGCAGAAAGTCCCCAAGAAATGCAGGAAGCTGGAGCAGACCATAGTCCCAGGCCACCTCTGAGCCAAGTTCTTCCTCATGGGAAATCTTCCCTCAGTTAAAACCAAAAGAGAGTAGAGAAAGGTAAGTACAAATCAGAAAACAGTAAAAACTGTACGGCGGAAAATATATATATATTACTAAAGGGGCTAAAACTCCAAAGGCTCGTCTTGTTGGATCCTAAATCGCTTTACACGGGCAGGGGGGCAGGAGAAAGGAGCTAATATCCAAAGTCCAGCAGAAAGAACCGAAATCGAGTCTGCTTCCCCCTCCCAGGAAGTGCTGGAGCTCTCTGGGGGCTGCCAAACATCAGGAGCAGCCCTGGGAGCAGAGCGCTGTCCTGCTGCAGCACAGAGAGGGAACGAGGCGGGAGAGGGGTCCAGTCTTCCCCAGTGCCACCAGTTGGGGTGTTCAGCCCTGTGTCCAAGCAACCATGGTGAGAACCAGGCCCTCGGCCGCCCGCCCTTATACCCGGATCTCATCATCATCCTCATCGGCGAACGAGAACTCCTTGTCGGGGCGTTTCGGGGCCCCTCCCCGCTGGCTCGGTGGCCTGGGGACAGGGCTGCGCTCCTCAGGCCCTGAAGTGCAGCTGGACACCGGACTGCTGTCCCTGGGGCTGCGGCCACCACCGCCACGGGCCGGGCTCTGGCTTGGCTGGGCCACCACGGCCACCAGCGGGGAGCCAGGCGGGGCAGGCTCGTCCTCCTCCTCCTCCTCCTCGCGGCTCTCCTCCACCTCGGGATCCTCATCCTGCTCCCACTGCTCCTTATCCATGATGCTCAGCACGTCCCCGAGCATGGAGGGCCCCAGGTCGATGTGGAAGGACATGATGGACTCAGCGTGCTTCAAGCCCGCCCCGCCCTTGGCCACCACCACGGGCAGCTCTGTGATGTCCCCGAAGTCGCGCTCGTCCAAGCCTGGGCTCAGCGGCCCCGCGGCCGCCCCGTTCGGGCGCTGCTGCTCTTCGGGGCCCATCTCCTCGGGCAGCTTCTTCACGGGGCTGGAGGAGAGGCTCTTGGGCAGCTGCCCCGCGCTCCTGTCCACGTCCTTCTCGTTGAGCTGGGGCAGGGACACGGCGTTCTTGACGAAGAGCGCCGAGTCCCGCAGCGAGCCCAGCATGTCGCGCCGGTCCCCGCGCGTCACCGACTGCGAGCGCTTGCTGCTGCGGAAGCGGCGGGACAGCAGGCTGGGCTTGGAGGCTCCCGGCTCCTCTCCCACCTCCGGCACCGGCTCCCCGGCCTTGCTGGTGAGGAAGGAGGTGTCCCCAAAGGCGTCCCCGGCACGTCCCACGTGCATGGTGTGGCGAAAGTCCCCCAGGGGAGCGCTGATCATCTCGGCCGTCAGGTCGGCCCTCGAGCGGCGCTTGGAGTGCGCGGAGTTGGACACGAGCTGCTTGAGGATGGGCATGGTGGCGACCAGGGGAGGCTGTGCCACGCTGGGTCCTGCTGGGGCTGCTGCTCACAGCTGGGGCTCCTCAGCCGGGATCCCAGCGGCGTCACGGGTGGGTCAGTCCTAGGGGAGAGGAGGGAGGGACATGGTCAGGATTTGAGGGTGTGGGTGGCTGCCAGATTTCATCCCACCAAGCTGCAAAATGTGACCCCATGCCCTTCAGCTGCTTGGCCCTCCCAGGAATTGGCTCCATTTCACACAGGACACATCCTCAGACCCATCCCCACAGCAGAGAGAAATGTCTGGGCACGGGAATCCCTCAGGATGATCCCTGACTCTGTGCCCCACATGAAGGGGCACCACGAGAGATGCAGGGCACCAGGGGCACCCTCTGCCCCTCCTGGTGCAGCCCCAGCCCTCCCGAGCGGGGCACGGCAGCTCCAGCCTCCGCGAGCTGCGCGCTGAGAAGATGCCTGGGATTTTTTTTTTTTTTTTAATTGGAAGAAAGCAGGGAGGAGCAGACGCCAGGAGGAATTGGAAACAGACGGCAGGAAGTGTGTGAGGAGGGCGTAGAGCCCCCGGGAGGCACCGCCAGCCGAGCAGGGGGACGGGGGGACCAAGATGGGGATGGGGACCCCTTCATGCTCGGCAGGATGGGGACGAGGGGACACAGCTCTGCTGCTGCCCTGGAGCCCCCCAGAACCCCCCGTGCTGCTCCTCGGAGCTGAGTCCATGCGTGACCATCCCCCGGCCGTCTCATCGTCACCGCTGTGACTCAGAGGTGACACAAGTGACGAGGGCTCTGCCGGACCACAATGGCCACGGGCACGATGTTCCTTCCCTCGGCCACCTCGGGGCCACCAGCGCCCGTAGCCACGCAGGAGGGGACAAGGACAGCGACGGTGTCCCTGCATCCCGTGGCGCCAGGCAGCCCCAGGTGGTCCCGGGAGAGGCTGCCGGGGAGGAAGGGCTCGTGGCCGCCCTCTTCCTCCCTCCGGGCACCGCCGGCGACGCCGCGCCCCGTGACACGCACGGGGAAGGACGGACAGGACGGACGTGTGTCCTCGGAGCGAGCCTGGCGCGGGGGCCGCGTCCCCCCCGTGCCCACCCGGCCCCGCAGCCCGAGGGCAGCGATGGTCCCAGCACAGCCCAGTCCTGCCCGGCTGGACCACCAGGAGCCACAGCAGCCACCCCACAGCTGCCAGCAGGGCGAGGGGACACCTCCACCCCCCTGTCCCTCCCCACAGCCAGGCGGTGACACCTCGCTGTCCCCCTCAGGAGCAGCAGGAGCTCAGGCAGGCTGTGGCCGGGCAGGACGGACTCTGGCCCCACGCTGGGACAAAGTCCCGTTGCCCAACCCTGCCGCGCACGGCTCCCGGATGGGCCTGGCCAGGGCGGGAGTGGCACTGGTGGCACATGGCCACACTCCCTGTGCAGGATGCCACCAGCCCAGGGAGGCACAGCCTGAGCCCCCAGGGCCACCCAGGGGGATGATGGCACATGGGAGACCAGCGGGGGAACCCCCAGTCCATCCCCAGCAGCCGGGAAAGTCACCAAGGAGCCACATCCCCTCCCCTCCACCTCAAACCAGGAGCTGGGGGAATTCCTGCCCTCCCTCAGCCCCTCCCGACAGGAGCAGCTCTCACGACCTCGCTCCCCCTCTGGGATCTCCCGCACGCCCGGCCGGGCGCGTGTGCATGGCACGAACACTTTCCCCTTCCAAGATCTCCTTCCAGGCCAGCATTCCTGCAGCCTTTGGTTTTCCATAAAACAAACACTCCCGGCGAGCTCCCCAGCTGGGCCAGGCAACCGTGCTGCTGATTTAGGCCATCTGGGGACTGTCCCTCCCTTGTATTTAGATTTCGGGGCCAAGTTCAGCATTTGTGAGATACTTTGCAAGCCGCGGCAAAGGGGCCACCGGGAGGTTGGAGCGGGACCGGCCGGGCCAGCAGCGCTCCATCACCACCACGGCCTCCAAACCAGCACTGAGCCCCCTCCCCTGAACGCTGCAGCCCTCAGAGCCTCCCCACAGCAGCCAAAATCTGCCCCCACCCCTCGGTGTTTCGCTCACAGCTCGGCCCGGGAGGCGATGGCAGCACAGATGGAACTGCTGCCCGCACAGCCCGGCCCGGGGACCCGGACACAGAGCCCTTTTCTCCTCCTCTCGCTCGGGGAGAGCAGATCCTGTGACATTCCCGCTGCCGGCGCTTTCACAAAGGAAACCAGGCCAGGGAGGCATCGCTGGCGCTGCCTTTCCAGCCACCTACCAGGGGAAGCTGCTGGTAACTCGAGAGACTTTGCAGGCACCTGGCAGCACTGCCCATCCTGGGGCAGCGATCCCAGAGCAGAGCCGAGCCCCAGCAGGGCTTTGGGGCAAGGGGAGGGGACAGGACCTGCACGCCAGGGTCGAGGACAAGAGGGATAACTTGTGCTGACAGCCCTGTGCTGCTCCCACCTGCCCTCTGAGCAGGGTGGGCTCTGAGGAGTGAGAACCTGAGGTGCCCGGGGACACAACTGTTCCTGTAAATGAACGTCAGCTTGTAGGACAGTGTAATGTAGAACTGGGACAGCTCCGGCCAGGCCCACGTGCCCTGATGGTGCAGGCTTCCCTCGAGACCCTCCCTCCATCCCCTCCATCCCATCCCACTCAGCATCAGTCACCCCTGGGACCAGAGGGAAAGTGGCTCAGAGAAGGAGGCCAGTGAAGGAGGGCACGCAGGAAAAACGCCAAGTCCAGCCACATTCCCGTGCATCCTGCCCCCAGCTCTTCCCGCTCACAGGCTGGGAAAGCCAAACTGGGAAAGCATCCTGGGAAAGCATCCTGGCCGGCCCAGCCGGCTCCAAACGAGCTCCAAACGAGCTCCAAACGAGCTCCCCGGCTTCTCCTTGCAGAGCCCCCCAGGCAGCACCCCGAGATCAGAGGATGCTCTCCCCGCCCTGCCAGCCGCTGGGGCAGGGGCTGTGCTGGACCGGTCGGGTCCCCCACACTGCCCAGGGCCAGGGAGAGCCCACACTCGGGACAGGGAGGCCACCCCACCTGCTCTCAGCCCCACTTTGGGATGCGCTGCCCCTCGGGGATCCTTTGATCCTTTGATGTTGGAGCCTGGCAGACAGCAGCTGGAGACAGGGCACGGATCACACCCTGCCACGGCCGGCCCAGGAGAGGACCCAGCCGCTGTCACACCCTCGGCCGGGCTCTTCCCAGGGCCTGGGGGCAGGCGGTGCTGGCAGTGCGGGCAGCCCCGGCGCCCCAGTGACCGCCCCCAGCCCGGCGCGGTGACAGGTCTGGTCCTGTCCCTGGCATCGGGACGCCGCTGCAGCGCGACCGTGGGATGCACGGAGCGGCCTCGGGAAGTGGAAAAGTCACTGCCAGCGAGTATCAGAGCCGGGGATGGAGAGATGGCACTCGGGGAGGGAGGAGAAGCTTGGCTCTCACCAGGGCGCTCGGCACACGGAGCAGCACCAGGCTGGGAACTCAGCGGCAGTGCCAAGCGCAGAGAAGCGCTCCCCGAGGGACTGCCAACAGCCAGGAGGTAGCCAGAGTTCAGCAAGGAACTATTGGCAGGACACGCCAGAACACGAACAGGGCCATAAATCCTCCAGCTCCGGGGCCACGAACCAGCCCGCGGCTCTGCAGGGCCAGGAGGGGACTTTTCCGGGGGGAAAGGTTATCTCCTCGCTGGCCTCACAACAGGGGCTGGCCTGGCTTCCACAGGATACCGGGGGCTGAACAGACCTCCCGACCTGCGCCGGGCTCCGAATTCCTGCGGTTTCGCTGGGCTGGACGGGAAGTAAAGCAGGCAGGCTTCCCACAGCGCGGCCACGGCTCCCTACCTGCCGGGGGCCCGGAGCCGGCTCGGGGGGCCCTCGGCGGCTGTTTGTGCTCAGGACAAAACCCAGCGAACAAAGGCAGCGACCGGCACGGTCAGCACAACGCCGGGAGCGGCGCTGGGGGCCGGGGAGGGAGCCCGGAGCCCCGGCACGGAGCGGGGACAGGATCGGGGCTCAGGCCCGGCTCTCTCTGCACCCCCAGACCCAAACAGGCTGAGCCTCCTCGGTGCTAAACCTCAGCTGGAATCGCTCCACGGTTTCCGAGGGAGCTGCGTCCAAAACAGATTTGTTTACTGCGTGCCCGGCAGGGGAGCGAGCCCTGTCCTGGCTGCAGAGATCGCACGCTGTGCCTCAGTTTCCCCTCACAGCCCATTAACGATCCCTTTAGAACAGTTCTCCTGCTCTATAGATCCCAACTCCCTTTGGAACAGCCTCCCTGATCCATAGATTCGGCGCTTGGAAACATCCATACTTCACGCTGCTGCTGCCGCTGCCGCCGGGGTCAAACCGGGGCGGCGTGGGACGAGTCCAGCGCCCCGCCAGCGGTCGCTGCCCACCGACCCACAGCTGTCCGGGCACCGGAGCGGGTCTGGGAGCCCGCCCCGCGCCCAGCGCTGGCACAGCCGGGCGGTCCCAGTCTCTGGGCACCCGTGGCAGCGGTGCGTGCCGCCCAGGGACGGGCAGCAGGGCGGAGGGCAGGCTGCGCTCAGCCAGGACCCCTGTCCGGGGCCATCGGGCGATGATCGGGACGGGGATTTCGGGCGGCTCTGACTCAGCAGCCGCCGGCGCCCAGCCCCGGGGTGCCGCTGGAGCCGCTCCAGCGCGGCGAGGATCCACCTTCCCGACACGGACCGCGGGCAGCCAGCGCCCCGGCCGCGACCCCCGCCAGCTCCGGCCACCGCCACCCCCGCGCGGGGCTCGGCGGAGCCGCGGGCGAACGGGCGGCGATCGCGGCTGGGGCGGGGTGCGGTGAGCCGGGCCGGTGCCCCGCGCTGGGCAAGCAGCGCTCCGCATCCTGTTAACCCCTTCGCCCACCCGTGCCGCGCGCCGGCCCCACGGCCCGGCGGGGAATGGGGCGGGGGGTCCCCGCCGCCCCTCTGCCCGGTAGCGGAGCGCGGCAGCGCCGGGGACCCCGCCCGCCCGCCGGACAATAGCCGAGCTGAGCGCGGTGAGCTCCCCCCACGAGCCGGGACGAGCCGGGCCGGACCGGGCCAAGCGGGGCCGAGTCTCGCCAGGCCACCGCGACTCCCGGAGTCCCCAGTGTCCCCCCCCGTACCTGCTCGCCCGGGCCCCACCGCCGGTCCATGGCCGCGCCGCGCCGGAACGGAGCGCCCCCCCCACGGCGGTGACATCATCGCCCCGCCCGGGCCAATGGCACAATGTCACGTCACGGGGCGGTCCCACGCCCTCCATTCAAACACGAGTGGGGCGGGGGGGGCGGAACCCTTGGCCCCGCCCGGGGTGTCCGGCGGGCGGGGGGGACACGAGAGGGGACAGGAGAGGGGACAGGAGTGGGGCTCGGCACCTCCCGGGGGTGGCGGCTCACGGGTCCCTTCCCGCCGGGATCCGCGCGTGGGATCCCCGCAGGCACAGCAAGGAGCTGGCCGCACCCCCGGCAGAGCGGCGCGGTTGAGGTGGTGATGGGTGACCGACTCTAATTAATTAAGAGGAATTAAGAACCGCACTGAGATGCCAGAAGGAGGCGGCTTCAGCCGCAGGGCAGCAGCGATGCCCCCGTTCCACTCGTGACCGGGACACCCACATCCCTGTCCCCAGCCAGTCCCCCCTGCTCGAGCCCTTTTTGGGGGCCCTCCAGGCCGTGCCTAGGTTGGGTGGGCGGTGGTCGGGACACGATGGCGGGGGGTCCGTGGTCACCCCAGGCGTCCAGGACTCCACGGCCCCAGGGATGGATTCCACGGCCAGCGCAGCCCCCCCGTGACCATCGCAGCCCCGCTGCCACGGGGCTGAAAGGGAGAGTGCGGGGCTGCACAGCGCTGCTCGCCCGCTCGCGGGGATTAAGACAAGACCTTTGTGGGAGAAAAGGGGCGGGAGAGCCGAGATTATCCCGACCCTGCCTAATGCAGCGTTTCTTGGCTATTCCGGGGAATCTCCGCGGAGAGAGGAAGGGGGTGGCGAGCGGGTGCTGGGATGCTCTGGCCACGCCGCTTTCGGGTGCTGGGACACGACGCTGCGAGGTCCGGAGGTTCCTCGTGTCACCCGTGCAAGCAGCTCGAGTCCCCGATCGGGGCCGGTTGTRCCAGCACTGGGTGGGCAGCGCCGGGCACTGGGATGGCTCCTSTGGGGCTGASGCTTCCCTCCTTGGGAAGGGAAGTGGTGTCACCTCGGAGCTGCCACTCCGGCGGGCACTGCGGAGATGTGGGATCGGCACCCAGGCACAGCCTCTGCCCCCAGCCCGGGTGTCCAGCACCATCCCGCTCATGCCTGTGTCTCATCCTGGGCTGTGCTGCTTCCTCCAGTGCCGTTTTCATAGCCGCTTTTATTGGCAAATTTTATTTTCCTTCCTTTCCGTACAGAGAAACTGAGGCCAGAGGCAAAGCCCCGGGCCCGCAGTTGAGGAAGGGACCACCCCTGGATGCAACAGCGGTTTTTTTTGGGAGGTGAGGAAAAGGAGGAGGCTCTTCCCCAGCCCCCAGCGGCTTCTCGACCCACTCACGTGTAGACAAAGTGTGTGCTGGAAGGCTGGTGGGACAGCGGTGCAGCGCTGCTCGCCTCACCTGACGCTGTCACGGGAGCGTGGAGATGGCTGAGACAGCGCAGTCGGGAGGGATTAACATCACCCGGCTGGTGGGAGCCGCCGGGAAGGCTCCCGCGGGCTGGCCTGGCTCCGGCTGGGAAGAGCAGGCACCCACTCAACTTGAAAAACTGCCTGGGAGAGATGGGCCCCCTCCCCTCCGCTCCCCGGCGCGGAGCCCCGCGGCTGCGGCCGGCCCTGGGGAGGAGAGCTCGGGGTGCTGGGCGGCTCTGGAGCACGGAGCGCTCCCGCCCTTCCTCAGCCACCGCCGGCTCCTTTTGCTGCTTCTCAGCAGCTTTTGAAAGCAGAGAAGAAAAAAAGAAAAAGGATTGAAAAGCACTTTGAAAAGCAGAGCAGGGGGAAGCGCCCGAGTTCCCGGCAGCTCCATCCCCTCCTCCTGCTGCCAGCGCCTGCCAGCTTTGTCTTGCCGACCCTGCCGAGCCAGCGGGGAGCTCTCCCTGAATGTTGGGGATCGCTGTCCGGACACCCCAGGGTGCCAGAACAAAGCACTGTCCTCACAGCCCCCCGCAAAATCCCCCATCCCCAGCGCTGGCTGCTGCCAGAAACCTCCCCAGTAACCCCAGAGAGCTCCAGGCACAGCCGGGGGGTTCAGCCCCTTCCCCAAAGTTCACCCAGGGCAGAGCATTACCCAGAGAATCCCGGCTGGGTGCTCTGCCCGCCCCCACCTTGCCCAGGTGGGCACGGGACACGCTGGGTGCCGTGGGCAGGATCTCCGTGCAGCCTCTCACCTTTCCCAGCTGGAACCTTCTCCTGGCCAGCAGTGCCAGGAATGGGCACCCCAACCTGCTGCCCCCAGGAAACCATCACCTCTCCCACCTGGAACTGGATCACATCCCAGTTCCCTTCCAACCCAACCGTGATTCCCTGATCCCACCTGCAGCGTGGCTTCTGTGGGAAAGCCCCCGGCACAGGGACCCCTCCAGGTACCCCCAGAGCGGGACGGGGGGCACAGAGCCGGCTCCGTCCTCCCCGCCGCTCTCCTCTCCCGCCACCCCCGGCACGGAGCAGTGTCCGGGGCTCTGAGGATGCGCCGAGTCCCGTCTGGCCCCCGGCGTGGCAGGAGGGGCTGTGCCTGTCCCCAAGGCAAGGGAAAGGTGGGGACATGACACACTTGGCTCTGTCCCAGGAGCTGGCAGGGAACTGGAGATATCTGGAGGACAGGGAGAGCCCAGGCTCCTAAAATAAATAAATTCAAACAAATCACAGATTTCAGCCCAGCTTTATCGGTCACAACTGTCATTTTTTGGCACACCAGCATCTCCTCATCACACCTGGAGCAGGGAGCAGCTCCTACTCCAACACTGCCCCATCCACCCACCAACATCTGGGGGTGCCTCAGGTCCCTGTGCCCCCCTTTGGCTCTCCCAGCCCTGACAGCGAGCGCTGCTCTGCCCCTGGGAAAACCTCGAGCCAGGGAGCAGCGCTCAGGAGAAACGTCAAGGCCGATTTGGTCCTGGAGGAGTGATTGGTGCTGACAGCTCACCCTGGCTGGCTGTGGCAGAGTGGGCTGGAGAGAATGGGAAAGGGAATGGGAATAGGAATGGGAAAGGGAATGGGAAATGGGAACTGGAACGGGAATGGGAAAAGGAATGGCAACTGGAGTGGGAATGGGAACAGGAATGGGAAATGGGAACAGGAATGGGAACAGGAATGGGCAGCCCTCACCTGCCTGGAGGAGCTGGGATGATGGGGAGGGAACTTGGAAAATTGCAGGTTGAAAGTGAAGGTGGGAGAAAGGTGGCTCAGTGTCTTCCCCTGCAAGCCTGGCTGGTTCCACTCCTCCTGTTCATGGGGAAACTGAGGCAGCACAGCTGAGCAAGAGCTCTCCCCACTGCCTCTGGCACTCAGCCCATCCCTGCTGTGCCCAAAGCGAGCCCTGGGCCCTACACAGCATCCCTGGGAGTAGGGGCCCAACCCTCTGCTGTGCTGGGATGTGGGATCTCCCTGCTGGGATGTGGGATCTCCTCGTTGGGATGTGGGATCTCCTTGTTGGGATGTGGGATCTCCTCGTTGGGATGTGGGATCTCCTTGTTGGGATGTGGGATCTCCTTGTTGGGATGTGGGATCTCCCTGTGGGATGTGGGATCTCCCTGTTGGGATGGGGGATCTCCTTGTTGGGATGTGGGATCTCCCTGCTTC
>PYHW01010027.1:4777998-4823837 GCA_013186435.1 Turdus rufiventris | reverse complement strand
GACAGAGCCCAGCTCTATCTCAGTGTCTCCAGCACACCCCGACACATCCCAGCTCAATCCTGACACATCCCGGGTATACCCTGGTACATCCCGACACATCCCGGTGCATCCCGGCCGCATTCCAGAGCCGACGGCGCCATCTGCTGCCGCGCCGCCGCTCGGCACCGGGAGGGGACACCGGCGGGGACACCGGCGGGGACACCTGGCATCTCCTCGGGACCCCAGCATGTTCCCAGAACTCCTCTCCCGCAGGGCACGCAGAGCACCCCCAGCCCAGTGCCACCCACCCTGTGCCCCCGCAGGGGTTCAGCACCTCCCCAGAGTCCCCCGCTGTCCCCGAGCGGGTGCCAGCTGCTCCCAGGTACCTTGTAGCCCTGTATGTCCCCGTTCTGGCTCTCGACGGGGGGTGGCTCCCAGGTGACATCCAGCTGGGTGGCCGTGGCCGCCTGCACAGCCACGTTCTGGGGCGCTCCGGTGGGCACTGCGCCGAGGGAGGGGACAGTGTCACTGTCACCGCTTTGGCCGGGCCATGGGGGGCTCCAGGACAGCCCGGCCCCCCTCCTGCAGCCCCAAGAGAGGCACCCGTGCAGGACTCACCCGCTTCCCCCACGAACACCTCCTGGGGAGGGCTGGGGGGTCCCTCGCCCACCGCGTTGTAGACGCTCATCCGGATCTCGTAGCGACGGTGCTTGCTCAGGTCTGGGGGACAAAGGGTGAGCGGGACCCTGCCCGTGATGGGGCTGCCCCCAGGGCACCTGGCAAAGCCCCCCTTGTTGGGGGTGTCCCCAAGGAGCAGCTGGAGGGAACAGGCAGAGTGTAGTGCAGGGACACACAGGGGTGGCAGTGGGGGACACCCAGGGGGAGCTGGGGGACACAGGGGGTGGTCACTTACTGTCCAGCTCGTACTGGGTGAGGGACACCTCGCTGAGGTTGTGCACGGCATAGACGGCTGGGCAGGAGAGCGAGGGGGTTAGTGCAGGGCAGGGGTGGGCTCCTGCCTCTGAGCCCCAGCCCAGCACAGCCTCCAGCCCAGCCCAGCCCCCAGCCCAGCCCAGCCCCCACCGCCGGGCAGGCCAGGGCTCCCCTACAAGGGCCCTGGAACCCCCAGGTGCCAACGGGGGGTGTCACAGCACCGAGAAGCCTTTCCATCCTCCAGCCCCAGCCCCTGAGGGCCAGGTTTGTGCACTGGGGTCTCCACAGAGGACACAGAGGACAGGGCCAGGTCCTGTCTTGGGCTCTGCCCTTGTCACTCGTGTCCCTGCTGTCCCCCGGAGTGGATGTGGCCCTGTTCCCTGAGGATGTCACACAGCCCGTGTTAGGTGCAGACACCCAGATCTGTGGGCACCTCAGGACCCCGTCGGATGGAGCCAGTGACAACACAGAAGAGTCTCAGGGACCACAGCCCTGGTGGCACGAGGGAACTGGTGACAGCTCCAGGGAGCACAGCCTGACCCTGGTTCCCGGGCTATGCTGTGGAGCACGGGATGCTGCACTGCTCAGGTCCCCACCTGCCACCCCCAGGGCACCCAGCCCCTGTCCCCAGGGTGGGCAGTGGGCACTCACGGGTGAGCTCGGCCCAGCTGGCGCCGGGGTGGCCGATGCCGCGCAGGGCGAAGCCCCGCAGGCTGTCGTACACCAGCTCCCGATAGCGCAGCCGGAACCCCAGCAGGATCCCATTGATCTTATCCTCAGCTGGTGGCTGCAAGGGGAGGGAGGGAAGGAGTCAGAGGCTGCTCCGATCCAGGGCTCCCTGGCACCCTCAGGTGCCACCCGGTGTCACCTCCCAGGGCAGGGCAGAGGGGACGGTACCTGCCAGCGGATGAGCACCGACGTGGTGGTGTGGGGGGTGATGGAGAGAATGGTGGGAGCCTCCTCGGGGGCTGTGGGGGAGAAGAGGGTGGTGAGGCTCCGGAGATGCCCAGGGCAGAGGAGGAATTCCCCCGGACAGGTCCCCGCTGCCCTGCCCCAGGAGGTGCTGACCCGCCTGCAGGGTGGTGAGTGACTCCGACTCCTCGCTGTACTCGCTGTCCCCGATGTCGTTCGTCGCCTTCACACGGAACTTGTAGGAAGTGAAGGGTTTCAGCCTGCAGGAAGCAGAGTAGGATGGGGACGGGACAGCCAGGGGGTCAGCCCCGAGCCACCCTCCCTCCCACCGGGCCATCGCTTCAAACCGAGGCACGGGGAAACCACCCGAAACATCCTCCCCCAGCCCCTCACCTGTCCACGACGAAGGCGGTGGCGTTGTGGCTGACGGGGGCGGAGTGCAGAGCCCAGTCGCCGTGGGGCAGCTCGCGGCTCTGCACGGTGTAGTAGCGCACGGGGGAGAGGCCATCGCTGCCCGGCTCCCAGGACAGCAGCACGCTCCGCGCCCGCACCTCCTCCTGCTGCGCCAGCGGCTTCCCGGGGGGCTGCGGCCGGGCTGGGGGAGGCGAGGGGCTGGGAGCACTGCGGGGACACCGCCGGCCCCCCGCCACCAGCCGGGCCCCCCATCCTTACCTCTTTTCTCGGTGGTGACCACCAGGGCTTCGGCCGCCTCGCCCCAGCCCTTGCGGGTCTGCGCGGTGACACGGAACAGGTAGGTGGCCTCGGGCTGCAGGCCGGTGGCCGTGAACTGCCGGGCGCTGGCTTCCAGCACCTCCACGGCGGCCGCGGTCACCGCCGAGGTGTTCAGGCGGTGGCTGACCTGGTAGGCTGCGGGGAAGGAGCGGGGTGGTGGGGCTGGAGAGGGGACACAGCCCGGGACACTGCCCGTGCCGCCCCCTCCATCCCAAACGGGGGAGCTCACACCCAGCCCGGGACCAACATCTGAGCGGGGAACTTCAGCCCTGAGGGCTCCGAGATGCTCAGGGGATCCCATGGAGCTGGTCCCTGCCTCCCCACGCCAATCCCTGCTCCCACAGGACCTCTGCAGAGCACCCCAGCGCGGCTGGCCCGGGATAATCCCCACCTACCCAGGATGACGCCGTTGGGCGCTGCCGGTGGCTGCCAGATGAGCCGCACCAAGGTGGTTCTCACTTCAGGAAAGAGGAGCCCCACGGGGGGCCCGGGCACTGCAGGGAGAGACGGGAGTCACCGGGGAGTGGGGAAAGTGCCAGATCCCATCCCCTGGCAATGGGAACCTAAATGTTCCCATTGGGATCCATTTCCGCACAGATGAGAGGAGAGGGATCCTCCACAGAGGGACAGGATGGAATGAGGCACCCAGGGGACACCCCCAGGTGATGTCACCCACCGTCATCCAGCGTCCTCTCGAGGACAGGCGGCCGGCTGGGGACACCGTCGCCGATCCTGGTGAAGGCCAGCACGCGGATCTCGTACAGGGCGTACTTGGCCAGCCCGGTGAGCTGGGCACTGCGGGAGGCATTGCCCTCTGCCAGCCAGAACTGGGCACGGCCCTCCGAGCCCTTCTCCTTGTACAGTACCTGCAGCACAGCCCGTGTGACACAGCCGGGCCAGCTCTGGGGACCCCGGAGCCCGCAGGGTGATTGCCGCCGGGGAAGCTGTGCTGGCCATGGGCAGGGCACGGACACGAGCTCACCTTGTAGCCCAGGACGAGCCCGTTGCAGTCAGCCTCGGGAATGTCACTCCACCGGACCACCATGCTGCTGGAGGAGCTGGCCACTGCCGACACATTGCTGGGGCCGGAGGAGGGGACTGGATGGGGACAACAGGGAGGGTCAGTGGCCGGATTGGCCGAGGTGGGTGTCCAGTGCCCAGGTGGGCAGCAGTACCTGACTCCCGCGTGCGTCCCAGCACCGAGGGGCTCCAGGGCCCAGAGCCGATGGCGTTGAAGGCCTGGACCTGCACCCGGTACTCCGTCCACTCCTCCAGGTCCTCGATGGTGAATTCCCGTTCCACACGGTCACGGATCACGTGGAGCGCCGGCTGCCCCCGCCCGTCCGCCCGCGAGTACCGGATCCTGTACCCCACCGAGTCGGGGTTCCCGTTGTACTCCTGCTCCAGGAGGGGCTGCCAGGGACAGGCACTGTCACTCCTCATGTCCCACACCCCCTCAGCCCACGCAGGCACCCACCCACGGGCCCCTCTCACCATCCAGCGCAGCCACAGGCTGGTCTCACTGGCTGTCCTCAGGGTGACATTGGCAGGGGCCATGTCCGGGGGCGCTTGGAGGGTCTGGATCCTCCGCGAGGGCAGGCTGGGGGGGCTGGTGCCCACGATGTTCACCTGGCGCATGCGGAAACTGAGAGAGGAGAGGGGGGGTCACGGTGTGGGCCAAGAGAACTCCAGGCCCCTGGGGAGGACAATGAGGGGGGACACAGGGGGGACAGGAGGGCTCTGTTCCCCCAGGGATGGCACCCCCTGGCACTCACCTGTAGTAGGTGTAGGGTTTCAGGTTGGGTACCTCCATGGAGCGGGTGTCGGGCTCATTGGCCAGCTGGTGCACGAGCCCCCACTGCCCAGCCTCGCCGTTCTGGCCCATCTGTGGGGTGGCCGTGGGGTGAGTGGGGTGAGCTGCCCCCAAACACCCCCTGCCCCCCCACTCCCGAGCCACCCTGTACCTGTGCCTCCACCTGCCAGCGGGAGATGGAGGTTTTGCCATCGTAACCCGGGCGGAACTGGATGGTGACAGAGCGGGGGCCGATGTTGGAGATGCCCAGGTTGGTGGGGGCACCAGGGAGCTCTGTGGGGACAGGACAGGGTGGGTGGCACTGGCTGCTCGCCCCCAGCACCTCGCACAGCCCTCCGACAGCACCGTGCTCACCTGGAGGGACCCCTGAAGAGATGGTGGAGGAGGAGACCTGTCCCTGTCCCTTGGAGGTCATGGCGGCCACCTCGATGGTGTAGGTGGTGAGGGCGGTGAGGCCGGTGACGCGGTACTCCAGGGTGACATTGGGCAGGTAGTGTGTCACCCGCGTGTTGGTGCGGTTGTACTCCTCCCAGGAGATCCGGTACCCTGGAAAGCACCCGTGTCACCCCTGTGTCACCCCTGTGTCACCCCTGTGTCACCCCTGTGTCATCCTGCACAGGACAGGTGTGACACAACAGGTGGGAGATGCTGCGGGGTGGGAAGAGGACAGGACAACGAGGAGATGCTCTGGGACGAGAAGGACACGTGAGTGACACTGTGGGGTGGCAGTGGGACACGGGAGATGCTGCAGAGCAGGAATGGGACAGGAAAAGGGAGAGGTGCCGTGGGGTGGGAATGGGACAGGACAAAGGGGACATGCTGTGGGCTGGGAAGAGGATGTGAGTGATACCGTGGGGTGGCAATGGGACACAGGAGATGCTGCAGAGCAGGAATGGGAGAGGACAAAGGGGACATGCTGTGAGGTGGGAAAGGGAGCCCTGACACAGCCAGTACCCGTCAGGATCCCGTTCTTCTCCAGCGGCTCCTGCCAGCTGACCTTCAAGGACGTATCCAGGATGTCACTGAAGCTGAGGTGTCCCACGGGGCCAGGCACTGCCCAAAAACACCCAAACTCAGCACCCACGGCACCCCACGAGCAGGGGGCTCCCCTTGGGACGGGTTGGGACAGCAGCAGGGGCGGGCAGGGTCCATCCCGTGGGGTCGGAACCTCCCCGTACCATCCTCGTGGGTGCGCACCAGCTGCGGGGGGCTGCGCGGGCCGTCCCCGGGCGTGGTGAAGCACAGCACCGAGGTGAAGTACTCGGCGAATTTGCGCAGCCCCGGCACGTAGCCCACGTGGATGCTGTCCTGGAAGTTGGGCCGCACCGTCACCACCGTGGGCTCGTCCTCGTGCTCCGGCTCCCACGCGATCAGCTGAGGGAAAAGGGAACTGCGATGCTGAAAATTCTCTGAGCTTTCGTGATACTTCACTCCGTTGCATTTATGAGGTGTTTTTCTTTCTACCAAGTTTTAGTAGGGATTTTTTATTATTAGGGCTGGTTTTTTGTGCTTCTGTTTCCATTTCTAAGCTCACCAGAGCTGTAAACTCATACAGTTTTTTTCTCCCAAGCCGATAATTTTTCCAATTTCTCAGAACCTTAGAGAAATAAATTTAAAAATACAAAAGAGCTAATGAGGAGTGCAAGACAAAAAATGTTTTTTCTGTTAAACCCCAGCAGACACCTGATGTGATTGCAGAGTTACGGCGTGGAATGGCTCTGTTGGAACAACAATTGCAGGACTCACAACATCAAAGGCAGCAACAGCTGAGGGTGAGCTCTGACTTTCTTTCTCTTTACTTTATTTGATGATTTAAACGTTTAGATATCCATCCCCGGCCTCTTATTAATTCAGCGTTGATTAATGATCACTTAACGGTGCAGGGAGCCCCCGATGCCAGCGCTGTTTATGGAGCTGTGTGAGCTCCATCGATAATGGCACAGGATCCCCCCTCGCCCGCATCCAGGAGGGTTGGCTGGGCATTTAATTGGTATTGTGCAAGATAGCCTCTAGCAACTTAATTAAACACTAATTAGGCCCTAAAAATACTAATCAAAAATACTAAGTGGCATTTAATAAGAATGTTAAATATCCCACTCACGCTGGTTATCTCATCCAGCGGCAATTAAATTCCCGAACTTCTTTCGATTGGATTAAGACACAAGTTTAATGTTTTGATTCAATTTCATTAGTGTAAATTTGAATTAATTGCAATTCGGAATTAATTACAGAGCATGGGAGACTCCGAGCCCATGCAAGTGTTAAATAACAGTAAATATTATTTTAACAGTCGGGAGAGATCCAATTAAAATCCGGGATTTCGGCGAGGAGGAGCCAAGCCAGTTTGTGAAGGCTGACCAAATTTCCCCCACAAGCTGCTCAGTTTTGGGAATCATGCTCACCTTGTAGCCCTGGTTGATGCCGTTGATGAACTGGGGGCTGGGGGGGTTCCAGGTGAAGCGGATGGTGGTGGAGTTGGTGGCCTCAGCCTGCACATTCCCTGGAGGCACCGTGGGCACTGCCAGGATGAAGGGACAACTCACAGCGACAGCTCCACGAGGTCCCCTCCCCTCCATCAGCCAACCCCACCTCATCCCTGCCCAGCACATCCCAACCCCCCGGGACCTCCCCACCCACCCTCCTGCCTCCCATCCCACCTCCCCAACGGCACCCCCTGCTCTGGGGGTGCCCCTGCCCACCCCACTGTCCCTGCTGTCCCTGCCTACCTCCCTGCAGGGTCCACTCTGTCACCTTCATGCTGTAGACCCCCAAGCCGGCGCTGTTGTAGGCGGCCACCTCGATCTCGTAGTTGGTCCAGATGATGAGGTCCTCCAGGAGCAGGTTGTTCACCTCGGCGTTGGTGATGTTCTTGAACTGGTAGCCCACGGGCAGCCCTGCCAGGCAGTACCTGAGGAGCGGGAGCCATCAGAGCTGCCACTGTCCCCACCAACACCAGCTTCGGGAGCCTTGGGCGCCCCGCTGGCACCCACCGGATGATGTAGCCCTTGAGGACCCCGTTCTGGTGGCTCTCGGGGGGCGGCTGCCACTGGATCATGATGGACTGGTTGGTGCGGCCGCTGGCGATGACGTTCTGGGGGGGAGCAGAGGGCGGCTCCTCGGGCAGGGACACCCTGCAGGGACAGGGCAGGGTGAGCAGCCGGGCTCAGTAGCCCCCCAGGACCCCCGGCCGGGACTCACCTCTCCGTGTCCTTGCTGAACTGCCCCCTGCCCACGTCGTTTACTGCACACAGGCGGAACTGATAGGAGCGGGCGGGGACCAAGCCCCGCACTGTCACCGATGTCACCTCGGGGTCCACGCTGGCCAGCAGCACGGTCCAGGGCGCGTCTGGATGAAGAGGGGACAGCAGGGTGGGGACCTGACCTGCACAACACTGGGGTTCCCTGCTCGGCTGAAAAATCCCAGGGTGCCCAAGCTCCCCGCAGCATCCCCTGCACCAGGGTGACACTGGGGACTCCTCCCAGTGCCAGCGGTGCCAGGGGGGGTGGCAGCAGCTCCTTACTGTTCTCGGAGACCTCCACGACGTAGCGGAGCAGGGGGCTGTTGCCGTCGAAAGGCTTGGCCCAGGTCAGGTTGATGGCCCGTTTCTCCTGCGGGCTCAGGGCGGCCACGGGGCTCTCGGGGGCGTGGGGGAGCTGCCTGGACAGGGGGGTTAGGGAAGGAAGGGGGGACGGGGCACAGCCCCAGGCGGGGGTGCCGGTGGGATTGGGGGGGTTCTCACCGGACACGGAGGTGGGCGCTGCGCGAGTCGTTGCCCCCGGCCGAGATCACCTTGCAGGTGTAGGTGCCGATGTCACCCGACCAGGTCTGGGAGATGTGCAGGGTGCCCAGCTCGTCCAGGCGCACCCGGGGGCCGCTCTCGGGGCCCAGCGGTGCCCCGTCCTTCTCCCACACGTACCTGTGCCGGGGGGAACCAGGTGTACCGGGGGGAGCCAGGTGTGCCGGTGCCCCGCAGCTGCCCCGTGAGCAGAGCGAGCAGGGTCGCAGGGCACCAGGTGGCACTGCAGGACCAGCAGCGCGGGGCTGGGGAGGAGGACCCTCATCTCCCTCCCAGGGACAGCGGTGGCAGCAGCCAGGCCGGCGACCCGGGGGTGCCCGGGCTCCCCAACCCCCTCACTCACCTGACGTCCACGCTGGGGTCATGGGTGACCCCGCAGCTCATGACAGCCTTGGTGCCCTTGATGACGCTCTGGTCCTGCGGGGGGTCTGTGATCCGTGTCCTTGCTGCGGGGGCACACGAGGAACCACCGGCACTGCAGGGTTTGCACCCACAAAACGCAGCGCCCATCCCGGAGAGCTCCATCCCGCGGCACCCAGAGCCAGGCAGGGTCCCTCCCTCCCTCCCGGCTGCGGGTGACACGGGCAGTGTCACGGTGGGTGACACGGGCCCACCGTGAGTCCCTTACCCCAGACCACCAGGTCTGCAGAGGCCTCGTCCACGCCGCGGGAGTTGGTGGCCAGACAGGTGTAGGTGCCAGCGTCGGGCAGGTGCGCGGGGCTCACCAGGAGACTGCCCGACTCCAGCAGGGTGAAACGCGGCAGCTGCACGGAGCCGCTGGCCAGGACCCGCTCTCCTGGGGGCAGCAGGGCCCTGTCAGTGCCACTGCCACCAGCGTGGTGGTCACCGAGCCCCATGGCAAGGCTCGGAGGACAGGCTCGTCCCCAGCCCTTTACCCTTCTGCCAGGTGATGGCCGGGCGCGGCGCCCCCGAGGTCTCGCAGTTGAGGATGACGGACATGCCATCGATCACCGTGCTGTCCTGGGGACCCCGCGTTATGTTGGGGGCGATGCCTGTGGGGCACAGAGGTGCACAGCCCCCCTGAATTCCCTCACTGTGCCTGACCCAGGAGAGTTTCCATCCCACCCGCACCCAGCCAGGGCACCGCAGGGCTGAGGGGGGCTGGCACCTACTGGTCACGGCCAGGTACGTGGTGGTCTGCACCTCGCCGGCCGCGTTGCGGGCGAAGCACTGGAACATTCCGGTGTCATCAGGGACCAGCCCGCTGATCTGCAGGCTGCCGTCGTCCAGCAGCTGGAAACGGGAGAGCTTCTCCAGGTGCAGGAGGGCAGCGTCCTTGTACCAGGCCATCTCGGGAGGGGGGACACCTGCACGGGTACAGCCGCGTCAGGCGCAGGGTGCTGGCACACGGGGAGGGTGCTGGGGAGCAGCTCACCCTTGGCTTGGCAGGGGATGGCCACCACCTTCTCCATCTCGGCCGTGATGTGTCTCTCTGGCTCCCTGATGAACTGTGGGGGCTCTGCCAAGGGAACCGGGAGATAGAAACAGGGACAGAGCCTCTCCCCAGGGTCCTTGGGGTGCCCAGTGCCCCTCGCGTCATTTCCCATCCCAGCCCTGGGGCTGAGCACGCATCAGCTCATGGCACGCGTGGTCTGGGCTGCTCGTGGGCCGGAGATCAACCCAGCACGGACAGGGAGGTGCCCACAGAGCCGAGCTCACCCAGCACGGACAGGAAGGCTCCAGCAGTCACGGCAGGGACGCTGCTGCTGCGCAGCACAGCCTCGCACTCATAGAAGCCGCTGTCGCTCAGAGTGGGGTGCAGGATGGTCAGCCGGCGGCTGTAGTCGCTGATCCCGCTGGACACAGGTGTCCCGTCCTTCTTCCAGATGATGTGCAGCTTGATCAATGGCCTGGGGAGAGCAGAGAGGTGTCAGGAGCTTCCCTGGAGGATCCCACCTCACTCCATCCTGCAGGATTCGGGTGGGAAGGATCTCCCTCCATCCCGGAGGTTCCAGAGTGTGGTGGGAACAGACTGCCCGAGGCTGGGCAACGCCAACAGGGAGATTCCCCATCCCCATCCTCATCCCCATCCTCATCCCCACGCCGAGCTCACCTGGCGTTGGCCACACACTCCATGGTCACCTCCGAGGTGCCGGCCACCACGCTGGTGTTCCTGGGTGGGACAATGATGGTGGGTGCGATGGGATCAGCCGGGCCACCCACGTCTGGGGAGAAGGAGGCCAGAGGGACAACCATGAGCACCCCCTGCCCACCCCGAGAGGGCACCCAAATCCCTCACTGCTTGGCTTGGAGAGGACAAAGGTGACAGGGACCTGATGGCATCCTGGTGGCACCAGGGTGCCTTCCCTAAGCTGTGTGCTCCCATGGGAGCCCTGGCACGCCTGGTGGCGGCAGGGAGGAGGGAGCAGGGAGTCCATAAAGCAAAATGATGGCAACAATAAAAAACCCTCATGTAGGCGCTGTAAAAACGCGATCGGCTCGAAAGCTGCTGATAGAGCTGAATCCATAAACAGGGGCTCCGGGATGTTTATGGCGCTCCAGGACGCCGAGGGACGGGAAAACAGATTCATGGGGATGGGAGATAGGCAGCCACAGATGGGGATAACCTGTCCTAACCCCACGGAGCAGCAGCAGGGGGGATGGGGGAGAGTATGACAGGACTGATGTCACTTCAGGGCACGTCCCATGGGATGGGCTGTCACCACCCAAATGGACTGGAGGGCTCAAAGGAACTGGAGGGACAAAGCCACAGGGGTGGTCCCAAGGCTCCACAGCACCAGGAGCTGGCAGGGGGACATGGACAGGGGAGGGTGTCCACGGGGACACCCACTCCACAGCCCATCCCGGATGCAGGAGCAGGAGCTCTGCCTGTGACAGCGCCTGCAGCACAGCCACGAGCACCGAAATAAATTCTGAGGCAGCTGAACTGTTAAGTCAGCAGAAGCCAGAGCCTTGGAAGAGATTTACTGCAAATTAAATTTGGGGGCGAGGCAGGGGATGGGGGGAGGGGGCCAGTGCCCCCCACACTCACTGGCCACGGTCAGGGTGATGGGCTGGCTCGTCTTGTTGTCCCCGTTCTTGTCATTCACCGCCTGCACGTAGTAACGCCCCGCGTCCGGCGCCACCGTGGACAGAATGACCAGCGTGTTCTCCAGCGTGATGGCTCTGGGGGAGGAGAGGGAGCAGTGAACCCGTCGAGCTGGGACCCTCACTCCTCACCCAGCACCCTCACCTGAATGGGGACACCCACATGGGACCCCCAGCCTCACCCCAGGATGGGGGGATCAAGCCCTGCGCCCCTCAGTCCAAGCAGAGCCCATGGGACGGTGCAGATGTCTAGGATTTCTCCAATTTTAATTTTTTTTTTTACCTAATGGAACAATCTAATCTGCTGGAAACATAAAATGCTGTGGGGAATATGTTTTTTTACCATTAAATATGAGATAAAGAAGTTTTATCTCCTCAATCCCGCTTTGCAAATCGAAAGGAGACCAGTTCAATTCCTGCATAATGGGGGTTACAAATTCAATTCCTGCAGGCTGTGGCTGCCCGGGCTCCAGCAGCACGAGATCTGCCACAGCCCCGTGGGGACACCTGGCACACACGTGTGTGCCGTGCTTGGCTCTATCCCACCCTCTCCTCCGCCTTGTTTTCATTTTTTTGGTTAAGAAATCCCTTTCTCTGGTGACAAACAGAGCCGTTAGTCATCGAGCGTGTCCCTGGGTTTCAGCACGAGGCAGCATCAGCTTAACATCCTTAGTGTGGGGACAACGGGAAATGCAAATGGGATGCTGGGGGGTTCCGGGAGGGTTCCAGGGGGATCCTGGGGGTTCCAAGGGGATCCTGGGGGCTCCAGGGGGATCCTGAGGGTTCCAGGGGGATCCTGGGGGTGCTCACATGCGGCTGCTGGGGGAGATTTTCCGTCCATCGCGGAACCAGGTGACCTGCGGCTGCGGGAAGCTGGCGATGCGGGGCGCACGGATCACGGCCGCCTCCCCGTGCGACACGCTCTGCTGCGTCTCGCTGTCCTCGAAGCTGCCCATGTCTGCAGAGCAGGGCAGAGAACCGTGCCAGGGGCCGGGGGTGCACCCAGGGACCTCGGAGGGGCTTTGGACCCCTCCTCGGCTGTGGGGGCTTGGCTGGCTCAGCGTGGGGGATGTGGGGGTGGCTCAGGTGCCACCGGCTGCTCCTGGGGATCCATCCCTCCAGCTCCCGGAGTCCTTCACCCTTGTGCTGGGCCAGGAAGGGCCCAGGGGCTCCCCAGCTTCTCTCCATTCCCTGTCCCATGTCCCAGTGCCGGGAGCATTCCCAGCATGACCCTGACTCCAGGGACAAGATGTGGCAGCTGCCCCCACCCCACCCTGCCATTCCCAGGCTGGGAGCACACAGCAGTTGTGGGAGACTGAGGGAAGCTGGTGGGGCACGGAGGAGGGGAGCGGGACACGGGATTTTTATGGACTTCCTTAATTGCTGTAATTAAAAACATGTAAAGAATCCTTTTTTAACGACTTTGCCATTATCATTAGTTGTTAGCACAGCTGCCTTATTAATTTCTCATTATCCTCCTGATTTGTCACCGCTCCTCAGGAGGTGTTTGAGGGGATGGGACTGGGGGTGTCCCGGAGGCAAGGGGGGACAGAGAGGGGCAGGTCCCTTCGGGGGACAGAGCCACCATCCCAGGCCTCAGCACTTCCACCTCCTCCTTAAATCTGAGCACATCCCTGCCAGTGTCACCCCAGGAATGCTCTGATGTCCCTGTCAGTGTCACCCCAGGGACGCTGCAGGCTCGCACGAGTGCCACCAACACCAGAGCTGTCGCACAGCGCCGGGAGCTGCGTGTCCCCGTGCTGTCCCCACGGAGCAGGACGGTCACTTACAGGCCACCTGCACCTCGGTCTGGCGCTGCAGCAGGGCTCCCATGCGGTTGCGGACGATGCAGCGGTAGAAGCCGGCGTGGGTGCGGTCCAGCGAGGTGATCATGTACCTGCAGGAGGGGTGTCCGCAGTGAGGGGACATCCGTGCCACTGTCACAGCCCCCCGGAGAGGCTGCAGGTCCTACACGCCCTCCCCATTTCCTGCCCCTGTGCCAGGAGCTCCTTTTCCCCGAGGAGCTGGAGGCGCATGCACTACACGGATGTGCCTGTGCAGGCTGGGGGGGACACCACAGTGTCCCTCAGTGCCACACAGGGAACCACACCGGAGGTGTTTCCACCGTGCACAAGGCAGTGACTGTCACCCTCTCGGTGTCACCCATCGCCCCCGAGCTGGGACTGGGACCCGCAGTCCTGAGCCCTGCCCCAGCCCCAGCCCCAGCAGTGACACTGTGACCTGCTGGTGTCACTCAGCCTGGACCTGAGAGCGCTCAAGTCCGATCAATCCCGGCTGAGCCCCCATATCACCCCCACGCCTGCTCTTATCAGCCGCCAGCGCCAGCAGCCGCAGAGGAGATAAAGGAAATCACCACATCTCCACTCGAGCACCCCCCGAGCATCGCCGCGGTCCCCAAACCGGGCCCTGCTGCCACCAGACCTCCCCGGGCAGTCGTCACCCCTGGAGCTCCTGTTTCATTCCCCCAAAACAGAGGGGGAGCCTCGGGGGGGGCGGGCAGGCGCTGCAGCCTCGCCGTCCCCGACAGGGAACGCTGCGAGATAAAGCAGAGAGGGAATAAATAAAGCAAGCTCAGCCCTCCTTGCCCAAAAATCTAATCTTGCGTTAAAACCCGCCGCGGGCTCTTTCGACAGAGCTTTGTTTGTTCTTCTGAGAACTGAGCGTAAATTAAACTTTCATAAGACCTGAGGAGCGCGTTCCCTGCGCCGGGAGCGCAGCGGGGCCCTGCGCCCACGTCCCTGCACCGGAGAAGGTGACAGGGGACACGGGGGTGCCCGCTGGCACCACGGGGATGGGGCGGGCACGGCGGGACTGGCACCGAAGCCGCGGTGCCACCCAGGCAGCCGCCCACCCAGGCGGCGTGCCGGGGTCACCCGTCCCCGCGGGAGGAGGGAGGGTGCCCTTTGGGAACGAGTCCTTGAGTGTCACGGCTGATATTTAAAAAAGCTCCCCAGAGGCTTTAAATAAGATATTTCAATTCCACGGAGCTGTCAGGAGCGGCTGCAGACGCCAGGAATAATGGGCCCGCTCTCCTTGCGGTGTCCTCGTTAATAAATCACACCGTGACTCCCGAACACACGCGCGCCGGTGGACGGATGGGTGGATGGACAGCAGCAGCAAAGGGACACGTGTGTCCCCAAACAGATCCGTGCTCCCTCCAGACCCATTCCAGAATGGGAACAATGCAAAGCCACCAGCACTGGCACAACCCAAGGGACCCAAAGGGTCACAGGAGCACCTTGAGCGCCCGGCGCTGGCAGCAGTGTGTCCCCACGGGCAGGACACCTCCACGGGCACAGGGAGCCTTGTCCCCCAGCCCAGTAGATCCAATTAAGGGGACCTGGTCCCCACACACGGGAGCTGGAGGAGTTATTGAAGCAGCAGCACTTCCACACACACCTCAGCAGCTGAAAATAGCCCGGAGAAAGGAAATCAATTCCCGGCGCAGCCCAGCCCGCAGTCATCAACCAAACCAGCAGAGACTTTGTTCTCTCCCGCTCGCCTTCACCGAGGCTTTTATCCAAAACCACTCGGATTCAATTTCCTTCCCCCATCACGCCTGGCTAGAAGGGGATGGGAATTGATTTCACCCCCAGTGTCACCCTCCTGTCACCCCCTGTGCTGCAGGCAGGAGGGGTGGATGTCACCCCGCATTTCCCCCGCCCAGTTTGTGCCACGGCTTCATGGCCAGGAGTTCCAGGGCCGTTGTTCCATGGAGCTCCTCCAGCTGGGAGCGCTCCCGGTGTCCCGGCCGGGTGCCTCTGTCCGTGCGCCCCCGCTCCAGCCGGGACCGAGGTGAGGCTGGCCCAGCTCCCGGCGCAGCCCTCGCTGCTGACTCTGCTGTTCCAGGGGTTTGTTTGGCTTCTCTGTGAAGATGGAGGCTGACAGGGCATCGTCCGTGGGGAAAGGCCCTTCCAGAGCGAGCACTGACCCCACTGCTCCGGCAGGAAGCGGCTGCGTCCCGCTCAGCCCCGGGGTCAGGAGGGGGCTCCGCGGGCAGGAGCCCCGTGCCGGGGGACCGGAGGGTTTGCAGCAGCAGCTGTGGCACAGGATCAGTCTGACAGATGGATGGCTGCATGCCGGGACCGGGAATGCCAACCTGTCTGTCCATCCATCCATCCATCCATCCACCCCTGACCCAGCGTGCCCAGCTCCTCCCCGTGCCATCCTGGCTCGGCACCGCCGCGTTCTCCAGCACAGCCATGCCCCAGCCCCGGCTGCTGCCGTGGTTTTGTTATTGTAGGGTTGCTGAGAAGCGTGGGGCTGATGCTGCCGAATTATTCTTAGATTGAGGGGGTGGAGAAGGGCCGGGAAAAGCAACAGCCAAAGGATTTGATCCATCAAATTGAAAGCCAGGAGAACATAGAAATCTGTGAGGTTCTTCTAAAGCCGCCCAGTAACAGCAACAGCTGGATTGGATTTGGGATGGAAGCACACTGGCACAGTCCCCTTTGATTAATATCCTGTATAACGACTAATTAATTCTGGAGGGGACGTGTGTTTGAATAGTTACTGTGGGATAATGAAATGTCAAGTGAGCATTAAAACACACTTAGCAGAGGTTTAACGACTCGAAGCATCCGAGCCGTGTCCCGGCCCATGCGCGGGGCCAGCGCTCGATGAGGCTCTGAGCACCCCCCTGGAGTTCCATCAGCCCTGCTTAACCGAGCTATTGGATCTCAATTAGTGATTGGAACAGCTCTGGCTGCATCCACGTGGCCGCTGCCTCTCCTCGTGTTTTCCCTCGGCCGTGGGAATTGGGCGGGCGCCGGCAGCCCCGTAAATCGCTGCCTCAATTGGCCCTGCCAGAACAATGAGCCATTTAATAATTAATGCCCATGTATTAATCAGCCTCCTTCCTGCCGAGCAGGGACGGAGCGAGCCTCGATCCGTGCTGTGGCATCCGGAAGGCTCCGGTGCATTGCTAACCACGAGCTTGGCCACCTCCCAGCTCTGGTGGCATCTCCTGCTCCCACATCTCCCTGTCCTCTCTGCCATGGCTCCTGAGTCCCCAGAAGATCCCAGCACGGAAATTCCCTCTGCTGCCATCCCAGCTCCTGCCTCTTGCCAGCCCCAACACTGCTGTGCTTCACTGGCACCACTGCCCTGTGCCCACGGCTCCTCATGCCAACATTTCAGTGTCCCCCCCATTCCAAACAAGGTACAGAGACAGTCAGGAGTGTCCCCAGCACAAGAATTCCCAGGAAAAACCACGCCATGCTGCCCCTCCTCTTCACCAGCACTCCTGGGTGATGCCAAAGGTGATACAAGAACCAGGAAGGCCCTGCTGGGTTCCCACCCAACGCTTCCAATGTTCTCCAGCTCCCATTCATTATCTCACTGCACAGTAATTAGCTCCCCAAGGCGGAGGGATGGGCTCCACACCTTGGCTGGCAAAGAGCTGGGCTCACCCGAGCAGGGATGAGCTCCCAGAGAGCAGCAGCACACCTGAGATTCCAGCAGGAATCCAGGGGTGATCCATCCTGTTTGCCCCAGGTCTGGGATTTCCAGAGGCTCCTGGCTCCGTATTTTAAATTATTTGGGGACAAACTCTGGCTATCAAACATCTGGGATCCTCACCAGGCCATAAAGGCACGCCAGGGCTCTGTGTGTGCAGCCACCCGTGTCCCTGCACCCCCGGGGGACACCCCATAACAGCCCAGTGAGGAGGAGGGATTGAAACAGCCCCAAATCTCAGTGAGCCCACACAGAAAGGCTCCTGGAAGGAGCTGGAGATGGATCAGAGGCACCACGTGCTGGAAAACCCACCCAGGGCTGGCATGGGGCAGCACGGGGAGGCTCAGCTGTGCCAGCCCTGCTTGGCCGGCAGGAGCTGGGGCAAAGCCAGCTGGAGTTGGAGATGGAATTAAACTTTTCCAAGCTCCAGTAAAGGAGATCTGGGCTCTGGAGGGGAGGCAGGGAATCCTTCAGTAGCTGCTGAACTCCTGCAGCAGCTGTGGAGGCCGTGAGGAGAGGCACGAGGGCTGATTTAGGAGCTGGAAGATGCATCCCTACGGATGGGAGTCTGTCCAGAGGTAATCTATGTGTAAGGTAATTTCCGAAGGCAGCAGGACTCGATGCAGCCCTTAATAGGACAATCTCATGTGATAAATTACCAGACCCAACTAATCTGCATGTTAAATTTCTTGTATGAGAAATAAATATCCCCAATTCACCAGAGAAGCGCTTTCCTTCCGAGGATTTCATTAAAGACACCAAGCTGCCTGATTTGCATGTTATGATTCCTCATAGGAGCTCGTGGAGAGCCCGGCACTGGAGAATCCTGGAGGGAAAAACAGAGCTGGACAGCAGGGCCAGGGCACCCGAGTGTGTGGGCACCCAGGCTGGCACCTCAGTGGGCATCAGAGGGGTGTCACAGCAGGGATCCCATGGGAAAAATGCCAGGGGATGGAGGGAGCAAGGGGAGGGGGCGGCATCCCATCCCTGATCCTATTCCATCCCTGATCCCATCCCATCCCTGATCCCATCCCATCCCTGATCCCACCCCATCCCTGATCCTATTCCATCCCTGCTCCCATCCCATCCCTGCTCCCACCCCATCACTGCTCCCATCCCTGATCCCATCCCATCCCTGATCCTATTCCATCCCTGATCCCATCCCATCCCTGATCCTATTCCATCCCTGATCCCATCCCATCCCTGATCCTATTCCATCCCTGATTCTACTCCATCCCTGCTCCCATCCCATCCCTGATCCCATCCCATCCCTGACCCTATTCCATCCCTGATCCTATTCCATCCCTGATCCCATCCCATCCCTGATCCCATCCCATCCCTGATCCCATCGCATCCACCAGGGATGTTCCTGGGATCCCAGGTCCGTGGGTGCACACAGAGCCAGGCTGATCCCTGAGCTCCCCAGGGATGCTCCCAAGGGAGGATGTCCCCCCCCACACACACAGAACCAGGCTGCTGCTCAATCCCTCGGGGATCCCTGATCCTGCTCGATCCCCTGGGACCCTGCTGAGGGAACGCAGCTCTGCATGTGTGTGGAACCAAGCTGGGATGCTGCCATCCCCAGGGACGCTCCGGGAGATGTCCATGATCACCCACCGAGCCAGGCTGGTGCCCAATCCCCACAGTCCCCAGGGATGGCTCCACAAGCACACAGCCCCAGGCTGGTCCCCGGTCCTTGTGGAGTCCCTCATCACACCCAATCCCCCGGGATGCTCCTCAGGGAGGATGGCTCCAAATGCTCGCAGATCCAAGGGATCCCGCCGTGCTCCCCAGGGATGCTCCCAAGGGATCAGCCCCACGCAGAGGCACAGCCGGGAGCCTGCCCAGCTCGGGGCCAGCCCCGGGCCGAGCCCGGTGCCCACCTGGCCCCCGGCGAACGCCCCGAGCCGCTCCGGTGGCGGCGGAACCGCTGCGGGAAGGAAAGGGCGGTCGCCATGGAAACGCTGCCAAACTGGGAGAGCGGCTCCTTCCCTGGAAACACGGCGGGAGCTCCTCCGAGCACCGGCGAGCACCGAGCGGGGCTGGGGACAGCGAGCCCCTGCCCGCAGCACCCAGAACCGGGCAATGCACAAAGGGCACTGCAGCCGGCGGTGCCAGAGCGATGCCCTGCTCAGGAGAGGGTGTGGGGAGCAGCGGTGAGGATGATGAGTGTGGAATGCTGAGAGACACAGCCCTGGCTGGAAACCACGAGGTGAAGCCACTAAACCTGGCTGGTGATGCCGCCAAGCCTCGCTGGGAATCATGAGGTGATGCCACCAAGCCCAGCCAGTCCCTGGGCACAGCCCCCCACAGCACACTGTCCTCTCCAAATCCTCCCTCGTGGGCACTGCCAGGCTCTGGGGAATGTCCCCCAGTCCCTGGGAGAGGATAGGGACACCCCAAACCCCTCACCCACAGCCCCGATGCACCCAGAGCCATCTCCAGCCCCACATGGCCAAGAACATCCCTGAGCTTCCATGGCCATCAGCACCAATCCTCCGCTCTCCAAGGATTACTCTGTTTCTAAACTCGTTAACTTTTAATTACAACCTTCCCACTGCCTGAGCGGGCTGGCTCCGCGCCACCGACAGCTCTATTAAAATTCAATTTCTGCCCATCATAACTAATTTTGGTCCTTCGCCTTCTCACCAGCAGCCTCCAGTGCCAGGCAAGACAGCCAAACCCTCATCCCCACGCTGGAAATCCCCCCGGAGCCGCGGCAGAGCCAAGGGATGCTGGCAGGTTCTGGGGGAGCCCAGCAGGGATTTGCACGGTGGCTTCTCTGCTCCATTGGCTGCGCTGGGTTTGTTTGGGTTTTCCCCACGTGTTTGTTTGTTTGGTTTCTCGCTTCCTTCCTTAATCCTTTCTGCCTGGATGCTGGGGCTGGGGGCTGAGGGCTCTGGGGGAGGGGAGTCAATGTGGAGCAGGGATGAGGAAATGAGGGGATGAGGGGATGAGGGGATGAGGGGATGAGGGGATGCAGGGATGAGGGGATTCAGGGATGCAGGGATGAGGGGATTCAGGGATGCAGGGATGCAGGGATGCAGGGATGTGGAGCTGTTGGGCATCCTGGAGCACAGACGTCACTGCTGGGCCCTTTCCTACTCAAGGGTCAACTGAGGCACAGATCAAACCCAGGAGAAACTCAGGAAAAGGACTTATAATCTCCATTCTGTGTTTGGAGGTGACCCCCAGGCACCCCAAGCCACTCCCAGGGCAGAGCAGGGCCCGGGATCAGGGTCCTGACTCATTCTCCTGCCGGGCAAAGAGCTGCATTCCCGGCAGGAGTGAGCTGTGGGAATTGTGGGGCTCAACAGATCTGTGAATTCCACACCACGACAAGGGACAAGGGTGTCCCACAGGGCCCCCAGACGGCACTCAGGGCAGTGCAGAGCTGCAGCCACCACGGCTTAGGAGGGGACAGTCCCCAGGGTCCCCGAGGAGGGCCCGGGCTCCAGGATCCCAGCAGACACACGACGTCACCCAGCCACTCTCCCTGCGTTCCCGGCATCCCGGAGCAGCCCCGCGTTGCTACAGCAACACGAAGCCTTTGGATTCGATGCCTGGGAAGGGGGAACGGCTTGTCTCGACCTGAATTATTGATTAAAACAGAGAGGATGACACACACACTCAGAGGAGACAGGAGAGGTGCACGCCTTGATTTAAAGGCCGTCTCCAAGGGGCCGGAGCCGCTCTGTGCCAGTTGGCACACGGGGCTGGATCTGGGCACTCTGCATCAGCCTGCCCTGGCCCTTCCCAGTCTGGCTGTTCCCAGGGAGCCACGGGGGGCTGTGATCCGCAGCCCGGTGTTGAGGTGTTAATCCGCTTGTGCAAACACCTCCTCCCCGGTGTTGACCTGCTTAAACTCCCCGTTTGCTCTGCAAACAGAGCCGGCAGCTCCCGGGCTGCCAAGAGCTGCCTCTGTGCTGTCTCCCAGGATAGCAGCCCTGGCACTGGCACCTGCCAAGGACCTGCATGACGGGCAGGATTTGCCTCGGGAGCACTCAGAATCCCAGAGTCACTGAGGCTGGAAAACACCTCCAAGGTCATGGAGGCCAAGCTGGTGCCTTGTCCCCTTTGGCACCTCTGGGGATGGGGACTCCAAACCTCCCTGGGCAGCCCTTTCTGATGGCTGACCGTCCTTTCCAGCCTCACCTGTATTCCAGGGAAAACTTGGTGAGCTCCTGGCTGTTGTGCAGCCACTTGAACTCGAGGGGCCAGCTGCCCTCGGCCATGCAGGTCAGCACCAGCCTGTTCCCCTCCAGGTGCACCTGGCTCCGCACCGGCTCCGTCTTGAAGTACGGGGAGACATCGTCTGTGGAGAGAGGGAGGGGAGAGGGATCAGGGCCCCACATCCTGCCAGCCCCATGGGCCACTCAGCACTGCGCCCCTGCTCTTGGCAGGGCATGAAAAAAAATCATCTTTAAAGTCCCTTCCAACGCAAAGCACTGCACTGGCATTGCCATCACCCCGCAGCCACCTCCTCTGCCCCAGCCAGGCCACCCAGCCCCCTTCCTGTCCCTTGTCCTTCCCTGAACCACTCCAGCAGCCCATCCACAAGGGATCAGCCCGCTGCAGGTTTATCTAAGCTGCTTCTTTGCTTTATTCCTGGCTCCCTTTGTAGCATCTCCGAGCTTTTAACTCAGGGGGTGAAGGGGCGGAGGGGCTGCGAGCGGAGCGAGGCAGAACCACTTACTCCTCTCCTGCCTTATTTGCTAAGTAAAACTATAAATCGAACCACACAGCTCCATTTTCTGCTTAACAAATGGAAGCCCTTTTACTTCAAAGGCACATTCATATTCCCCAGCAGCTTTCAAGTGCACGTTCAATCACAGCTCTGGGTTTTTTCTTTGGGGTAGGGCTCTGCTTTCTTGTCTGCTCGAGCTGGATTCCTGCCGTGGATCCCCGCGCTGTGAGCAGCACTGAAGCAGTGCCCACCACCCTGGGGGTGTGACAGGAGCTGGTGGGAGCTCAGAGGCACCCCCAGAGCTGCACTGGGGGTTCCTCTCCTCAGTCCTGGCTCCTGCACGCCCACATGGAAATGCCCGGTGGATTCACACCATCCCGCCTGGCAAAGGTGGTGCTGGATGCCAGGCGAGGGAAGGGAGCAGCTTGTGGCTCATTAATTTAATCTTCTTCGCTGACCTTCAGCAGTGCTGGCTGGAAGGGGCAGCCCTCACTCCTCCTGGTGTCCCTGCCTCAGATTAGGATGGATCTGGGCATTGGGGCATCAGGGCATGGCAGCCCAGATTGTCCCGGGTGGCCCAGGGGCAGAGAGGTGCCCGCTGGCAGCTCGGTGCCCTGGCTCTGGGGTTTGGCACAGCCTGACCTATGGCCATGCTGTTCCCTGGCCTGGGGAGCCCTCAGGGTCTGTGTCACCTGTGCACAGTGGTGGTCACATGTGTCCCCACACGGCAGAGCTTGACCTGCAAGGCCAGGGCTTCGCCCACGCCACCCTGGAGACTTTGGGATTAGGGCAGTGCCCAGATGGGGACGTGGCACAGCCAGATGGCAGCTCTGCATCCACACTCCAAACGATGCACCAGAGCGGGGTCCACTGGACACGGGGCAGCTGCAGGGGGATCCAAGCACGGCACAACCCTGGGGCTGATCCCCAGGGAATGCTGATCCCCAGGGAATGCTGATCCCCAGGTGATCCCTGCTCCAATGGCACAGTGGGACTGAGACCTGGCCTGCCCAGTGCACCCAGCCAGCACCCAGTGCCTGGGAGGTGTCTGGGAGGTGTCCTGGAGGTGTTGAGAGAGGTTTAGGAAGCATTCAGGAAGCATTTGGGAAGTATTTGGGAAGGGTTTGGGAAGGATTTCGGAAGCGTTCAGGAAGCGTTCGGGAAGCGTTCAGGAAGCGTTCGGGAAGCGTTCGGGAAGCGTTTGGGAAGCGTTCAGGAAGCGTTTGGGAAGTGTTTGGGAAGCGTTTGGGAAGTGTTTGGGAAGCGTTCGGGAAGCGTTCGGGTGCTGCTGGTGCTCCTTCCCCTGGGCCTGCCTGCCGTTTGCATCCATCCTAATTTGATTTTAAGCAGCTAAGGCTCATCACGCTTTGAAGCGCCCGAGCCATCTGTTCTGCATTAAGGGGTGAAAAACGGTGCAGGGGAGGAGAGGCGGCTCCGAATTCCACAGGGATCCTTCCGTGGGGATCCACCCGCGAAGGTCACAGCGGCCGCCCCACGCCCGGCTCCTCCCGTGCCCCCAGAAAGGCAAACCCACCCCAAACACGGCAGGGGACAGCGGGGAGGGGGGTGCTGGGGGTCCCCTCTGGGGGTGAAGGTGGCACTGAGCTCGAGTCGAATCTTTCTCATCCTCCTGGGAGCCCCGTGCCCCTCCGAGGAGCCCGACCCAGGGCAGGGGTGGCTGGAGGAGTGGAGGGATCAGAGAGGGGAACGTGGCTCGTTGGTTCTGAGATCTCCAGAGAGGCCTCCAGGGACAAGAGCTGCTGTTCCTGGTGTTCCTGCTGTTCCCGGGGGTGCCCACACCAGCTCTTGGAGGGGAGAGGAGTGGGGGCCCCCCCAGTGCTGAACAGCGCTGTCCCACTCATCCCCAGCCACTTCTGTAGCCCCCCAGCCTCAGTTTCCCTCCCCTCTGCTCCCTGGGGACAGCTGCACTCTCCCACCATCCCTGACAGGCCCTGGCACCACCAAACCCAGGTCCACGGAGCTCTCACCGTGTCAGCACAGGACAGGAGCTGCCATTCCCCCAGCCCTGGGCCCAAGGGGGGGGTCCCGGTGGGTGATAGCCACATTCCCCCCCCCAAAACGAAGGGTCATTACTGCTCATTGCGCCTCTCCCCATCTGTTGTGACTGTTTACACTCCACTTGCTAATTAGAGGCTAATTAGTTGGTGCAGAAATTCATCACTTTCCAAACACAGGCGGCAGCRAGGGGCGTCTCYGGGAACATCTGCACATCTGCCAGCAGCACGGGACCCTGCGGAGCTCCTGTGCCACCCCTGCCACCCCAYCCCTGCCAGCAGTGTCCCCTCCACACAGAGAGGTGCCACCAAACCCCTGCGTCCCCATCCTGACCTCAGCRCTGACCTCGGGGCTGAGCCGAGCGGCAGGAGGTGAYGGATGGGATTCCAAGGGYTGGCACCAGGGACAGGGATAGACACAGGGACAGGAACAGACACAGACACAGGGACAGGAACAGACACAGACACAGGGACAGGGACAGACACAGGGACAGGGACAGGAACAGACACAGGGACAGGGACAGGGACAGACACAGGGACAGGAACAGACACAGACACAGGGACAGGGACAGACACAGGGACAGGGACAGACACAGGGACAGGGACAGTCCCGGCTCTCTCCCTCCCCTGCCGATGACAATCTAATGCCAGGCCCTGGCACACTAATCCTGCCTAATGGGATCACAATCTTGGCCCTGCACTTTAGTTACATCAGGGGCATTAGAGCGGGCGCGGATGTAGGGCAGGGCACCCCAAAGAGCCGTAATGGATCCTAATTCCCAGCCCTAATGGGAACTAAGCTCTCCTCTCCCCAGCCTCAAATCCCTCCTGATGGGAAGGGACGGGGAGTTTTAAGCCTGGAGGAATCCCGGAATGGCTGCCAAGGGCACGGCTCTGCCTGGCAGCTGCTGGTAGGGGGGCGGTGGGGATGAAGGGTGCAGCTCCCTCTTCTTCCCTTCCCCCTCAGAGGCAAGATGGGCAGGAGATCCAAGTCCACAGGTGCCACCCCCGGAGCTCCAGGGGCTCGTGGGACCCCCAGGTCCCCTCCTGCCTGGTGCCACCATCCAGGGAACAACACAGTCGCCATCTGTTCAACAGTGCCACCCCCAGTGCCCCTTGCAGGCAGCAGTGACATCCATCCCCTGCCAGCTCACCCACTGGAAGCAGACCAGCTCATTCCTGCCAGGATTCAGCAGGATGCACCAGGAATCCCAACAGAGCCCATGCCCACCGGGACCTGGGGGATGTCCTGACCCCAGCCCAGCTTCACCTGCGGGCTCCAGGTACCCAACAGAGCCCAACCATCACCAGGAACCACTGCCTGCCTCAGGGAAAACAACGCCATCCTCTTCCTCCTTCACAACAACCCTTCTTTGATCCCACCAGGATGTGGCCAGTGCTGGGAAGCACCCACAGCCAACCTGGACCACAGAGAGGGGACAGAGCCACATCCCTGCTCCCCCCACATCTTCCCAGGGCTCTCCCATCCTTCCCAAGGCATCACCACCCCAAAAGGAAGATGGCAGCCTGGAGAGGAGGACTCCAGCCCAGCAAGGCAGACGCCAACCCTCCAGGAGAGGTGGCACGGCCACCTGGCAGTGCCACCGAGCAGCTCCCACCCCGGCCCCCCTCCCCAGCACGGGGAGATGGAGCTAAATCTCTTCGGCATCAGACTCTCGCTGGCTCCGCAGCACGAAGAGATTAAAAAACAATAAAGAGAAAGCGAAACCCTCCGCTATAATTACCAGCCTTTAGCCGCCAGCGGAGGCAGGAGGGAGGGAGGCAAGGAAAAAGGGGGAAAAAGAAACAGAGGAGAAGAAGAAATCCACTAAAATTTTAATAGGAACCACTGCATTTAATTTAACGACACATTTTTTCAATTACCAGAATAATTGTTTTATTCATAAAACGAGTTTCAATAAGAGGGTAATTTTCCTTTGTTTTTATTATTCATTTGTGGAACATATTCGCCGCGCGCTTCCCCGGCGCCGCCGCAGCCGCGCCACATCTGGGGGAGCTGGGGAGGGGGGAACGTCACCCACACCCCCAAAAACAGCCCTCTTGGGGGACCAGAATGTCCCCGAGCGCCCTGGTGGGGTCACAGCCTCAGCTGGGGGCAAGGAGAGGTGGCCCCAGGGGATCCATCACCAAGGGGTGATGGGGACACGCTGGCCCTGGCGACAAGCGAATCCCTGCCCGAGCAGCCACCCCTTGGCTAATGCCATTCCTGGCTTGTTGGATGCCAGGTGAGGTCGGGAAGAATCAATTTATCAGGATGCTGCTAAAGCCACCTGGTGGATTCGATGGCCCAGGTGTCCCCAAGGGCACAACCCCCGGTGCTCCGGGTGTCCCCTCCCGGTGTCCCCTCCCGGTGTCCCCTCCCGGTGTCCCCTCCCGGTGTCCCCGGTGGCAGGGGCAGGTGCAGGGGGATTAGTGGCTCTCTCTGCTGCTGTCAGAGCCATTAGTATTCCTGAGCCACGGCTCCATCCCCTTAATAAAAAGCAAACACGGAATTGAAATGCCGAGCGCTGCCGGCACCTGGGGAGCCGCAGAGTGCGACGGCGCTGCCAGGCGGGGACCAGGGGGACAAGGCTCAGGCTGGGGGTGCCAAGGATGAAGCCAAGAATGAGCCAGTGGGGTTTGGGAGCCTCAGCTGAGCCCTGCTCGCCGTTCTCTCAACACCTGGGCAGGTGCAGAGCAGCCTTAACCACACCCTGCAGGCTCTGAGGGGATCCTATGGGGTGGTAGTGGGTCAGGATGGCTCCATCCTCATCATCCCATCATCACCACAGCCAAAATCACCGAATTCCAGAGCGGGTTGGGCTGGGGAAGTTCTTAGAATCCATCTAGGGCCACCCCTGCCATGGCAGGGACACCTCCCACTGTCCCAGGCTGCTCCAAGCCCTGTCCAGCCTGGCCTGGGACACTGCCAGGGATCCAGGGGCAGCCCCAGCTTCTCTGGGCACCTGTGCCAGGACCTGCCCGCCCTCACAATAAATAATTTCTTCCATGACATCCACCCCAGCACCGACCCTCAGTCCTGATCCCGGCAGAACTGGTCCTGGAGCAGCCACAGGGACACTCAGCTGTCCCCAGCTGTCCTCTCCTGTCCCCTGCTGTCCCCCCCGGCTGGGTTGGTGCCACGGGGCAGCCACACGGAGCAGTGCCACAGTCCCACCCATCTCATCCCCAGGGATCGGCCCGGCCGCCCCGCACACCCCCAACCACCGCGTGCCTTTTGATGTGCTTTTTTTGCTCTTTTTACTAAGAAAAAGACTTATAATTGCAGATGTGACCATTAATCCTCCCAACTTACTTTGTTCCCTTCCTTCCCTGCTTTCCCCTCCCTCCCTTCTCCCCCCACAGAGACCAAGAGCTTTAAAACTCTCCTTCTGGCTATTAATTAAAAGCAACCTCTCCACTGCCGTGAGTGTACTTGCCATAAATTAATAGCAGCCTTCTTAATCAAATCTTATCTCCTCTCCGAGCGCCCGGCGCACGGGGCCGGGTTGGTATCCCAGCCTGCCCAGCCGTGAAATGCAATTCCCGCTGCTCCAGTGGCCTTGGCAGCTCCGCTCCGTCCCCTCCTCCCCCGTACCTGGCCCGGAGTCGCCACCTGGGCCAGGAGGGAGGAGCGGGGCGCGGCCACCCGGAGCGGAGGTGGCTCCCGGAGGACACGCTCCATTTCTCAGCCATTTACCACGTTTATCCGCAGCCCCCGCGGACCGCACTCGCCTTCCTGAATTATTTAGGAAGGGTTCGGCGCTCCGAGGCGGAGGGAGCCGTGGTGGGAAGCGCTCCTGCCGGAGCTGAGGGTGTGGGAAGGCAGCGGGGTCACGGCGCAGCTTTTGGGGGGTCAGTTCCTGCTCCGGGGAGCTCACGGTGCTCCGGTGTCTGCAGAACATCGAGCACCATCCCTCCATCCCCATCCCCATCCCACCAGGTTTTTTTTCTCCCCACCCCACGGAATTCCCAGACAGCCGGGACAGGGGAGGATCGGACACGGTGCCCTGGGGCTGCCAATTCCAGCCCTCTCCTTCGCCGTGCAGAAACAGGGCTGGACATGATTTTCCTTCTTGGCCCTGCCACTCTGCTGGGCTGAGATGGGCACGGGGGGCTCGGCCTGGGAGTGGGAGCCCCCAAAAAGAAGCTAAGGGTGTTTTCTGCTGAGGCAGAGCAGCCTGCACAGACCCCCTCCCAATCCCACCGGGGTCCCAGGGATAAAACCACCCTGTGGAGCAGGGAATCGCTGCCCGGGGGTGCTCAGGGGTGCAGGAGCWTCTCACAACGTGCACATCCCTCCAGCAGCAGAGCCCAGAGCTCTGGCACTGCTGACCCGCTCCCTGTGCCTCCCTCGGGGGGGATTTGGGGTTCCCCACACGCCTAAGCCGATTGCAGAGGTGTGGTAACTGGATTAAGGGGAGCTGGGGGAGATGCCAACCTGGAGGAGCTGCTCAGTGGAGCACGGCTCCAGGATATGCAGAGCTGGAGCTTAAACTGATTTCCTTCCCTTAAGCCTTTGGAAAGGTGAAGCTGCAGGAGGGGCGTGGGCTCTGTCCCCTCCTCACCCCACTAAAACCCTGCAGGGCCCCGGTGTGGGCTGGCAGAGGGGTCATGTCCCCACAGTGACCCCCTCAGCCACCCACGTCCTCACACAGGCACCGTCACACCCCACAGCCACTCCCGTGTGTGCCACTGTCACACCCCACAGCCACCCCCGTGTGTGCCACTGTCACACCCCACAGCCACTCCCGTGTGTGCCACTGTCACACCCCACAGCCACTCCCGTGTGTGCCACTGTCACACCCCACAGCCACTCCCGTGTGTGGCACTGTCACACCCCCAGGTGACCCCACAGGGCCTCAGGGAGCAGCACAGTGACCCCAAACCCCTGCAGGGCTCCAGCAGCCGCCCACGGTGATAATCCCCGCTGGCAGCAGACGTTGCTCGGGGCTCTCGGTGACATCCCTGTGGCTAATCCAAACTGACTACTGCAGGGCACGGCCAGTCAGGCCACCCCCTCCCTGGCAGCACCCAGCACTCCCCAGATCCTCCACACAGCCCTGTCCCAGGGCAAAGGTGACACCAGTGGGGACCAGGGCAGTCCCTGCACAGGGATGCAGGAGCAGCCCCCAAGCGCTGCCCCCCGAGCGCTGTCCCCTGAACGCTGTCCCCTCCTCCTGCTGTCCCCAGCATGGCACTGGTGTCACCTGCGGGCTGCACAGCAGTTTTGCCGGTGTCACGCCTCATCCATCTCTGCTGCAGATCTGTCCTGGCGCTTCCTGGTCCCAGGGTGGGGGTAGAGGCCCTGGGGGAGGGTGATTCCTGGAGCCGGCGGTGCTCAGAAAAAGCCCAGGCAGAGACCAGGAGGCCCAAACCCAGCCAAGGTTGCCCTGGCACAGAACACGGCCAGATCTGTCCTGGCTGGCACTGTGGGTGGATGGATGGATGGATGGATGGATGGATGGATGGATGGATGGATGGATGATGGATGGATGGATGGACATCCTCCTCCCTCCCTGCATCCCACCAGGCCAGGCCGGTGGGACACCCTGACCACGCTGCCATCTCCCCTTCCTCCTCCCACATCTGTCTCCAGGCCCATACTTATTTATTTATTTGTTAATTAACTGCTGTTTCCATAACAAACGCTCCAGCTTCTCCCAGCCTCCAACAGCCCTGGGGCTGGATTGTTAACTAGGATTTTAATTTGTTAATTAAAAGCAGGATGGCTCCATAACAAGCTCCTCTTCCACAGCCGGGGCTCAGCGGGCCATGGGCAGCCTCACCATGCCCGGGTGAAGCCCTCCAGGGATGGGGGACGTGGGGAGGGGGTTGCCCAGCTCCCCCGGGATGAGGGGTGTTGGAAAAAGGCTCAGCATCTCCCTTCTCCCAGCAGAGGTGCTGGGGATGAAGCCTCCATCCCCTTCGGTCTCATCCTGGCAATCCCTTCCCCAACACCTCAGCAGCTCCCAACCCATGTCCCCGGCCACCAGGGATCCCAAACCCGGTGACAAACCCTCCCGTGCCTGCTGCAGGAGAGCCAGAGCCGTGCCTGCATTATCCCCTCATGGACCACAGCCCGGGATGGGCACTGGGGACACAGCCAGGTGCACCCTGCTCACAATGTGGGTAAGGTAAGGCTCGAAACGCTCCCCGAGCCAGCAGACAAACATCAGCCCTGGCCGGCAAACAGGGATTTATTCAGCCCCACGGCTGGGAACAGAGAGGGGCTGTGTGCCTGCCCATCCCTGCCGCTGGAAAAACCAACATTTCCCTGCCGGGAAACCCCAAACAGTCACACACACACACCGCCGCTTGTGCATGGCCAGCCCCGAGCCCGGGGGCCCGACAAGAAGAGCTTTGTGCAGCCCCCACGGACCCCCACAGCCGGCTCCGAGACACGGACCCCGGAGCCTGATCCCAATCCTGGCCCCAGGGCACGGAGCTCCAAACCCAAGCGCGTGGAGCTGCCAGGAGCTGGAAGGAGCAGAGGGATGACCCCGGGGGGACAAGGGATCCAGGGGACACCCCCAGGGCTGCCCTGCTGCGGGTGGCACGGACAGACATTGTCCTGCCGAGCCCGTCCCCACGCAGGACACAGCCCTGGGGATGTTTAACGAGCTCCAGGCTCCGGACTGAACTCCTTCCCCAGCAAACTCCTTCCGACAGAAATCCTCCGAAGCCCGCGATTACGCAGCTCCGCCGTATCTGGGTCACTGCTGTGAGTCACGGACACCCGGAGAGTGACTCAACGCTATTAGAGGGGCCGGATCCTGCGGCTGATTTTCCCGGGAGAGGCTCCAAAGCACTGAGGAAGGGAAGGATCGATGGGCATCACCTCCAGACCCCCCAGCAGCCGGACACTCCCGGAACAGGAGAGGGGTCAAAGTGCATCCCCCGTCCTGCACTTCAGCCCTTCCCCAAGAGCCCGGACCCTGTCCCCTGTCACCCACCCCACGGAGTGATGCTCAAACCCGGGTTAGCGCAGCTCAGGGCTGGGTTTGGCCCCACGGAACGCGCTGAGTGTATCCTCGAGGAATTCCTGGAAGGACACCACTGTGGAAACTCCTGGGGTCACAGCGGCCATAAAGGGGTGGGAAAGCAAAGCCACCACAGGCCTGCCCTGCGGGAGGCACCTGAGATGTCCCCCCTGCCCGCGACACCCGTGTCCCACCTCCCCCGGCCCCGCAGGATGCTCAGCAGACGGACAGACAAACACACACCAGCCGCTTCCCAGGCTCGCCCCGAGAATCCCAACGAGGCGGCGTTTCCCAACTGAGAAAACGGCGGGGAAAGAAAAACAGAAGCGAGAAACCACAAGAAAAACCCCGCTCAGCCCTTCCCAGGGCACTGACGCAACCGAGTCGCCAGCCCCGCGGGATGGAAAATGCTCTGCCAGCTCCCACCCTGCCCGTGCCAGGCGGGATGAAGGCGCTGGTGGCCGGAGTCCCCCTCCCCGCGGCACGGCCCCGAGCCAGCGGGCACCGGGCACTCGCCCATTCGCTGGGGTGTTGCCCAGACATCCTTTTTTCTAAGTATTAATTAGTCATTGCATTGCTCACTTGAAACAGAAATAGCTGTAGCATGACAGCAAGCATGAGTTTTCCTTGGAAAAGCTTCTTTTCCAAAGCTTTTCCTCCCCAGACAGCCCCGCTCGCGGGTGGGGGAGGAACAGGGAGCCTGGCATTCCCCCCTAGACAGCCCTGAATTTCCAGGGCAGCGCAGCAAACTCTGGTCATCGCATTTATTCACACACTTGTGGCTCTCCCAGCCAGAGGGGCTTTTCCAGCCACCGCCGCGCCAGCGATTCCAGCCTGACGTGAAGCTTATGGGGAGAAGCCAAGCGAGCGAGACTCCCCCGGCGCCCCGGGGGAAGGGCTCCGGCAGCTCCGTGCCCTGCTCCCCGCACGCGTCTTGCTTCCACCGCCCTGCACAGCCCCTGTGCCCGCCCTGGCAGCGAGGAGAACGCAGACAAGGAGGCGATGAAGGCACCCATCCTCTCCCTCCCCGCCGGGGCCGGGTGCCGAGCGCTTCCAGGTGCTCAGCCGGCGGGAAGGGCTCTTCCAACGGCGGCAGAGCTCGGAAGGAAACATCCCACCCTAATGAGTTGATTTTATTAGTTTACGAATGCATTGAGAACTCATTATCAAAATAAACATCAGCTCACTCCAGCGAGCACGGCACGGCCGCAGCTGGGGCCGCTCCCGCCCCGGGACACCCCGCGGGTCCCCCCGTGACCCGGCACCCACCGGGGGGGCCAGGGCAGAGGTGCCCACCCTGCCAAGCCCCTTCGTGCCACGAGCTTCGCTTCTCCCTTTCTCTGCGGGCACTCAGTGGGGTGGGACAGCTCCGAGCTCCTGCCACCCCACCAGCTCACCCGGGAGCTGCTCGGGGCTGGAAGCGGCTCCCACTCCATCCCAGCACCCCGGGAGTCTGTGCAGCGCCCAGTGCTGCAGCACGGGAGGGTGGCAGGTCCCCTCGGGGACAGCCAGGGCAGGGCACAGCGCCGAGCCCCTGTGGGCAGGGCTGTGGCACAGCGGGAGCATTGTCCGGCTCGGCAGGACGCGCTCCCTTTGGAAGCAGCAGTTAATCCCATTTCATCCCCCGTCACGGCCATCAGCTGTTTTTCAGGCATGCAGGAGGCGGGGTGTTGAAACCAGAGCTATTGTGTCCGCCGATCCCAGCCCCCTCCATCCCAGCCAGCCCGCCATCCATCCATCCATCCATCCATCCATCCATCCATCCATCCATCATCTGTCCGTCCATCCATCTATCCCGGCCCCACGCTGGCCGCATCCTGCTCCATCCCCACCTATCCCTTCATGGACTGCCAGGAGCTGGGGTTGCCAGATCCATGCAGGACTCTGTCACCTCCTTCCGAGCTCGGAGCCTGACCCCTGATAAGCCCAACCAAGCAGGAGGAGGAGGAGGAGGGGAAGCACCGAGCATCCCACGCTGCAGACACCCATGGGGCAGCACCCAGCGCTCGACTGCTCCCTGCAGGGGGACACGGGCTCCTGGAAATAACAGAAATATCCCCATAAACCCCCAGCACTGCCCAGGCCGTGCCCCAGATTCCAGTCAGTGAGCTGGGATGTGCTGGGGGTAGGGGACAGAGGGACAGGCCCGGGCCATCCCGGGAAGAGCTCCGTGTCTGCAGGCAGGAACAGGGAGCTCGTCTGTGTGTCCCCAGCCTCGCTCTTGCCCTGGGGAAATGCTCTCTGCATCCGCCAATTCCCACTTAAGAGGATCAAACCCAGCATTTCCCTTCATCAAGCTGAAGGAGACCCACAAGGGGGGTCCACACTCACAGCCACCCTTGACAGCCAGAGTCCTCCCACATTACACGTCCCTGCTCCACACAAGGCACAAGGGACACCTACGGGCAGCAGGACCCTGCCTGACACCCCAACCCTCCAGCTTTGTACATCCCAGTGCTCCAGAGAAACCCCTCCAGGGCCCAGTGATCCCACAGACAAATCCCCATCCCACTCCCTGCCCTGGCAGGACCTCGGTGCCGCCGTGCACGGAGCGGGGAGGGCTCAAGGTTACAGCCGAGGACTCGCAGGTTGTGGGCTCACCCAGCAGTGCAGAAAGCAATTAGCTACCCGGGCTAAAATTAGCTCAGCGGCTTCTTCTGCTAATGGTCAAACTCATCAAGGCTTCCCCACACCCGGGGCTTCGGCAGGGACAGGGAGAGAGGGATGGGAGCCAAAGGAGCAGCTCACGTGTGCCTGGGTCCCCTTCCCGCTGTACCCAGTGTCACCAGGCAGCAGGACACCACCACTGTCCCCTTCCCGCTGTACCCAGTGCCACCAGGCAGCAGGACACCACCACTGTCCCCTTCCTGCCGTCCCCAGCACCCTCCTTGCCCCGTGCCTCAGTTTCCCCCTGCTGGCCAGGCTGGAGGAAAGCTCCCAGCATGCATGGTGGGGCATGCTGTCAGGGTGGGTGGTGGGGACAGTGTGTGGCAGGGAGGGAGAGACCCAGCCCAGGGGACCCCAGCATTCCTGGAATGGCCACCGTGCCATCCCCGGGGGCAGCCGGGATGCCCAGCTGCTGGCACGCAGCAGCAGCTGATCCTGGGCCTTTGGAGAGTCATGGAATGGTTTGGGTTGGAAGGGGCTTAAGGCTCATCTGGTCCCACCCCTGCCATGGGCAGGGACACTTTTCATAGACCAGGCTCCTCCAAGCCCTGTCCAACCCAGCCCTGGTCCCCTTCCCCAGCCATGGTGGTGACACTGACCCACATGGGAAGGTGACACCCCAGAGCACCCAGTCAGTGTCTCCAGGGATGGCCCTGCTCGAGCCGGGAGCCCCCACGCCCCAAATCTCCGTTCCTGGGGGCCCCATCAGAGCAGAGAGACAAAGGGGGCCAGGGACCAGCTGCAGCCCGGGAATGTCCCCTGCCCTCGGCCCCCGTTCCCAGGGATCAGGTTTCCCAGTTCCCAGGCAACCCGAGCCCGGCATGGCTTTCCAGGCAGGCATTCCTGCACCCCCAGGGCTGGGGGCGAGGGGAGGGTGGGGCGGGGGCCACCAAGGGGGCCACTGCGTACCCGAGGCACAGGCAGGTGCTGGGAGTCAGGCTGGGGAGAGGGGCTGGAAGGTGAGCACGGCGAGAGGGGTGCAGGGTGAACCCCCAAAACTGGGAGCAGGGGTGGGAGATGCACCCCTAAGAGCCGGTGTCCAAACCCACAGAGGGTGCTGAGGGCACTGCCCATGCCAGCGGCATCCCCAGCATGATTACAGTGTGAGGGATGTAAAGGGGTGAGAGGGATGCCAAGGGGGTGTGAGGGATGCCAAGCATGGCCAGCACGGGCAGCTGCTGCCAGCACATTCCTGCCTGCTGGCCAGGCAGAGCGACAGGAGCACATCCTGAGGCTGGATCCACCTCCATGGATGGGAGAACCCCAGCTGAGAGCAGCAGCCCTGGGGATGAGGGTGGGCCCTGGCATCACCAGCACATCTGAGTGATCCTGGCCCCATGTCCTCTCCAGCAGCTCCATGCCAAGCAGAGAAGCTCCCAGGACACCCCAGTGCCCCAGTGCCCAGCACCCTGAGCCATCCCAGCTCCCCAGGGCTGCAGCATCCAAATCCAAGGCCCAGTGCCAGGAGGGACCAGTGGAGCACCAGAGCCACCAGCCCTGGCACGGCCGCGGGCACGGCGGGGGCTCAGCTCGCCCTTCGTTAGCACAATCACATCACCACTGACAGCAGCATATTTCTCCCCGGCCGTTTCTCACCCAGCCACACGCCAGCCACTCGTTAATGAGCTTGGGGCAGTAATGAGGGCTCAGAGGGGAGGACACCCTCCGCTCACCCAGCACCCAGCGGGTTCTGCTCCCACACGGGGCCATTTCACCCCAGGCACTGCCCGTGCTGCTGCTGCTGCAACCAACACACCCCCAAATCATTTGTGTAGGGCCTACAGCAATGTGTGTGTGGCTGGAGCTCATCCCCAGGCAGGAACCAGCCACAGGCACGGGCTGGGGACAAGGACACGACTCGTGGAGTGGCAGAGGCAGGGTCACCCCTCGTCACAGCATCCGCCAGCCTCCCTCCTCCCCGTTTAATTATCAGCGTTTTCCCAGGTTCTCAAGCAGCCAAGCATCCGCCTGCTCCCTCCTTCCCGCTCTCCTCGAGCTCCTGCGTGTGCTCCTGCTGAGCGGAAATGCCACCGCAGCCCAGTCCCCGTCACCGAGGGACGAGCAGCACTTGACGTTGTCACTCACCCTGGTCCCCGGATGGCACCGGGGCAGGAGCTGCTCAGTCACCGCCAGCTCTCCCTGCCCATCAGTGCTGGCAGCTGGAGGTGGGTACAAGCTCCCATTCCCATCCCACTGGCAGCTCTCATCCTGCCTGCTCTCCACCTCAGCTGGCACCCCAAACCTTTGGGGACCAGCACAGTGACAGGCACAGTGACACAGCCTGCCTGGGACCGGACCGTAACCCCCTCCCTTACGGTTATCAGGTCATCAAAATTTCATCATCGCTGTGCCCAGGCACTAATGGCTTCCCAAGCAGCATCAAATTTTAATCTTCCCTTCCTCTCCCCTAAAAGCCACTCTCCTCCCCGAGCTGGAGCCTTGCACGAGGCCACCAGCGAATGTGGCAGCACTGGCAGGGACAGGAGAGCCAGGGCCATCCCCTCCTGCTCTGATGCCAGCACAGAGGAACCAGCAGCTCCCGTCACCAAAGTCCTGGCGTGAGCCTGGCACCAGCATCACGTCCTCAGGAAGGGCAGGGGCTCGTCCTTGCCCCCCTCCTGCCCAGCCCCACAGGGCACCGTGTGTGCAGATGTGCCCAGGCCCCACGCACGGGGACAGAAGATGCTGAACTGAACTCCCCTGCTGCCATCTCTAATAAGCCTCTTTGGTGGAAGCTGCCCACGGCAGGCCCCTGCCCCAAATCCCGTCTGGAACCTTAAGCTGCCCAAATCCCTCCTGGGACTGGCCGAGGCCTCCTCAATCCCATTAGAGGTGCTGTGCCAACACGGGGGGTCCCGGGCTGTGCCCCCAGCACTGGATGTGGGGAAACCGCATCTCTGGGTGTCAGAAAATCTACAGAGAGTGGGAGGGGACCCCCAGACTCCCTCCAGCTCTTGGGGAGCCCTTTATTGCCGTGCTCACCAGCTGAAGGGGCCCTTGCTGGTGGGGTGCCCCCAGCCCTGGCACAGCCCCCAGGTCGCACTGCGACAGCTCCCACCCGGGCAGCGCTGCCGGCTGAGCCTTCCCCCGGCTCCGCATTGGGCTCCGGGTAATTAGCGCGAGGCCCCTAATCAATAAGTTATTTTTTGCCACGGGTAATTAATAATTGCACAGCACAGACGGGCTGTAATTAAACTTCCATCCTCTCTCTCCCGGGCAGCAAGGGGCCTTTTTTCTTACCAACCACAGGTATGAAAGGGCCTCACCCCACGGCCGGGCAGCCCCTGCGCCCCGGCCAGGGAGGTCTCGCGCCGTCGCCTCCTCCTTCCCTCCCCTTCCTGATTGATCCCATTTTCCTTTGGCTGCCAGAATCAATAGCCCTGGCACAAAGCGCTGCTGCCCCTCCACTGCCAGCTCTGCCTGCCCCACTGCAGTGGGGACACACCGGAGCCTGGAGCTCCGTGCCGGGCTGTTCCCAGCTCCACCACCCGGCTCCTTGTTCATCCCAGCGGGATGCAGCGGGGAGCTCCGGCACCCCACGGGCACCGCAGGCGGGAGGTGACCCTGCTGGCGCGTCCCCAGTGCCACCCGCGGCACGTGCCAGGCTTTGGGAATGATCCCTCCAGCACGCCCGGCTCGCCCGTGGCCGCTGCCACGCCGGGGCCGGGCACCGAGCAATGTCACAGCGCCCGCCAGGACGTGACACTCGCCGCAGAGAGCTGCAAAGCTCGGCTCCTGCGCCAGGAGAGCGGAGCGAAGCCCCTTCCCCACCCCTCCAGAGCGCTGGGGCACAGGCAGCCCCACATCTCCCACCCCACAGCGAGACCCCGGGGGCCCACGGATAAATGGAAGGAGATTGGGTCACCCCAAGAGCCCGTCCCGCAGGCAGGGAACAAACGGATCACAGGGGACCCGCCAGCCGGAGACGCCAGCCAGGAGAAGAGAAACTCGGCAAGGGAGTGAATCAATCAAAGAGACCTTCAGAGCTCCCCACACAGGGCCTGCCCGGATAATATACTGCCGCTTTAGATGTTATGTTCTGAACTTAATTACTGAGAAATTATAGCGGTGCTGGGGGAGGCTCGGGGGGAGCGGGAGCACGGGAGCGCACAGGGACTTCTGGCTCCACTCGCTGCCACAAACAAGGGCAAGAAATGTCGTGGGTGAGGACCCCCGGCGCTGCGCTCAGCTGTGCCCCCCCATTTCCAGTCTGGAGCTGCTCAGTCCAAGCGCAGGGACAGAGGCAGCCACGCTGCAGCCCTGCCAGGCTGGAGCCTCCTCTCTGGGCCCGCAAGGACCCTCAGGAAGGGAACCACAGGGCCCCTCCGAACCCCAGCTGCACCCCAAGGGGACACAAACTGGTTTTATATCCCTGCGGGGTAGCGGAGCAGCTAAAGGCAGCCTGTGCTGAGCCCGAGCCCAAAGGGCGAGGAGCAGAGAGGGGCTCACCCTGTCCAGCAGCCCTGCAGCCCCCAAGGGTCGTTGGGGTGCAGAGGGAGCCCCAGGCACCACAGGAGCTGGGGGTGCAGACCCCCCCAGCCCCCTGGCAGTTCGTACCAGCGGCTGGAAGTCGGCGGGACCAAGATCAGGGTATGAGCTGCTCCCCCAAACTTGCACCCCGGGTTTTGTGGTACATCGGGGGTACCCGCGGAGGGTGGGGGGGAATGGGGGACGCTGACCCCTCGGGGGTGCTCACCCTCCCGAAGGTGCTCCAGCACAGACTCTACCTCATGCTCAGAGCAACACGTTCCCCCCATCCCCAGTCCGAGGGCAGTTTTGGGGAAGGGGGAAGCAGAGCAGAGCCGTGATGCTCGTCCCCCTGAACCGCCACGGACACCGCGCTGCACCCAGCACCGGCGGGCCCTGAGTCCTGGCTCCGGGGAGGTTTGGCGAATATCACGGATGCTGCTCTTCCTCCGGCAGGAGCTCCGGAGCCTCCTGGCTCCCACTCCCCGGCTGGCACACCGATCTCCCAGCCCGGGGTAGCAATGGGCTCGGTTGAGGGGTGCAGCGCGCGGGGACCCCCCCATCTCTCCTGGTCCATCTCCCGCCGCCCCCCGCATCCCCTTACCTTGGGCGCCGGCTCCCGGGGGGCCGGGCAGGGCGAGCACGGCGAAGCAGAGCAGCCCCCAGCTCCAGAGTCGGGCCATGGCTCTGCCGACACAAGCTGGGGGGGTTGCGGGGGGACAACTTCCCCGACTTTATAATCCGGGCGGCTCCGGCGCAGGGATCCCCGCAGCAGCGCTGCTCAGGGGGAGGCGAAGGCGCCGGGGTGAAGGGCTCCTCGTGGGGCCGGGGGCGGTCCGCAGGCAGCTCCCCACCATCGGCAGCTTCCCCAGGGACGTGCGGAGCCGGGACCACCAAATCCGGAGCGGAGCCGGCAGCCGAGCCCCTCCCCGAGCGCTGCGCCCCGCGTCAGGGAAGGGGACGGGAAGCGCAGGGCGCCGCGCCCCCGGCCCCTCCTGCCCGCCCGGGCTCCATGGGGGCCGAGCGAAAAGTTTGGGGGCGGGGGGCGGCCCCTCCCCAGCGCTCAGCTCTTGCCTAGGGACATCCCCTCCTAGGCGGCTCCGGGCGACAGGGAGAGGGTTCGTCCCCAGCGGGCAGCGGGGGAAAGTGCGGCAGCGGCGGGCGGCGGCGCGGGGTCCCGCTCGGAGCCGCCGGCGGTGCGCGGCGGGCGGGCTGGCGGCGCCGCGCCGACCCCTCTCGGAGCTCCGGCCGCTGCTGCTCCTCCTGCGCTGTGCGGCGGCGGAGTGAGCGGCGGCGGAGCCGGGGGCAGCCTGAGCCGGGGAGGCGGGGAGACGGCGCGGCCCCGAGCGCTACCCAGCGGCCGCGGAGGGAGCGGGCGCGTCCCCACCGGCCGCCCCCGGTTCGTGCGGAGCGGGCGGGTCCCCCCCGGCTACTGGTGCCCCCGCTGTGGAAACAGCGGCTCCTGTCTGCAGCTCCCGCTCCTCGCTGCCCCAGTGCCTCCGACAGCGCTCAGAGCGTCAGCGCTCGACCCCTGCGAAGGGGACGCGGCACATCCCCCAGGTAGCTCCAAGGCAGAACTCAATGACACAGGATTACCGAAGCAAACGTTTTAGGGTTCTCAAACGCAAACCCAAAAACCACAACAAAACCTTTAACCCCAGAGATGACCCAGCAGCACCACTTCCATCAGGCCTCATCCTGCAATTCCTGAAGCCCAGAGCTCTCAACAGGATCACACATCCTTCAAAGACGTCCGTGCTTTCCGCCAGCACAGTGCCTTGCATTAGGTGGGGGAAAGCAGCTCAGTCACGGCTGCTACCAAGCATTAACACCCAAGGACCTGCACCATCTGCACAGCAGGAAATATCCATCCGGAATTCTGGATCAGCCTTCTGAGCACACACAACGGCACCTCTGAGCCAAGGGACCTGCGAGGATCAGGGTGAAACGAAAGCATGAGCAGATTAGCCTGGAGGCAGCCCCGGCCCTGCCGGGTCACACCAGGGCAGGGACGGGGGGAACACTCTCGCACAGGCATTGACACGACCGCGTGTGACAGTGCCCGGCCCGCTGTGCATTCCCACTGCAATGGAACACTCACGTGTAAATCCTGCACAGTCCTTGGGGGGACAACGCCTGTGCGCACGTTGTGTATTTGGAGAGCTACTGCCAAATTTCCCATCGACCTCTTGAGGAGAGACTGAACAATAACCCAGCTCTTGCCCACCCCGGCATTAATCAGCTCCGTGGCTGGCATTCTCAGCCGAGATGACGGGATCAATGTGCTGTGGGAGGCAGCAATCCTGGCTCACCCCTCTGGGAGGTGTTTCCCGCTGCTGGCTGGAACAAGCAAGGAGAGGCTGCCCTGCCAGGGCTGAGCTCAGCCCCCATCGGGGATTCAGACCTGTTCCCCAGGCACCTACACACGTGCTGCAGCCACAAAAACACTCAGCACGCTCCCAGGCCCCTGCAGGATCAGGGCTTTGTTCCATGAAGAACAGGAATTCCTGTCTCCAGGTCTGACCCTGGTGCTGGCACTGATTTACAGTTATTGCCATTAATCTTGCCGAGCTGTGAGTAGTTTATTACCCACTTGCACAGGTACCTGTTCCCCACGGTCACCCAGACTGATTGAGTCTGGATCTCACATCAGCTCCCACCAGAGCACGTCCCCTCTCGCAGTGCCTGTGCCAGCTCTGTGCCAGCTCTGTGCCAGCCCTGTGCCAGCTCTGTGCCAGCTCTGTGCCAGCTCTCCTCTGCCCAAATCCCTCCAAGCAGGAGCAAGTTCCAGCAGGTAGCACCACACCTGGAGCGTGTGTTAGAGCTCGGAGCACATCCCCGGGAGCAGAGAGGGCAGCACACTCGGTGGCCCCACATTGCCACTCACTCCTGTCCCTGAGGACGTTCCAGGTGATGCCCGCTGCGAGGCTGTGTCCTCCCCGTGCAGCTGCCCCACACAGGGCGTTTCTCCGTCTCCCATGAGTTGCGTCCCCCTCCTCCACCGACATCACTGAGGATCCCAAAAATTTGGGGCAGCAGCACTTCTAATGACACCAGGAATCCTGACAGCAAATCCCTGCACACCACCGTGAGCCACATCACACGGCTCCTGCGTCTCCTGGACTTGTCTAAAAGAGGTTTGGAGCTTCTCTCTCAATCTCTGAGCCCTGCACCGGAGCCTCCAGCCCCCACCGGCAGCTGCGCATCCCCGAGCTGCGGCCGGAGCCGCGGCCAAGGAGGGGCCGGCCCCGCGGGCAGCAGGGACCCGCCCCGGGGCTATTTGTGGATGTGAACGCTGTTATTTTGCCTCCTGCTTGAAGAGGGCGCATCAAAGTCAAACCCAAAATACGGCGCTGGGCTTGAATTAAAAACTCTTGTCTGAAACCAAGGCAAGTTCCAAAAAAAGATCAAGGCTTTGTTTGAAATGTAAAAGTCTTTGCTGGGTTCTCGGGAGCTTTGGGGACCATCAGCATTATCCAGAGGCTGCAGGACAACAGGCAAGAGCTTCAGCTGTCCTCAGCATCCCTCATCTTTCTCGGAGGAGGCGGTGACTCCCAGCAGCATCCCCGTTCCTTGAGCAGGAGAGCAGCATCCACGCTCCCTGCTCTGGGAAGTGCAAGGAGAGGTCGGAAGCGCTGCCTGTGAGTGAGAGGCTCCAGGAGCTCAGTCCTTCTCGGTTATCAAAGGGGAGAGGAGATGGATGAAACCACAGGCTGTCAGCACCGGCGCAGGGAAGAGAAATTGGATCCGGGCGGCTCGGCAGCCTCACGGACAGCAGGGTAACAAGCTCCCACAGGCAGGAGAAGCCAGAACAATCCAGACCAGCAGTAACCTGCACGTTTCTAACACGGAGGATAACTCTGGCTGCAGCAAGGCTCCCGAACACCTTTTTATTTTTTTGTAATTAAGATTGAAAGAGGCTTTTTTCTCCAGCTCAGCTGGAAGAGTCAATCCAAGGTAGCGCTGCAGGCCAGAGCAGCCTCTGCAATCATTTAACTGCTCTCTTCAAACCCGGGCTTAGGACAGGTCCTTTCTCCCCAGAGCTGCAGCTTGGGATGTGTCACAGCCACCTCATTCCCTGGGCCCTGAGGGCTCTCCCCGGCCCTGCGAGGCCACACGCAGGCAAACGCCCCATTTTTGGCAGGGCTGAAGCTGCCTCTCCTTGAAGGGCATCAAACAGGGCTCCAAGCTGCCCTCGGGTGCTGTGCAAGGAGCCTCCAAACTGGCACGGAACGGAAACATCTTCAATCTTTCATGAGTTAAAAGAACACCGGGGGTAGGAGCAGCACCAGGAGCGTGCCCTCTCCTTCCTGCCAGGGCTGCTCCTCTTCCAGCCCTGGGGCTGTCTCCCAGCAGCAGCTGTTTGGGGCATCTCAGCCCAATTAAGATCTTGGTTCAAGCCCCCAGCAAGCCGGTGCTCAGTGCTGGGGGCTGGAGCTGGCAGAGAGCAGAGCAGCAGCGCTGGGGGCAGCACTGCCATGTCTGAGCAGGGTCTGGATCTCTCCTTGGAGAGCTCTGGGAGCAAGCCATGAAGGGCCAGGGACTCTGCAGGGAGATCTGTCCATGGCTGGCACCCCTCTGCTCTGCCTCTGCACCCATCAGATGGGCCCAAGTCATCCACAAAGCACGGGAACAGGGTCCCATCCCTCCTGGGGGTTGTGGGGGCCATGGGACCCCCACTGAGCCAAAGCACCCCGGTTCTCCTTCAAACACGAGGGTTTGGCACACACAGCACCACCATGGACTCCTAAACCCACCCCAGGCATTAAAGCTCTGAAATCCCTCTAACTGAGCACCCCAGGGCAGCTCCTCACCTTCCTCTCCCCCCATACCAAGCAGGATGTGGGGTTCCCACCTGGATCCCCCTGTGAGAGGGGCTGAGGGTGGGGCAAACACCATTCCTGCTGCTCCAAACCCTGAGCTAGGGGCTCACAGTGGTGAATCCTCCTCCAGAGCATCTTTGGGGCTGCAGGCATTGGGGGAAGAAACATTTCTAATACTGCAACCAGCCCCAGACACACAAACTGCTCCTCCACTGCCCTGCAAAACCAAGTTTTCCTTTTCCTACAGGCTGGAAGGAATCGAGAGAAGGCCCAGGATGAGCCATGGAAAAAGCTGGCTCCACTCAGCAGCAGGAGGGCAAAGGTGCATCCCCCAGTTTCAGAGCTGACCCCACACCCCAGGACCACCAGCACAGAGCCATCACTCAGCAGCACCAGCCCCCACCAACAGCCCAGACCTCAAGGCTGAGTTTTTAAATCAGGAGATTAAAAATTTAAACTAAGGCTCTGGCTCATTTTAACATGATTTCTTAACATTTAAAGGCCACCTTCGGAGCGTTCCTCGGGAAGAGCAGCTGGGGACCAGCCAGGTTTGCTGGGGGCTGCATCCAAGACTCTCACTTAATCACGTTTCCAGAAGCTGAGCTTTTCGAGGCGCTCACTGCTGACCCCCCCCACAGCAGCCAGGGCCAGGCTGGGGGTGCCAGAGCCCCCCAAACCCACTCCCCTCAGCCGGAGCATCTATAGTAACCCCATCCCTGATTTCCACATGCAAAGCTCAGAGATGTGGGGTTTTTGTTGGGCATTCCAGACCCTAAAGGACTTGGGGAAGACACCAGATCAGTTTTTGGGAGATGTCACCTGTGCTCTTGCTCTCCCAGCACCCCTGACCTTGCCATCACCACCCACAGATCTGTGGGTGCCCTGGGCACTCTTCACGCCCCATAATTTGGGGTTCCTGCCAGAACCCTACAAAGCAACAGAGCCCAAAACCCACCTTGCCAGTCCCCAGCGGGCATCACTCGTGGCTCATCCCTCCTGGAAAGGGCCAGCTCCATCATTTCCTTGCCTGGCACAGGGTGGGCATCCCAGAGCAGCTGCACAGAGCCCACATCCCAGCTCTGCTCTGCACTGGGGCAGGAGATTTAACTCACCTGCAGCTCAAACCCCTCCAGCCGTGCTCAGGGGGTACCTGGAGCCCCCAGGCCGCAGCTTCCCGACTCCCTGCTCTGCTGCCGCCGAGGGAAGGGGGGAGCCCTGTCCTTGACAGCGGGACAGGATCCTGGCTGGGGGCTCCAGGCCTGCCTGCAGCTGATAAATAATGAGTGAAAATCGGGGAAATTGTAAATAATATATTTACAGAGCTGCATAATGGATGGCACCGAGCTCAGGCTGCGGCGAGAGATCCCTGCCTGGCAGGGGAGCAGGCACAAGTGAGGACACAGTGAGGGGGACACGTGGCTCTGGCAGGCTCCCCAAATCTGTTCCCCCATAAAAATCCCTTCCCCACTTGTGTTCCCACAAAGCCCTGGGGGCCTTTTAGGGAGATGTAATTACAGCTCCTCAATCAATCGCGCCAGCAGCAGCCAAACCTCAAAGTGAATTATGCCATAATTGGGTTGGGATCGGGCTGTGGGGGCACTGGGGCAGGAGAGGAGGGTCCCTGGGGCAGGAGGGGAGGGTCCCTGGGGCAGGAGAGGAGGGTCCCTGGGGCAGGAGGGGAGGGTCCCTGGGGCAGGAGAGGAGGGTCCCTGCCCAGCCCCCTCCCCATGCCAAGCCCACCCATCCTGTTGGATTTGCTGTTCCAGCCAGCTCGGCTCTGCTCCCTCGGCTGTTCCTGGGGTCACCACACCCCGAACATCAACCCCTGTTACCCCCAGGGAGCGCGGAGACGCTCAGGAAATGGATTCTGGCTGGCTCCCACTGAGGAATTCGGCTTCCAAGGGGCCATGGATGGGATTTGCTGTCTCTTGTCACCCCTGAGAGCTGTCGACTTATTAACCATTGGTGAAGGACGAGGCTGTTGGGTGGGAGGTGAAGGGGCAGAGCCCTGGCACTGCTCTCCCAGCACATTCCTTCCCATAACAAACACCCCTGTGGGATACAGGGGGAAAGACCCCACAGCTGGAACAGATCTCCAGCACAACCTCGCAGGAAAGACCTGGGGGAACCACGCTGGTGCCTCAGCTTCCCTGGATGAGGTCCAGCCCGGCTATACCGTGGGTGAGACGGGGACAGGGATGACACAGAGCCCTTCCCAACTGGTTGGTGCCACCACCTTGCTGGGAGCGAGGCTGGGAAAGATCCATCCTGCTGCCCACCAGATAAAACAGCTACATTTCAGATAATTCCAGATAGTAAATTTTTTGAGTCCCTATAAGCTAAAATCAATATTGGCACAACTGTGCGTCATTAAAAACTAAATGAACATGACAAAGCCAAACTGCTGCCTATTAAACAAATGAGTTTCTATGCACACAGGCACAGCGGGTTCTGAAATCCTTTATTCCAGGAGCAGCGCTTTTATCCGAGGGGTGGGAAGAGGCGGGAGCAGGAGCGGCGTCCTGTCCTTCCCGGGATACCGGGACACCAGGACACGCTGTACCGGGACACCAGGACACTGGGACACCAGGACACTGGGACACGCTGTACCAGGACAACGGGACACCAGGACACCATGACACCGGGACACCAGGACACTGGGACACGCTGTACCAGGACACCGGGACATCAGGACACCATGACACCGGGACACCAGGACACTGGGACACCAGGACACGCTGTACCGGGAGCTCAGCCCTACCCCCTGCCCTCGGCTTCCTGAGCTCGGCATGGAGCAGCCCCACAGGGACCGAGATTTGTGCATCAGGGAAAAGGCAGCTGGAGGTGACCTCAGGGTGGGGACACTGGGACAAACTGGGGTGGTCTGGGCAGGGAGGGATGTGGGAAGGGTGGCAGGGTGGGAGAAGGGTGAGAGAGGGAGGATCGTGGGGTGATGGTGCTCCAGGGATGCCCAGCAGTGCAGTGGTGACACAATGGTGACAGAATGTTGACACAATGGCAGTGCAATGGTGACACAACAGTGACACAATGGCAGTGCAGTGGTGGCACAACGACAATGTCATGGTAATGCTGTGGTGACAGAATGGCAGTGCAACAGAGACACAACAGTGACACAGCAATGGCAGCACAGCAGGACAACGGTGACAAAATGGGAGTGTGATGGTGAACCATGGCAGTGTGATGGTGACACAGGGGTGACACCATGGCAGTGTGATGGTGACACAGGGGTGACACCATGGCAGTGTGATGGTGACACAGGGGTGACACCATGGCAATAAAACAGTGATACAGTGGTGACACCATGGCAGGGTGATGGTGACACAGGGGTGACACCATGGCAATAAAACGGTGACACAGTGGTGACACCATGGCAGTGTGATGGTGACACAGTGGTGACACCATGGCAGTGTGATGGTGACACAGGGGTGACACCATGGCAATAAAACGGTGACACAGTGGTGAC
>PYHW01010027.1:4748283-4764818 GCA_013186435.1 Turdus rufiventris | reverse complement strand
CCTCAGCACTGTCAGTGTCCAAAACAGAACCCACAGCCAGAACCGGTGCCCAAACCAGTAACCACAGCACTGTCAGTGCCCAAACCAGTGCCAAACAAGAACCCGCAGCCAGAACCAGTGCCCAAACCAGTGCCCAAACCAATACCCACAGCCAGAACCAGTGCCCAAAACAGAACCCACAGCCAGAACCGGTGCCCAAACCAGTGCCCAAACCAGTATCCACATCACTGCCAGTGCCCAAACCAATACCCACAGCCAGAACCAGTGCTCAAACCAGAACCCACAGCCAGAACCAGTGCCCAAACCAGTACCCAAACCAATACCCACAGCCAGAACTAGTGCCCAAACCAGTGCCAGCACCCACACCAGTCTCCTAAACAGAACCAGCAGGCCCAGCAGTGGCAGCACGCTGCTTCCTGGCACTGGGCAGCCTCTCCAGAGCAGCACATGGCACACAGGACATGGCACAGGACACAGGACACATGGCACACATGGCACATGACACAGGACACACAGCACATGGCACCCGGAGCTGGCAGCCAGCACCTCCCGCTCCCTGATGGATAATTGGCCACTAAATCCCTCTGGGGGAGAAATGGTTGGGAAAAAAAATTACAACTGCAGAACCAGCTCTCCAAAATTATATCACCTTCTCTGACAGGATAATTGCTCCTTTTCCCTGAGATTTAGTACGGATCTCACATCCTTAAACAGTTGGGTGTTATTTTAAGGGCTCCCAGTGTTTTTTCCTCCTCTCCCAGGTACCGAGACCCGCGGCACAGGGGGGGTGGGAGGTGGGGACGCGTGTCCCGGGAGGTGACGGAGGGGAGGACACGCCTGTGGCACCCGGAGGAGGGGTGGGGATGATCCCGGCGCTGTGCCTTGTTGTCCCCGCGCTCTAATGGCCACATCAATATTATCTCGACTCCACGTTAGCCTGTGACAGGTGAATTAATGACACGGAGCCCGGGAGGGACACGCGGGGACACACAGGATGGGCTCAGGGCAGGCAGGGCCCAGCCCGGGGGTGTTTGAGGGGGCAAAGTCCTTTGCCAGACCCAGGACTCAGAGTGACTCCAACGAGCCCCTTACTGAGAGCCCCCCCGATATTTTGGGGTGCCCAGTGCAGAGCGTGTTGCTCCCTGGGGTCGCCCCCTCTCCCAAGGAAATCTCTCACTCCCTCTGGCTCCCTTTCAGCCTCCCAAGCTCCAGGCCCACCGCGGCGAGCCATAAATCAGCCGGAGCCCTCGGTGTCACCGGCGCTGCCACCGGCCGAGCTCCATCCATCATCGCCGGCCCGCCGCCGCCTGCCACCTGCGCCCCGCGCGGGGACCGTGACCCTCACCGGGGATGCTCCGGGGTACCCCAGCCCCAGGCACAGCCCGGGATGCTCATTAGGGCCCCCCAGAGCAGCTCCGTGCCACAGCGAGGGCCACAAGCAGCAGCAGCTGGTGGCCGGCGCACGGGAGCAGCTGGGGAGCGGAGCCGGCAGCAGATCCCGGCAATCGCCATCCCCTGGCACCCCACACCTGCCCCAGCCCGCTGCCAGCCGAGGGACCCCCGTGCCACCCTGCTGTCCCCGAGCCCGTGCCAGCCGTCCTTGTCACTGCGTACTTTGCTTGGAAAACAAACCCCCTTGAAAGCGTTTGGGGATTAGAGCCAAGCAAGATCGAGTTCGTCAGGAGCCAGGGAGCATGAAAAGAGGCTCAGCCGGAGGATTTCTGCCTGCAAGCGCTGGTCAGGAGCATCGCTTCGGGAGCCGCTGCCCTCTTACGTGGTGCCCGTGGCACCCAGCGTGGGGACCGGCACCCCCCGGCAAAGTTGGGCTTTGCCAAGCTGCACCGAGCCCCGACGTGTCACCTGCTGTGCCACGGGGACATCGCTGCCAGCCCCAGGCCGGGGAGCAGGACTGCAAGTCTGTAAATATATTATTTATTCTCTCTATTACCCTCCTCCATTATTCATTGTTTAATCCGCTGCTATTCTATTATTAACTCTCCCAAGCGCTTCGGCGCTGCTCTGACATGAAAGAGGCACCGCGAAATTCCGCATGCCGCGCTCCCCGCACCGGGATGAGGCGGGAGCGGCACCGGGAGTACCCGCAGTCAGCATTGCTCCGGTTTTTCCTTAGGTTTGGAGCACGGCCCTGCCAAAAATCCCTCACCTCCCTCAGCCCTGATGGATGGATGGATGGATGGATGGATGGATGGATGGATGGATGGACGGACGGATGGATGGACGCAGCAACAAGAGGTCCCTGCTTCGGAGGGGAATTTGGGATTCTGGGGTTCCCCCTCCTCCCGCCGCGTGGGGGTGAGGGTTTCCCCCATTCCTGCTTGAAACAACTCCAGTTAAATTATGCAGCAGGGTTTTAAAGAGAAGTTTGGGCTCGGAGGGAGCTGGTGGGGTTTTGTAGCAGCGCCCGGTGCCCAGTTCGGGCTCTGAAAATTCATCCCAGGGTGATCAGAGGGCTCCTGATTCCTCCGATTCGTGAGATGCAGGAAGCAGCTCCTGCCCTGGCACCTGGGCACTGCGGTGCCCGCCGGAGCAGGGCGGCTCTGGTGCCTCATTCCTCCTCGGAATTCCTCCTTGGATTGCTCCAGGATTCGTTTTGGGGGTGATTTTCAATGAAGGCAATGAGGGTGAGGTGAGGAGGATCCTGAACCTGCTCTCAGGATGGATTTACACCAAGAGCCAGGAATAAAGGGATGCTCATTAATTTGGGATGACCCCAGAGAGAACTGGGATCTGCAGGGGCAGGACCCAGCCCTGGGAATGTCCCCAGGTCCCCCACGGATGCCGTGGGGAAGGGGCTGGGGAAAAGATTGTCCCCTTCCCTCCCTGGGGACAGGGCCCAGCCCGGACCCCACGCCCTGGGGACGTGTCCCAGAGCTCCGCTCCTGTCACCTCCCGGTGTCACACGCTGTCACCGTACCTGCCCCCAGCGCCGCGCCCCCGGAGGGAGGCAGAGGAGGTACTTTAATCTCAATCAATTAGAAATAAGGCAGCCTTAACGACAGGGCAATAAAAGAACACTTTAATTTTAGAGCTAATTAAATATCAACAATTGGAATGCGGCAACAGACAGTTAACCTGGAGTATCCCATTATTTATAAGGAATATAATGCATTGACTGGGGGGTGAAGTGAGTTGTAGTCATTTTAATATCAGCTGTCACAGTCTAACTGTTCTCTTTTGTCTCACTCCAGCACAATCATCTCCCCGGCTTCCTCCGGGACCATTCCCACTTCTCTGCTCGACAGAAGATTAATTAAGCCCAGGTCCCCGCAGAGGACGGGTGCGTGCGCTCCTGTCCCCGCTTCGTGCGCCCGGGTGACACCGGGGCTCCGCCGGCGCAGCCGAGCGAGGCGATGCCTCCAACCCCGGGGCTCGCTGCAATTGCAACCCCCGACCGAGCCACAACGCTCCGGAGCTGGGGATTATTGATGGGGAGCGTTCGAGGCTCTGCCGGGCACCCCGCGGCTGCGGTGGCTGCGGGCGGGCACAGAGCCATGTTCCAGCTGCCACCCCAGCACCCCAAAACCCGCAGGGAGTCACTCTGCTCCTCTGCTCCAGGAATCTGCCTCTGCATCTGGAGAATGCCTTGGGGCTCTCCTGGGCACCGCTCCAGGGCTCTGAGTTCCTCTCCAAAGCAGGACGGGATGCTGAGCCCCAAACTGGGGATATTCAGCCCCAAAGTGGGGGTGCACGTCCTCCCGCCAGCCCCCAGAGCCTCGGTGTTTCACATCCATCCGGGGCCCCGCTCAATGCGTGCAAAGGCCCAGCTTGATTTCGCACATTTGGTCCATTTTTAGTGGCTTCAGCAGCGGGACCGAGCGGGTCCAGCCACCCCCGGCGCATCCCTGGAATGCCGAGGGTCCCCGACAAGCCTGGGGGGACACAGGGCTGATGTGACACCCTGCACACCCTGAGGACCAGATGGAATCACCCCGCTGTGCTCCATCACTGCTCCCGCTGCAGGGAGGAAAATCCCCGCATTCCTGAAATTCGCATTTTCCTCTGCGAAAATTCCCTGGAGCTCATCCAGGGCACGGTCCCAAGCTCAAACCCTGCCACTGCCACCCCTGCGCTGCCACCGTGCCACCCTTGTGCCACTCATGCTCCTGTCCCCGTCCCAGCCCCTCCTCAGCGTTCCTGCTCCGGGCTGGGCAGTGCAGGAAAAATGGGAATTACCCTCCCCTTCCCATCTCCCTGTCCCGGTCTGGGGGGGATGTGCCACCCGTGCCACCCACCCCTGGCACTCCCGCGCCGCACCAGAGCTGCACAGAGTGGCGCTGAGGGAATTATTCCCATCTTTAAGCGGTGTTGACTTACCCTCTCCATCTTCCCGGCTGCCCGGTCTGGCTCTGGTCTCGCTGCTCCCTGAAGGTGCCAAAAGGCTGCGAAAGCACCAGGGAGCAGCTCCAGGGGGAAGGGATCCATGAGGATCTGAGAGTCCAGCCTTCGGGGTTCTGCCCAAGTGGTGCCAGCCCGGCCCTGGCACCCCAATCCTTGGGGAGGAAAAGGGGGATTGGGGGATGCAGCAGCAGTGGAAGGGAGGGAAAATGTTTTGATTCCCAGTCTCTGGGTTTTTGTCACAGGTTGGAGATCCTGGATTTCAAAGCAAAATGCCAGCGTGCGACAAGGAGCCGGGGAATTTTCTTTGGGAAATGTCAGAACCAAGCACTTGAAGAGGGAAATGTCTCACTGCCCCCATCCCCACAGCCCGAGACCTCCCCACTGCTGGCAGTGCCACACGAGGGGGCAGGGGAAGGGCAGGGGGAGGGGTGAGGGAGGACAAAGCCCCCATCCCTTCATCCACACCGTTTCCATGGGAGCTCTCACAACTCTCATTACTGGAAAAATAATCCCGAGCCCTTTTCCACCTGCCAAGGCAGGAGAGGGGCTGCTGTGAGTGGGAAGTTCCGTGGGATTTCATTAGTGTTATTATTGTTATTATTTAATTCTCAAGGTCATGGGATTTAGGCCTGAGCTTACTTATTATCCAACCCCGCCAAATAAATGATGGATTCCCATTCCTGCCTCCAGCCGTGGCTATTATGGTTGCTAAAAACGTTTTCTGCTCATAAAAAAATATAAAGGGAGAGGAAAGAAAAAAAGGGGAAGAGAAAGAGCAAAAGGAAAACTGCAATAGGAGCCAGGGAAATGATGGATTGCGGGAGATAATCCATCTTGTCAGCCCAGGACTACATAACCTTGATGTCAGCGGGTATTTTTCTCTGCCTGAGTCTCCGGCTGCGTGCGGGAGAGAGAGGAACAGGGATGCTCCAGCACACCTCGGGAAAACTGCCGGGATTCGGGGATTCGCCCTCATTCCCGTGTCCCGGGTGGGGAGGGGGATGTGAACGCCCAGGGGGAGGTGGGGAAGGGCTGGAGACGTGCTGGGAAGCGGGGGGCAGCTGGGGACCATCCCCGGGCAGGTCCTGGCAGCAGAATTTCCCTCCCCTCAGCCTCTTTTTGTCACCAGCCGGTCCCTCCTGTCCCCCCCTCCCCGCCACTCCCCCTTCCCGGCGTCTCTGCCATTTTTATCCGACGCTGCCCGTGAAAATTGGTGTGAAATAAAAAAAGGCCTCTATGCCCAGAGATGAAATCAATTGATTTGGCAGGGTCGCCTGTGGACACCTCCGAGCAGCCCTTCCAATTTGCAGGACGGGCGCCGGCGCGGAGCATCTCTTTCCCTTTCTTCTCCTCCGTCTCCCGTTCCTCCGCCCCGGTTTTTTTCTGGTTTTTGTTGGTTGTTTTTTGGTTTTGGTTTTTTTTTTTTCTTTTTTCCTTCTGTCTTTCCATTTTCCCTTTGATGTTCCCCTTATTTCTGCTTTCCGCTTAATGGAAATCAGCCCAGGGTATGTGAGTGCTGCACACGCGGCCGCTCAGGATGTGCTGGGTCCAGTGCCCTGGGACAGGGAGGATTTGGGGGATCCCAAAGGGTTGGGCAGGAGCATCCCAGTGCCGTGGGGCCCTGCTGCGGCTCCAGGTGGGCTCGGAGCTGGGGAGGGTCCCCTGAGCTCGGAGCAGCCTCAGACGTGGCAGGGAGCAGACCAGGAGCTGCTGCACCTGGAATCAATCCTGTCCTGGGCTCTGCTCCATCCCTCCTCTGTCTCCTTCCTTCCTCCATCTCCATCTCTTCATCTCTTCATCTTCATCTTCATCCCATCTCCATCCACCTCTCTTCCTCCACTATCTCCCTCCCCTCACCTCTATCCCACCCCACCCCAGAACACACTGGAGGACACCAAAACTGGAACCAGAGGGGTTTCAAACCAGCTCTCCCAACCCTCCAGCCCCTGGATGAATGTTCAGCCCCAAACCAGCCACACGCACCCCAAAACCCAGGAAACCCAGGGAAAATCCCAGTGAGGGGGTGGGAAGAGCTGCTGCCAACGGGGCAGATTTGAGCCCCTGTTTTGATGATTCCCCCTCGTTTCATGATCTCCCTGACCTCGGGCACCTCCAGGATGGGCAGGGAGGTGCCAGCGCCTGGAGGATCCCGATGGATCCTCGCTGGAAAGGCTGGGCAGGGGTCCCCACACTGCAAGAGCTGCCCCAACCCCACCTCCACCAGCCCAGCTCTTCCCAAAAGTTGCCCCTGCCACAACTTCCCTTCATTAGAGCTTCAAGGCAGACGCGACGCTAATCAGGAAAACCTTGATATTCTGCAGGAGCCTTAAGCCCTGAAAGGGAAGAGGAAAAAATCCCACACTCGCTTTGCAGCGCTTTCATTGCGCTTTGAGGTTAATGGAAGGCTAATTTGAAAGGACTCGGTTAATGAGAAAGCTAAAAATACTCCTCCCGTGCAGCCCCTTCCTCCGTGCTCCGCGCCAGCGGCTGCCCAAGATGCTCCGTGAGCCCAGGGACGCCGTGTCCCTGCCCTGACCCCTGTCCCCACCCCTTGGGGACATCAGGATGGAGAGATGGGGTGGCTCGGTGACATCTCCAGCATGGGAGGATGGGAAGGGTGGGTGGGAGTCCTGCGGGGGGGTGAAATTCCGAGGATTTTGGGGTGGGACGGGGGTGGGGACACCTGGGGCTGGCAGCCTTCACCTCCCAGGAAGGAGCAGGGCTCATAAAGCTCCTCCACCCTCCAGATGCTGGGCTGGACTCTTCCCTCGTCCTGAACCCAGTGCCAGGGTGGATCCACATCGCCCACGATGCTCCTGAAGGACGTGACTGCTTTTAATGGCAAAGATGGAAACTCGAGGGGATTTTCCAGCTGTGGAAGGGTCGGGGCTGGCTCTGCTTCATCCCTTCCTCTTCCTCACTTGGTCATGGCGGCTGGATTTTCGTTTTGCATCAGGGAGACTGGAGCAGCTCCAGGCTTGGCAGGGGCCGGTGTGGGGCTGGCGGGGGCGCAACCCATATCCCAGGAAGCTGCCGCTGCAGCCAATCAGGATGTGCTTTAATTAGGGAATGATCTGCACGGAAAATCACTCATTCGAGCGCCTCCGATCCCAGGCTCGTGGCTCTGCTCCAAACCAGCAGAAAATCACCCAACTTTGAGGACAATTCCTGGAGGTTTTCCTGCGCTGCTGGTTGGGATCAGCAGCCGTGGCCGCAGGGGCTGAGGATGGCACCGAGCGCTCGGAATGCTGCCAGTGCCATCCCAAAAGGAGCCACCAAATGAAACCACTGGAAAGGGGAGGTCTGGGGGAGCCCTGGGACCTGCTCAGGCAGCGCTGGGATGTGGGAATCACCCTGGGACATGCAGGAGATGCCCAGAGATGCTGGGATGTGCTGGGATGTGCTGGGATGTGCCAGGAGATGCCCAGAGATGTTGGGATGTGCTGAAATGTGCCAGGAGATGCCCAGAGATGCTGGGAAATGCTGTGTCATGCCAGGAGATGCTGGGACAAGTGGGGACACGCCAGGAATTCCTCATCCATCGGCAGAAGCAGCAGCCAGCAGCTGTGCCCAAATCCCTGGAATTCTCCTCTCCAAAGCCACCCCAAAGCTTTTCTCACCAAACAGGGGTGGGAGGGCAGGGCTGGATTGTCTCCCTGGAATAATCCCGGGGATTTAATTCCCTTTCCACAGCACCACATGAAAGGGTTTGTGTTCTCCTCACTGGAGAGACGCTGGCGCTTCCCGTCTCCCTTCCCGGCTTCTCCAGACACAGATCCCACATTTCCCCTCGAGGGGGCCGGGTGCCTTTACCCTCCCCTTCCCGGACAATTAGGAGAACTCCTGGGGTGATCCAGGGATGCCATTGATGGTTTAATTCTCCTTGGGAGAAGTAAAGCAGGAGATAATTGTGGCAGAAGGGGCTGATCAGGGATGTTTGGGTTCCTGTTCCAGCCATTCCCCAGGGACCCATTATGGAAATTTTTCCTCTCATTGGAAAATTGTAGAACAAGTCGGGATGAGAAGCAGCAGGGCAGGAATTTGTGTTTTAACCCAAATCCTGTGTCCTGATGTCCCTGAGCCCTGTCCCATGAAGTCCCCAGGTCCTGTGCCAGCTCCACCCAGTTCATCCAGAGCTGTGAGCATCTCACTACCCAAAAACCTGCTGGTGACACCCCAAGGTCCTGGCAGGGCTATAAACAGCCACTGTGGGTCCAGTTTGAAGGTTGGATTAAAAATAAAAGAATGAGTGGGAAAAAAACACCCCTGGGAGCAGCAGCCCCCTCTGTGGGGTCACAGTGTCCCAGGTCACCAGGACAGGACCTGTCCCCATCCCTGTTCCAATCTGCAGCCTAATTAGGAACAAACAAACCCTCCCCCCACAGAGAACTGCCCCTGGATGAGCAGTGCAGAGACACCCAAATTAAGTTAATTTCTTGCCCTGTTTTATTCCAGTTTTTAATTAGATGGCTGCTGAGACGTGGCGTGGCCCCATGTAATGGTGTCACCGCGATTTATTAGGGCTGGAGTTACTGTCACCTCCTTGTCTCCAGTCACTGATGGGGTCGTACATGTCCCTGTCCCCTGGTGGGGACAACTTTTGCCATCTTCCCAGGGGAGGGAAACCTGCTATAAAGCTTTTAAAATAACACAAAAAAAAAAAAAAAATCCCACAAAAGAGCTGAAAGTGTTCTGTGCCTTCTTTTTAAATAATTACAAATGTGTTTTCCAGCAGAGCCCGACGTTGCCAGCAGCGGGGACAGTGACACGTCCCCAGAGGGCACAGGGGAAGGATGGGGTGCAGGGGGACACAAAGCCACGTGCCAGCTCTTCAAGGGACATTAAACCAGGTGCCACCACGCTGGAGGATGAGCACAAGTGACTCTGGCTTTGTCCCCACACGTTTGCGGAGCAGATACGAGGCCGATGGAGGTGGCTCCATGGCCGAGAGCCCAGGCGGGCGCTGGGGTGGCCAAACAGCCCCGTCCCCCCCGGAGCCACCGGGGCATTCCTGAGTTGACAGCCGGGAGGGGGCAGGGCTGGGCCAGCTCTGGCACCTGGCCCTGGGGACATCCCTGGGGACAATCCTGGAACAGCCCAGGGGACAATCCTGGCACAATCCTGGGGACAATCCTGGGACAGTCCTGGGGACAATCCTGGGAACAATCCTGGGACAATCTTGTAACAATCCTGGCGACAATCCTGGGAACAATCCTGGCACAATCCTGGCACAATCCTGGGGACAGCCCTGGCACAATTCTGGCACAATCCTGGGGACAATCCTGGGGACAATCCTGGCACAATTCTGGCACAATCCTGGCACAATCCTGGGGACAATCCTGGGAACAATCCTGGGAACAATCCTGGCACAATCCTGGGGACAATCCTGGCACAATCCTGGGACAATTCTGAGAGATTCCCAGAGATCTGGCATCACCAGGATGGATGAATCCCAAGGTTGGGCTTTGCCTGGGATCCCCCTGAGCATCCAGGTGGGAAATGTTCATCCCGGGGAATCCTGATCTGGGTGTTGGGGGCTGTGACTAATGAGGGAGGAATCCATGAGTAATTACATTCTAATCACTTAAGGATGATGGATGGAGGGACCAGGTTACTCCGTGCAGTGAAGGGCCTCGCTCCTGCCACCATCAAAGTGATTTGCTGTTTCCAAAGAGGGAAAAAAGAGGAAGAGGAGGGGAAGAAAGAGGGAAAGGAAGGGAAAATGGAGGGAAAGGATGGGAGCGGGGAAAGGAAAGGAGGGAAAATAAAAAGAGGAATAAAAAAGAGAAAACTCCGGGAAGGGAAGGGAAGGGAAGGGAAGGGAAGGGAAGGGAAGGGAAGGGAACTCTCAATTTTCCATTCTAGTTCATTCCCCGTCTGTGATTCCTGGCTTTTAGCAGCTCAGGGAAGACAACATGTTAAGAAAATTTTTTTTTTTTTAAATTACCAGTTTCTCTTTAATTTTGCGATGAAATGAGTTGGAGTGTGAGGAATGGCACGATAATTCATCCTGAAGATGCTGGGCACCTCGCCAGGAGGATCCTCTTCCTGTAGTGAGGAAATTTCATTAAAAATAGTTTATTTAAACTTTTTTTTTTCTTCTTTTTTAACAGTTGTTATTTTAACCCAGAAGCCATAAAGTTCTGAGCAGCAAAAGCCTCTCTGAAGATCCCACCGTGTGAGCTCCCTCCAGTGACCAGGCAAACACTTGACCCCCTATTTCCTTTTCCCATTCTGATATTTTAATCCAGAATTATTTTATTGCCCACTGCCACCAAAAAAAAAAAAAATAGAAAAGGTGCCTAAGTAGTCATTTATTAACAGTTCTAAGTATCATTAGGTAGAAAGATGTGGTAAAATATAGATTAGAGCGGGAAGAGCGGAGGATGCGAGTGCCATTTTTCCTGTTCAGCGTTGTCATTACACATCCCGGCGTGCCGGATCACAGCCATGATTAGTGGCATCAAATGACTCCTGAAAAATGATTATGTGCCATTAAAACCATCAGTCTGCCTGAAACCAGCACAAACAAATGGCCGTGCCGGGCATGAGGCAGCAGTGCCGGGGCTGCGGGATGTGCCGGGAATCCTGGAGCTGCGGGATGTGCCGGGAATCCCGGAGCCGTGGGTTTGGGGGCTGGATGAGAGGATGGGGATCCCACAGGAGGGACACTGAGGGAGAGCCAGGGGTCCTGGGGAGGGGCTGGGGGCAGCCATGGGGGTGGAAGGGAGGACTCCCACACCGCAGGTTGGGGTTTGGGGGTGCCCCACTCCAGCTTCCTCTTTCCTTTTCAGCAGCTGTAGTTCTGGAATGTGGGCCAGGCACTGCCCCCACCCTGGAAAAGGTGACCTCAACCACTCCCTGCAAGGGCTGTGGGATCAGGTCCACTACCCTAAACCATCATCCCAACCCATTGCTCCCAAATCCCCATCACCCCAGACCTGTCACCCCAACCCATGACCCCAATCATTCATCCCAAACCATCATCCCTGTCCCATATTCCCAGCCAATCATGCCAAATCCATCACCCAAACCCATCATCCCAAACCCATCATCCCAAATCCACCCGCCCATCTCCATAACCCCAACCCATGACCCCAACCCCTCAGCCCATCCCGACCCTGTGCCCATGCCGTGCCAGCCACTTCCAGCCCTTCACCCCCTGCCGTTTCTGCTTTCTGAGGACATAAATCCAGTTAGTCCTTCCAAGGAAGTGAAATCCAAATGTCACATCTGCGGAGACGGCTCAATCGAGGGTATTGATTGTCACGGAGAATATTCGCACTTCATTCACCTACTTAGTCCCTTCCCCCAGGCACACAAGAATTCATCAAACCTTGTCACACCACATAATAATACTTGTTCCCAGGTGTTGTCACAGCAGCTCAGACTTCCTCCAGCCTTCCTGGGCAAGCAGGAATTTAGGGAAGAAAGGATTCGCCAGCAGAATAGAAGTGACGGTGCTGAGATGTGAATTAACCCTGTGGCAGCCGAGGGAGGACTCGAGCCCCTCCCCGTGCTCATGCAGAGGCTGCTCAGGCTTGTTTCCAGCTCCTTGGGGTTTTTGGTGACGGGAATGAAATTAAGTTGGGGAGAAAAGATGTTTTCCCATTGTTTGGAGCCTTTTATTGACGTGTCTGCACTGCCTTTGAACCTTTTGGAGCAGAGCAGGGACGTGGCTGCTCCTCTTCTGCAGAGGGGAGCCTGGGCAGGGAAGGAAATACAAGCAGGAAGGAGAATTGGAGAAGGAAAGGCTGAATGAGGAGACAGGCTCAGGGTCCCTGCAGGGCTGTGGAGGCTGCAAGACCTCACTGGGGTGAGCAGGATGCTGGTGGGGTGAGCCTGAACCCCCAAAGGGAGCCACAGAAAGGGCAGGGTCACACTGGCACATCTGGTGCCATTGTCCCCAACCCCAGAGCTCTTCCATGTGTCCTCTGTCCCTGGACCACGTGGGTGGTGGCAGTCACCAGCCCTCGCCTTCTGCTTAAGATAAATTGGAAACAGGAGCTGCTGCCCCTGAGCCACGTTTATTATTCATATTATTTGTGCGCTGATCTGATTCCGTGTAATGATTTAATCTGTTAATGGCCCCTGATTCAATCGCTCCTCTCCCGTTAATCTCCTCTTGCCATTTGCACCTGATTTCCCTGATTTTTCTGACAGGGTTTTGGCAGCCGAGGGTCGGGTTTGCAGCTTTCCACGGGCACGGAGCCACGGCAGGTCACCCAGGGGCTGGGACGGGATTCTGCAGAGCCACGGTGGGAACGGGGAGGAGGAGGAAGAGGAGGAGGCAGCAGATCCCTCCTAAGGGAAACGTCTCGAGGCTGCCCAAACCTGGAGATCCAGAGGGCATCAGGGCATGTCCCAGCTCCAGCACCATCCCTGGACACCACAGGACACAGAGGCTGAAGGTGCTGGATGGGAGAAGCTGTTCCTTTACTGGGAAAGCTCCTGGCATGCCCGTCTGCATCCCATCCCAGGGACGGGGTGATCCCTGCATCCCATCCCAGGGACAGGGTGATCCTGATCCCTGCATCCCATCCCAGGGACGGGGTGATCCCTGCATCCCATCCCAGTGACGGGGTGATCCTGATCCCTGCATCCCATCCCAGGGACGGGGTGATCCTGATCCCTGCATCCCATCCCAGGGACACGGCTGTGCTCGTCCCCTGCCTGTGACATTGCCATTCCCCCCTCGCGCTGCCAGGCTCCCCGGGCTGATTTATGGAAGCACAAGGATGCAATCAAGGCCCGGGCCCCCGAGGACGCGGCGGCGGCGGCTCCGCTGCGTTTGGCCCGGGCGCGGCGGGCGCTGAATGCCAATGGGGAGCGGGGCCGGGGCCGGGCAGGGCCCCGCAGGGAAGATGGATCTCTGCACCTGGAGATGCTCAAGGCAGGGCTGCGGGAGCGGAATGTGCTCCTGCTAATGGCCATGTGTGTCAGGAGAGGGGACGCGCTGCATCCATAACGCTGGTGACAAATGCCACCCCTCCGGGAAGGAGCCCCCGAGGCAAAGCAAATATCTCCCTGCAAAGACAACAGCCGTGCGGCGAGTGACAGGATTTGTCACCAGCTCCTGGGAAGGCGCCAGAGCAGCGGAGCCTTTGCCTTGGCCTCTGGGGAGCCCTGGGCACCCCGCTCTGCCCCGCTCCTGTCCCAGCGCTGCAGCCCCGAGCAGCGATTCCCGGCGGCCATCCCCGCTCCGTGCCGGCTCCTCTCGCCTGACGTGAGCTGATTTTGGGAGGCAGTGGGTGGCGAGGGAGTACAGCTGCCGCTAAGTTATCCAAACGATTTATCTTAAGATTCATCCAGAATTCATGGCGCGGGAGCCTGGGCCGTGTCGGCCGTTAATATTCATGCGGATTTGGAGCGGCGTTAATCACCGGCGCTGACAATTGGCACTTCCCTTAATTGCCCGTGCAGCCGGCTCTGCCAGCCGGGTCCCTCCTGCTCGGCCCCCCCCGGGATGGGTTCAGGGTCACAGAATGTCCCCGCCTGCCTTTTTGTCCCGTCTTGGTGTGGAACAAGGCGCTGCTCCCCAGTTCCCCGCTCGGAGCATCCCCAGCGCCTCGGGGTGAGCATCGCTGCACCCACAGCAGAGCTCAGGGGCCTGGCGAGTCCCCGGGAGCTGTTCCTGTCCTCTGATGGCTCATCCCAGCGCGGGGACATGCATCTGGATCCCGCCGGAGCTGTGCCCTCGCTGCCGCCGTCCCCGTGCTTGGTGGAGCATCCCCAGGGTGACATTGCTGCACCCACGGCGGAGCTCAGGGGCCTGGATCCCGGGACATCCACCCCCGGGGCTCTCCCCATCCTCCCACGGCTGATTCCGCCGTGGGGACACGGATCCGGATTCCAGCGGAGCTCTGCCCGCTGTGCCCGTGGCTGGTGAGGCATCCCCAGCCCCGCGGGGTGGGCACTCCTGGAGCAGCTCCCACCCATCCTGGAGCATCCACATCCATCCCCGGGGCTCTCCCACTCCTCCCAGGGTGTGGAGACAGGGCTCCGGAGCCAGCGGAGCTGTGGCCTGGCTGCCAGCCCGCCGGCTGCCGCCGTGGCTGGCGTTACCTGTCACCGCTGTCACTCCGCTCCCATCCCGCCAGCTGCCACGGCGCGCCCGTGGAATAACAATGAGGATCCGGGAGCTGCAGCGCTCCGGGCCACCTCACCGAGACCCCCGGGGATGGGGGACAACGTGTGCCACGGGCAGGGGTCCCCAGAGAGGTGCTGAGAGCCCCTGCTCAGTGAGAGCCAGTGTGACACAGAGGTGTCACCAGCACGTGTGGCCTCCATGTCCCCTGGCAGGACACAGCCATGAGGACACTTCTGAGGTCACTTCCATCCTCTTGGGGCCGTGCACCCCAAAACACAACATCGGGAAGCAGCACGTGGGGCTGGGACCCCCGGCTCTCATCCATCCCCCTGCAGAGCCAAAGTAACCCCAAAAAACCCTCCAATCGCCCTCCCCCCAAACCCCCGCGGCCCCTCTCGCCACTGCGGCTCTGGGCGGGTTTCAGCTGTCCTCGCGTTGTAATTGTCCTAATTAGATCGACAGATTTTGATGAAGGTTTCACAAGGAAAAGAAAGCAGGGAGGCAGGAGGAGATAATGGAATCGCAGATGACATTCCCATCACCCAGCCTCTCCCACAGCCGCTGCTGCAGCCCGGTCGGAAAATTATGCGTGAGGGGGGAGGAAAATTACCATAATCTTCCTCTGCAGGATGACACCAAATTCGGCTGGAGCCGAGAGGGGTGACAGGGAGCCGCTCTGTCCTCACCCGGCGGTGCCACCAGGGATGTCACCCATCCGTGTCACACTCTGCCAGCTCTGTGTCCCATGGTGCCAGCACCCACCGGGGTGCTCTGGGCCCGTCTGGGACTGCCCATCCACGGCACCCCTTCCTCCAGCACCCATGGGTGGGGGTCTCCCTACATCCCATCAGGTCCTGGATGTGTCAGGTGTCATCACTGGGTCACTGCCGGTGGTATTGGGACATCAGGGGGACGTGTGAGGCACACACGGGGACAGGACACAGCACCTCACCTGTCAGCCTGTGTCCCCAGCCTGGGCAGATCCCTCCTCCAAATGTTTTGGGGGCTGTGAGAAGCTGGAGGAAAAGCAGAAGCCACTCCCCACCCGGGTGCTGCTCCTGGCTCCCGTCTGGACGCTCTGCCCGGGCAGGATCCGGCCCAACCCATTCCTAATTAAAAAATACATCTGTATTCCAGATAAACAGTGCCCGATGCCTGCAGGGAAACTTCCAGCCCAGTTATCTTTCTTTCCCCTGCTCTGACCACACCACGATGAACCCAATTCCCACCCCTCCAGACATTTCCCCAGCCCCGTGCTCCCCCTTCCCCAAATTTGCTGCCTCCTTTCCAGGGCATTTCCATGAAAACAGGCGCTTTGTTTCTTGGGATTCCTCTGCCTGTTCCCCCCTCAGCCTGCGCCCGCCTTTGTCCTCCACAAACACGGAACAAAAGGGGAAGAGATGGAGAAAATATGACAGAGCCTCCAAACGGGCTGGTTTGGGCCCCAAATTGCCCATGAAGCTGCGGATGCTCGGTGCTGATGGATGAGGCGGGGGAGCTGCCTTAGGAGCGGATTGATCGGCAGCGCGGAGATCGGAGCGAGGAGGAAAATGAGAGGGAAAGGGGAAAGAAGAAGGAAATAGGGAGAGACTGGGGAGAGATTCCTGTCCCTGGTAGTGATAAATGCTGCCGCGCACGGCAGAGAGGGCAATCCACCTTTCTCCTCTGCACTGGGGGGAGAAATTCCGGTAAACTGGGGGGAGAAATCAATTCCTGCTGCAGTTTGTGCCCCGAATCTCCAGTGGACGTGTCCTGTCACGTCTCCTGTTCCCTCTGCCAGCTCCCACCTCCTCCTGCCGGTACAGTCGCTGTTCCGAGGGGCACGGGAAGAACAAACGGGTGGCTGCACCGTGCCAGTGGGTACAGCTGGGGACACGTGTTGGGAAGAATTCGGGGGGATTCCTTCCTGGAAGTGTGGTCTGATATTGGAAGGGACGTTTGGGGTGTCCATCCCGGGAGGTGGCACTCAGAGCTTTGGGGATGAGGCACAGCTTGGATTCAGTCCTGGACGTCTTTTCCAGCCTGGATGATCCTGGGATTGTGTGGGGCACTGGGGATTCACAGCCCCATCTGCCACATGCCAGCC